>OY728165.1:1444778348-1445388348 GCA_963277665.1 Viscum album | reverse complement strand
TTCTTTGATTTTTTCAAAAAGAGGTTATTATCAACACCTCTTATTTTAAATTATATATTTTTTAAACATGTTTCCAATTGAATATACCAAACTCATAGAGGTTTATTTGGTCTATAGAGATACTTATTTAATACAAAACATTCATCTCATCATTTCCAATCCAAATTTGAACCGGCTGTTCAATGTAAACATCTTCTTACAAACACCATTTAATAAAACTTTTTTTCTGATCCATTTGATACGAATTTTACCCTTATTAAGCTTTCATGGAAAGTAATACACTTGTAAACTCTAGTCTTGCTACTGGATCAAATTTTTCTTCAATGAGAATACCTTCAATCTATGCACAACCTTTACACCGCTTGAATTCCTTGTTTCTGATCCCATTTCCATTCTCATAAAATGTGAAAGTATACAATCGTACTGACTCATTATCTTACCAACAAATAAAACTGATCACCCAATAGACAGATCACATATAAAATGTAAATAAATGAATATAAGTACACTCAGTCTATACTAACATCATTTTGGATCCTCATCATAGTCCCTAGATACATTTTAAGTTACTTCATATTGATCATGTTACATGGGTCCTCTTCCCTAGTCATGACATGTCCCCTGATCCAACTAAAAGAAAACATGAGGTCTACAAGTGCACCATGAGATGATTTAGGGGGTGAGAAAAAAATTATTAATAGGAATCCCTCAATGGTATACTTATAATATGTTGTCATAAAAAAATTTATGCACCTATTAGATACCAATCCTAGATGAGTAATACCTAGAATAAAATAAATAAATAAAATCCACCGAACCTTAGGTTCAAGCATGAAATCTATGGCTAGTCAAACCTTCTTAGGACAGTTCCAAGGTTTCTCTAGGCACATGACATAGTCATGTCAAATCGTAACCGAATTAAAAACCGGTTCCTAAGAGGTAATCCAATGAAGTCTATATAATGACAAGCATAAAAAAATTCCTAGGAGAAAATTGTAGGGAATCAAATAATTTATCTTGGGGGATATTCCTCCATTTACTAATGTCATATATACTACATTGGGTGAATTATTCCCCACTTGGAAATTTCCTATAATATATTTAGGGGAATAGTGCCTACCCAATAGTCTTATCGAGGGGAATAGTTCCCACCCAAAAAAAGGCATTGAGTTATATCTAATGGGATTACCCTTAGCATTGGAAATAGATAGTTATCAAACCTAAATCCAAGGGGTTTCCTATGTCATTCTAATAAGGTAGGATTCATAGAAAAATTCATGGGAATTGCCCATAGATTTTTATAAAGAAATAAAAGCGAAATCTAGAGAGACTTCCCAAGTTATTATTATAGAGAAGAATCCCAGTTGAATCCAATGTTTTCTTCTAAGAATTAATTTAAGGAATCAAGGGTAGAAAACCCCCCCAATTATAACTCATATAAAAAATTACATATGTTTTGTCCGTACTCTAAAACCCATCTCATATAATCATATACAACCACTCAAGTTCTTGATATAAAATTGTAACTACAACCATATCAGGATTACAACATGAATTCAGGTTGTACAGTGACACCCAAAATCATCTATTTACATTACTACAAGACCCTCTTGAGTGTTTATACATCCCTGAGGTAACTACTTCGGTCCCCTAGGACATACCAAAAATAATAACAGTCTTGTTTTCTCTTCTATCTCATTATCACATATGAGGGAAATAACACCACTAAAAATAAATCTATATGGAAACCAATAACATGAATACAAAAAAAATCATATTTTTTATATAAAGATACATTTAATACAATCCCAAAAGTTCATGTGGCCTAGTTTGTCTGGGTGATTAGAAAAATATCACTATAACATGAAACATTGGTACAAAATCATTATTTAAATATTCAAAAACATTCCCTAATATTTTATTAATCTTTAAATACTACATGAAATAACCTATGTATGTACAAAATAAAGGGATGAGATAAGAAACTATAAGGGAATAATAATATCATAACATGATTAAAGTAACACATTTTAGACATGTAGAATATCGTGGTGACAAAAAATAGATGAGAATCATGTAATCTAACATCAAAGCATGATATATGATGTTAACATTATGGAAACATAGGAATTTGGAAACAAAAATAAATAAGATAACACAAGAATAAGTCACAGATAACAGTTAAGACATCATATATTAGTGTTATCAGGTGAAAATATCCTGAACCAAACATTCTATCTGACGATAGAAAAAATATTATATTGGAAGGATATATAATTTCAAGGGAACCCATCATGTTCATATCATATACCTGCATTTTTATGCCACAAAGTTCATACAGAATAATAATTACTCTCATCACTTTTAATCACACAATTTAGAAGTGTGGGTTAAATATATGTAATTTCCCATTCAATTAACAATAGTTAAATATAGGTTAATACACTTGTGTGCAAATAGTTATTATTATTCACTAACCCAATGATTAACATGTAAAATCAGATGATAATTTTAGAAGCATAATGGATATATAGAATTATTAATTTGAGGTTTCAATGAGAGTAAAATTTGGTATGTAATTACTTGTACATCATAATTATTGTAAAATGAGTGTGTAAAAACTCATTATAACAAGACAAATTTGAGATTAAATGCCATTATACAATGAAAGTGTAGGAATAAGGCAGAGGATTATAGAATCCAATTACCTTGATAGAGTGATTCTAAATGCATGGAAGGATTTTATTTATAGGTTGGGAATACCATAAGAGTAATTTAAAGTGGGATATAGAGAGTAAATTTATGATAAATGGGTTTTTATTTTTGAGGAGTGGGAGTTTTGATGGGTATTTGTAGAAAAAGAGAGGATAATTATTCAGTAATTTGTAAACATAGGTTTTGGACTCTATATGATAAAATAATAATAACCTCAAACCTTGTTATGGGTTTCCCTCTTTTATTTAAAATATTAGCATAATTAGATATTGTATATTTCTTGGTTCCAAACATATTAAAATAATACCTTTGGTGATGTGGATGTGAGTAATTTCCATATAGAATTGATTTTAAAACCTTAAAATAAAATATAGTCTTTGTAAGATTCATTAATGGTTTATAAAATTAATCTAATAAAGTCAAAAAGAAATTATTTTAAAGTTAAATCATATATTTGGTCATTAATTAATTTTATAGAATTTATTACATCAGTTTAGACTATTATGATGTCATAATATATGTTGTATATTTATACAATATTTAATTTTTACCAAAAAATTTGACTACCTCAGAAAATAATGAAACTTTTATGATAGGATAATATTTTATGTTTTTATTTTCTAAAAATATATTTATTTTTTCAAAATAAATATCCCTATATGATAATTTATACTCTTAAATAAAAATAATTATTTGTTGGAGAATACTTGTCTTAATGAAAATAATAATTTACTAACTGTCATAAAGATTACAGTAAAATTAATTTAATTATATTATAATTTTTATATAAATAAATATTATTTAATAATAATATTAAATGAAAATAATATTTATTTCAAAATTCTTATTTTTATCGTAAAGAGTGTTAAATCCCTATATTTTCTAAAAATGAAATTTTCTTTTCTTTTTATCAAAATATAATTTCAATAAACTCATAATTGTATATGGTATGTAATAATTAAAATGGATAATAATAATAATTTTTTTACAAATGAAATATAAATGTTAAGAATTTTAGGGACTAGTTAGATAACCCTTAATTATACAAGAATAATTCTTAAGGGTAAGGTGTGCTATTGTACCATTTTCTTAGGGTGGTTTGGTGAACAATGTTTAGCATACGATCTCATTAATCTTTCACTTATCTTTAGAATGGTTTCATTCATGTTTCAATTGTTAAATTTTAGCTTGGGGTTGGTCAAAGTAAAATCCTAGTGACATCATCTCCCTCATAAGTTCTGATATAGAGCCTCGTAAGGTTCTATTTAAATGAAAGATTGTGAACTATTGTTTTATGAGAACTTCATTAGGGGAAGGTGCTGATCCTAATAACGTTTTAAATTCATTAAACATGATCTCAGTATATACTCTAGAATTTTAATGGTTCTTTTAGACTAACCATCCTTGTAAGGGTTATAAGAAGTACTAAAAATATGGTATATATCCAATGCTTGTCAAAGTATTCTCTATAACATTAAGGAAAAACATAGCTCTCAATTAGTTTCAAAGGAGAGTTGAACTCTATGTAGTATTACCACTTTCCTTATGTATATATTAGTGAGTTCTTAAAGAGGAATGATTTCCTTAGTAGTAATTAAATATGATTAATTCATAAGGAGATCGACTACCACACATATGGCTTTATTCTCAATTAATGTACTATGGAGTTCTATGATGATATCCATAATTACGTATTCCCATTTCCAAAATAGTTTGGGAAATGGTTGCATAATAAATATATACTTTTTTATTCATCCTTGACTTATTGGAATACCAAGTATTGGTATCCAGTTTTGGTAATCTCTATCTTTATGTTATCCCACCAAAAGTTTTGCATTAGATATCTATACGTCTTAGTTATTAATTGATTAATAGAGAAGTATTATCTTAAAACATTATCCATAAGTTCCCTTTTGAATTATAGTTTTTATGGGACACATATCCTGATTACACACCTTTTATCTCCATCTTCAGAAACGTAGAACCTGAGATTATTCACTAAATTTCTCTATATCTCCTCATCATCTTTTTGTACCTCCCTGATCCTATAAAAAATAGGTGGTTGAGTAATTATTTGAGAAATATAAGATCAAGATGGTTTTATTGTTATCATGTACACATGTAAAAGAATGTCGTATTACCTTAAATCTTGATCATGTATAGGGTTGTGGGATTATTTTTACATAGATGATCTCCCACATTATTTACCCTTCTAGGATAATAATGGACTGAAAAATTATAATAATGGATTAGATCTAACAACCTTTATTTGTTAATATTCAGGCAATTTTGTGTGAATATATACTTGAGGATTTTATGATATTTATATATGTACCAATTTTCCCAATATAGATAATGTCGTGAAATCGTTAATTTGAAGATAACTATAAAAAATTATAGATAACGGTCTAGGTAGTTATTCTCATGGATATTTGTTTTTTTGAAGTCCTGGGATATCACTTTTTCATATTTATTGTGTGGAAAACCCAAGAGTTTTTTGGAAAATTGTTTTAGATAAAAAACACATCCCTACAGGTTGTTAATGTGAAAATATTTCCAGTGATTAGAATGCTATTTAACTCATCAACTCTCTCCTCACATTGATAATTCCATTCTAACTTCACCCCTCTCTAATCTATATTTATTTTTTAAAATCATGAGATGTATCTCACATATTTATTCTAATAACTAGATAACCCATGTAAACTACAGATCCCCACATAGATTTCAGTCTATGGAATCCATTAATTATCTATATTTTTGGAACAATCCAAATATATATATTTGTAAGGTATTTAGTACAACAATCAAATTGTTTTCAAGTTCCTCCTTTACTTTTTATTAGATAAGAATATTTTCGATAAATAATACCAAAAAAATTTCAAAGTAATCCCTAAAGTGTCTATTTATTATCCATATGATGATATATTGGTATTAATTAGTTTTAATGGAATCATTATGAACTCATAGCTCTCAAACCTTGTGTACAATGTAATCTTATGGATATCTTGCCTCTTCAAATTTACATTATAATATTAAAACCAATGACATATCATATAGAAAATATTGGAACTACATAAATGGTTGAAGTAGTCATCAATCTGTTATAGAGGATACAAGTTATTTATTGTGATATTCTGGAGATAATGATCATCAATGAAGATGTACATTAACCCATCCTTCTTCTAGATGAAAAGGAAAAGTGCACCCCAAAATGAAGCAATTTAATATATTAACACTTTATCCAGATTGTCTTATCATTTATTCTTCATCTCCTCATGCTCAATAGTGGCCATTCTGAATGGATAATTTGCTATTTGAATGTATCCATACATTAGTTAAATTGTGAAATTAATGTCTCAGTTTGGAGTAAGACCAAGGAATTCTTCAAGACCAAAATCAATGTATTCCCTCATAATTGGCATGTCATCAATAATAATCTTTCAATTATTATCAATCATTTTAGATAAATATGATTTATCAAAAGGAAATATTATCAATTCTTGAGATGATAATTATAAATTATATTTAACCTTTTACTTGCACTTGTAATGAATTAGTGGGAAATTTATAATATAAAGGTTTGTTTCCTTTCTCTAAAATTTATTATGGTTTAATATAAGGAAATAAAATTCATAAAAAATCACATTAAATTCTACTAAAGGGAGTATCACAATGTCTACCAGGGAATTCCACCCAAAATATGTATAGGGGAGAAGTTATATACAAGGAATATAATGATTTTCACATTTTTTGTTTTCACCGATAAATCAGATTATATGTTTTGAGGTGGTTTTTGAATAGTCCTACTAAACTTTCATAACCTATAATATTGTGTATAACAAGAATAAAAAATTACGTTTGATATCCTAGAATAAATAACTAACATACTTGTAACAACATCTTTGTCGGGCTCCACCTCATTGCTTATTTTTGTCAATTATCACTGATAACCGTTAGATTACATCATTAATTCATATAGTTTTCTCATTTTTATTTAAGATATTGGAAATTAGGATAAGGTATGATTAGGGAATTTCTTTTCATGCATCAAATTGTTTGGTTTCACTCATTAGTATTTTTTAGCTAGGTTCCCATCTTTACCACACCTAAATCATTTATGTTTCCCCTTTAGGTAATTTCTATGATGCTTCTACTATTACATTTGAATAGTGGGATGTTGGAATTTCTTTCCAGCATGATATTTCTCAATTTCTACCACATAATTAAACTAAATTACCTACTTCCTGTATCTAGACCAACGAGACAATATAGATTCACTGATATCCATTTTGACATCGAGGGAACGTCATAAAATTTCCTCATGTTAATGGAAGTCTTGAATTTTCAAATATTTTTATATAATTTTATATACACTTAAAAGGTGGGAAAAATTACATTCAAGTTTGATAAAAATGTCATAGGTGTATCATATATGTCTGGTGATATTTTCCTCTTATCCTCTAATAGATTCATCATACTTTTTCTTGAGGCTAAGAAACCCCCTATGAATTTTATGTTAGAGAGTGTGGAGAAAATATTTAGGGAATTTTTTTCCTGATTTCTTTCTAATCAATCAATTTGATTTCCTCCTCAACCATCATAAATTTGACCAACTTCCACCACTGATCAGCTTCTCCATCAAAATAATAAACAACCAGAATGAACTTCTCTTACGTAGAGCATTGAATTCTAGAGAATATATTTTAAATGGATTTGATTCATTATTATCTAATTGGGGGATTATAATATCCATAGAATGATAGAGATCATTTTTGTATAAATTACTCAATTGAGAAATTCTTTTTGTTAGGTGGATGTGGGTTTTTCCCTTAACTCCTATTTTTTCATAAAACATGAGTCAATTGAGTATATATTTTCATGAAGTTCTAAAATACTTCACATATGTGGTTTACCATGTTATTTTGTAAGTCGTTAGATTAATAATCACATTGGTTGTTGACTTGGTTCCTCCTTTTACCAAACATTAACGAAAATAAAGGAAAAATTCAGGATTATTATTTCCAAACTATAAATCACATAAAAGGGATAAAATTTACACTAAAAGAATAATTCATAAATTACATAGATTACATAACCTAGGAATTTATTGGTTGCAAACTATGTTATGCATGGCCTATTTCCAAACAAAAAATTTCATTTGATTTTTTGTTCCCTCCATGATTTCTCATTAAGAGGTTTTGAATTTACTAAATCATATATCTTGGTAGTGACCAACTTGGCGTACTATTAGGAATCATTATCTTGCACCTAGTGAAGATGAATTTAATAGTAAATTCCAATTTTTGAATTTATTATACCTAGGTAAAACTATTCTAGTTCCACATCCACTTATATTATCCATGCATGGATTTTGTTGCTTGAAAACCAATTACTCTATAATTTACTAAAATATAGTGATGTTTTTATCTATATTTTTTTATCCCTAGTGCTTGACGTAAATGTTTCTAATACTAATCCACAAAACTAACTGAAAATATCTCGGATACCAACTCTAAAAACCTATATCATTAATACCCCGTAATAGATGATTTATTTCATAAATAATAAATCCATAAAATACCAAAATATTTTGATGCACAATGTGTTTGGTTAATTTAATACATATAACAATATCATAAAATATCGGTATATTATTGTTTTTAAAAAACTCCAAAATAGTTCATTATATTCCACTGATCTTTTAATAATACAAGAGATAACATGGGGACATACATAATAAATGGGTGATATATAAGGGATGAACATAATTAATTATATATAGGTACATATTGGTGAGCACCCTTGAGTAGAAATGGTGGTATGTATTCACTACACAAATATTTGTCTTAGATAGTAGTAGGACAAATTCGACAACATAACGGCTGAACCTAATGATTAATTAGAGGGTTTAATAAGTGTAAATTGTGGTATATAATTAATTATAAATCATAAGGAAAATAAAAAGAGTCTTTGAAAACAAATTCCAACATGAAAATTTTGAAATCAGATGGCAATATATAAATAATGTTTTTGAATAAAGAGGAGGAGGATATAAACTCATTTCCTTGAAAGATCTATTAAAAAAGATTTGGAGGAGATTTGGAGGAGATTTTGAACACCTTTTGAGGGATTTATAGAGGGATAGAGAGAGTGAGTTCATGATCAATAGGTTTTTAGTGAATAGGTGTAGTATGTTGGGTGTGCATTTATTGAAAAAGGGTGGAGAATTCTTTACTAATTTCAAAACATAGGTTTTGGATTCTGTGTAATATAATACTGAAAACCATAAAATACCAATGTTTTTTATGCCCTAGTTTTACCAAATATGAGAGGTTTTATATATTTTATATTGATAGGAACCAAAAATATTAAAATAGTACCATTTGTGATGTGGAAGTGAGTCACGTTCATAATGAATTTATTTTAAAAATCTTTAAATATATTATATCATTTTTGAGGATTTATTAAAGGTATATAAAATTAGTCAAAAAACATTGAAAACAAATAATTTTAAAGGGTAAAAATATATTTTGTCATTGATGAATTTTACCATATTTTTTACATCACATTTTGGCTGTTGTGTTGTCATAATACATACTATATATTTACAACGTTTTTAATTTTTACCGAAATTTTTTTCTTTCTTAGAAAATAATGAAAAACTCACTATAAGGGCATGTTGTTTGATAGTATCAGTTTTTTAAGGTAGTTTGGAGAGCATGGTTTTGATAAAAATTGTCATGACCCATCCCATAGGGCCCATGTCATGAAAACTCCAAGCCCACCTTCCATAGGCCTGGGGTTGGTGACTAGCACCAGAATGGCGTATCCCTAAAACGGGAAGGAATTGCTTTCAAACCTATACAAACCCAAGGTCCAGTTACATAACATGGTGCAACCATGAAGAAATAATTGAATAGTAATGGTGTTTTTTGAAAGAAATGGGGCTAGAATACAAGACCAACTAAAAAGATATATCTACAACTGAAAACAAAAAACATCTCCTGAGATTGTCCACTGAGGATCCTACCAGAAGGGTAGGTACAAATCGTCTCTACAACTCTGCACCTCAACCATAAAGGTCATCCAACATCAAGTCCTAGCTCCCTGAGTCTCAGTCAAGGCTGCCCGTTGTTTGCATATGACAAAAAATGGTGCGGGGTAAGCCCGTGCAGGGGTGAGTATAACAATACCCAGTAGGGACCCCAAGACCCCCGAAGGTCTCTCCGAATTCCAAAAAGGAAAACCACAAATCATGATCTCAAACACAAAGCATAATGAAAAAGGCTCATCTCAAACCCCCATTATGACTAAAGTGCAGAAGTACATATGATTAATCATAAAGCCTGATCATCTTATTCTATTAAGAGGCACTACTTCTGGCCATACGGAGTCTAACCCACATAGGATAGATACGTACTAACCCCATTTGACCCACATAGGATCTGACTCGCTTATGATCAATAGGTACTAACCCCTACTGACCCATATAGAATCCGACCCCCCAAGGATCAATAGGAGATAACCCCTGCAAAACCCACAAAAGAACTGACCCACAATGGATCGATATGTTTCTAATCCATGACAGGTCGCTCTAAGGTTGGTCCTCATTGGGTCACACACTGCTGATCCACACAGGGTCAACAGATTGCTAATCCACACTAGGTCGCTAAAATTCATATCCACACAGTATCTCTAGAATACTAATCCACACAGGGTCACTAGGTGTTGATCTATATAGGTTACCTAGGTGATAATCCACCAAATATCGCTAGGTTCTGAGCCACACAGTATCCCTAGGTGTTAACCCACATAAAATCACTTTTTACTAACCTCTATAAGATCCGTATCTAACCTTTGTCTCTCAAGAATACACTTTATTCCCTCTCAAAAATAGTTTGATTCTATGAAAAATCACACCTCACGATATCAGTCATTTTTCAACCGGAACTAAATCATAAGAAAAAGTTACCCAAGGATTCATCATGTTATAATGGTTCCGATGCAAGAGAAGGCGCGTCAACCATAAACCTGGTCTGTACGTTACTGGCATTTTAGTGTTGAGGGTTCGATTGGATTTGGGGTCCATCGAACCCGGTTGTACTCCAACATTCTCCAAAACTCAAGTAGAGTATCTCAAAAGGAACGTTTCGCTCCAAGGATCCCATCGACGTAGAAGATTCGTCAAACGGACGTTTGGTCGACAAGATATAACTCTTGAAGTGAAACTGGGCCCGAATGAGCCTCAGTTTGGTTCGACCCAGTCAGACCCCCCAACTTGACCTAATTGGACCTCCCCAACACGACCCAGTTCGGGGCCGACCCAACCATGTCTGGGTGGGCCCGGGCTAGTACGGGTCTGACCCGAACCAGCCTGGGCAGGCCCGGTTGGGCTAGGACACGGCGGGCTCGGCTCACTGGGCCATGGACTAGACCAGCCCACCCTAGATGGGTGAGGCCGCAGAACGGCTCGGGCCGCCTTGGCTGGGCCATGCCGTAGTGGCTGATCCCACCAGCAGGCACGGACCGTTTGGGGGTTGCGCATTCCTCCTCCCTAATGGCTCAATGAACTAGTTATCTCTTTGATTCGCGGCACTTGGTGGGGCCGCTGGGTTTTTTGTAGGACCCATAGGGAGCAGGTCCCCTCCCTTCATCACGGCTTCGATGTCGCGACCTACACCACTGCCGTGCACGATGGTACGCGACATCGTGTGATAGCGCGCTGGCTCATCATCACTATGGATGGCCCACACCAGACACCTCTTCGGTACACTGCGACAGCTTTGGGTATCACCTCTCTTCCATGGTCAGAGAGCGCTGGAAGCCTTCATCACTGCTAGCACCAGTCACCGGTTCCGCCACACCGGTGCCACACCAGCAGAGCTTCCTTGTGTTATAGGGTGAGCCCCGGTGGTCCATTATTCCTTCTGGATGCACCTATGACCCTAATGTGATGCTTCTGTCATTTCGTGCCTCACTGTTTCATCTTGTCGTTGAGTTGAAATTCATCCAATGAAGAATGCAACAAAAGTCAAGCAGTGGTGGGTCTGAGCCTTTTTCTTTTGGCCCACGCCCTTTTCATTAGCATTATAGCATGTGGGGGTAATTTATACATCACATTATAATAAAGATAAACCCCATTCCAAATATAAACCCCTGACCTCAAGATTCACTGGGGACATCACGATGTTGGATGAAGAATCCTTGTCCGTGGAAGCCACCGACATTCAACGTCGATCCCTCCAATGACGTCCAATCTTCTATTCCTCATCAGTGGAAGAAATTGCATCACTTCATCAAAGGTTCCTCATTTGATGAAGTTGTGTCAAAAATACAACCTGAGCCTCACTTAAAAAGACTAAGTATGAGAGTTTAATGCTGCGAAGCTTTACTAAGGTTCATTAATAATTTAATTAATGCCCCTCTCATAGCTCAATGGAGTGGTTAGAAAAAACATGGGTCTATCCATTAAGGTATTGACAACTCAGTAGCCCCGCCACCACTGGTCTACCGCTGGAGAAAAATAAAGTGACTTTGTTGTGTTATTTTTTTTGTAAAGTCCAAAATTTATCTTTTCATCCCGACCAAGTGCTGCCAAATTGATTCCTCCCTTTAGAGAATTCTAGCTCTGCGGATTCAACTGTGCACTTAGATTTCAATTTCGAGCACCAGTTCAGAAGATAAAATATTCCGCATGTACATTTATTGAACATACCTTAAAAAAATTAAAAATTCTATTTTGAGCACACTAAGCCCCAGAGTCATGCAACATCAATTTTTTGTAGATTCGAAATAGTCCAAAATAATTAAAAAAAATACATGAAATTTCTTGGTCTTTACATTCTCTCCACATTAGTTATTTTCATACCCAAAAGCTACAACAAAACTAAGGAAATAAATTGGGGTACTAGTAATGTATCTGAGCCTCCTGCTACCATGTTCTCTCCAAGGGATTCTTGTGCTGCCAACAAACTCACACCATAGGAATTGACTGCCCACAAAAGACCTACTCATTTCGATCCTCTATCTCAACTAGGAACTTTTCAAATGTCTCCCCATCGTCGATGTCCACCTCTCCCCAATCAAAAATGTGATGTGGATCATGCATGTATCTCTTTGGATGTGACACATGGACATCATTATGCACTCGGTGCATCTGTGGGGGAAGCTCTTGATGGTAAGCCACGTTGCCTACTCTACTGAGGATCTGGAAAGGTCCAATGAACCTTGAGGATAGATTTCCGCTATGACCAAACCTCTGTAATCCTTGACGGGGTGAGACCCTTAAGAAGATGTGGTCTCACTCCTCAAAATCCAAGAGTTTCTATCAGAATAATACTTCTACCGGACTTGTGCAGTCTTCATCCGCTCTTGGATGATCTGCACCTTCTATGTGGTTGCCTGTACCAACTTTGGACCCATAAGTGCTGACGCCCCTGGGTCTGTTTATCAAAGAGGTGACATGCATGGTCATCCATACATGGCCACAAACAGAGCCATGCCAATGGTAGAGTGATAAATGTTGTTGTATGAGAACTCCACCGGGGGTAGGCGGTCCTCCCAAATGCCGCTAAAATCAAGGACACAAGCATGAGCCATGTCCTTGAGTGTCTGTATGGTCTCCTCCATCTGACCATCTGTTTGAGGATGGATGGCGGTGTTGAAGAATAGTTGAGTTCCAAATGCCTCTTATAAACCCTTCCAAAAATGGGATATAAAATGAGCATCGTGATCTGAGATTACCGTCGATAGCACCCCGTGAAGTCATACAATCTCCTATACGTAGAGACGCCCGAATCTCTCTACTGATCCCTGCTCTCAGATGAGTAGGAAGTGTGCCTGAATGGTGGGTTAGTCAATGATCACCTAGATGGAATCGTGGGCCCTGGACATATATAGTAGCCTTGTCATGAAGTCCATTAAGATACGATCCAACTTCCACTTAGGTACCACAAGTGGATGAGATAAGCCCACTGGTAAATTATTATCGGCCTTCACTTGGTGACAAGTGAGGCATCAGGATACAAACTCTGCCACTGCTTTCTTCATCCCTGGCCAGCAGTACTAATGCTGGAGATTTTGGAACGTCCTTTCCACTCCAGGATTTACCGCCCAAGGGGATGTATGGAACTCCTGCAACAACATATCTTGTAGCATCACCAGTACCATAGTGTGTCCTTTGAAGAGGATGATGTGATATCCACCTTCAAAATCCACCAAAAGCCCATCCTAAGGATATATGAGCACATTAGGAATCATAGTGTATATCCCCAAGCTGTGCCTCTCTATCTCATTAAAGAAGTGTGGGATTTACTGTCATAGAATTGAGTTAAGCATCTTCATAACTATCCATGTAGGATAACTGTAATGTGGATAACTACTTTGTCACCTCACTTAGAATTTGTAGGATAGATCTCCTATTGACTGTGTCTACTAATACATTCCCTTTTTCATGAAGTATATACTATCTCAAATTCATAAACCTAGAGGAACTCCAGCCATCGCAGCTGTCTCAGGTTCAGGCCCTTCTGTGAGAATATATAACTGAGACTCGGGTGATCAAAGTAAACAGTAAATCGTTCACCCATCAAGTAGTGCTGCCACATCTTTAGTGCAAAGACCACTTCTATTAACTCCAAGTCATGGGTAGTATAGCTCTGCTCGTGCTATCACAACTGTCGTGATCCATAGGCGATCACTACTCACTCCTACATCAGGACAAAATCTAGTCTCGTACCTAATGCATTGTAGTAGACTACAAACCCAACACCCTATTCTGGTAGCATCAAGATGGGAACACTTTTCAGTCTATACCACAGGTCCTGAAAACACTGCTAGCACTTCTCCATAAATTAGAAAGGATGCCCCTTCTTTTTTAAGGCTGAAATGGGTTCCCCTACACTGTTGAATTCTGGTACAAATCTTCGGTAGTACCTAGCTAATCTTATGACACTCCGCACCTCAGTCACACTCTTGGGTGGATCCCAAGCAATTACTACATCTATCTTTTTTGGATCCACTAAAAATCCAGCCTCTAAGATAATGTGCCCTAGGAAGTGGACTTCCGATGTCCACAATTGGCACTTCGAGAGCTTTCTATAAAGCTTGTACTCTTAGAGTGTATCCAGAACTATCTGCAGGTGCCTGGCATGCTCCACCTCTAACGCCGACTAAATCAAGATTTCCTCAATAAATACCATAATGAATCGATCTTGGTATGGATAGACGATCCTATTAATGATCCCCCAAAACACTACTAGAGTGTTGGTCATGCCGAATGACATCACCAAGAAATCGCAATGGCCATACCGATATCTGAAGATTGTCCTCAGAACGTCAGTGTCCCATACTCTGATCAAGTGATAGCTTGATCTGAGGTGTATCTTCGAAAACCAACAAGATCTCATTAGTTGATCGAAGAGATCATCAATCTTTGGTATAGGATACTTGTTCTTCATGGTCACCTTGTTCAAGTGCAGGTAGTACACACAAATCCTTATACCCCCATCTGCCTTCTTGGTGAAGAAGATTGGGGATGCCCATGAAGAAAAATGAAACCTTACAAACCCCTTTCTCTAAAGTTCCTCCAACTGTACCCTCAGCACACAAATCTCTATGAGAGCCATCCAATATTTTGGTGTAGATATTAGGGTCATCCCAGGGCACATGTCGATGTGATAGTCTACGTATCTATTAGAAGGTAATCCAAGAGCATCATCAAGGATGACATCAATATACTGGTCCGCCACTATAGGATAACTCTAACTCCTCACGCCATCTAATCTGAGGGTGAGGCTAGCCAACTGTTGAATAATTGGCTACACCCTCATCTGAGATAGTCAATCTTGTGCTTCAATGGTTTCCTCCTCACCATTGAAGG
This sequence comes from Viscum album, assembly GCA_963277665.1. Classification (NCBI taxonomy): domain Eukaryota; kingdom Viridiplantae; phylum Streptophyta; class Magnoliopsida; order Santalales; family Viscaceae; genus Viscum; species Viscum album. Next base: position 1,445,372,750 of record OY728165.1, on the reverse strand, counting down.
TAAACCTGATCCCATCCTCACAGACACACCGCACTTTGGGCCTAAAATAGTCGATGTGAGAATGGATTGTGGATAGCGATTCCATACCCAAGATGATGTCGTAAGGACTCGACGCTGCTACTAAGAGATCCCAGCCGAAGCTCCCACCTCATAATATGAGCTCACACTGCCAGAATTGGGGTGTAATTGTCAAATATTATCCTGTAGGAGTCTCTAATCGCAATGATTGAGCCAATGACACTATCAGAATCTCCATGATTCAAATGAGTGTTATGGAAATTTAAGAGTGTCTAGAACCGATGTCTATAAGTTCTGAATCTAGGTTGGAAGAGACACAAATCATACCTCAAATCATCTCTAGAGTGTCGTGGACGTAGGCCTCTGATACTTGTAGTTGTGCTCGCCCCTGTCCACCAGATCCATATGGTTGAGGTCGACCACCTAGTGGTGGTGGAAGTAGAACCTCAAATCATTTCCCACCACCTGCTGCACGACCTACTTCTCTTCCACGTACACTGCCCTACTGACCTGCTCATTCAAATCACTTCCACTACTTCGGTAGTCCCCCAACTATGTACTGATTGTCGGTACGGTGGGTCAGGAAGTCGCAAGCGATGTATCCCTTACCACTGCACGTAATGAGAACTCTACCTCCTAGATAACTTACTCTTCCTCGTGAGCTCCACACCTCTGAACCTAAATCCCAGGGCCATCCACCAGAGGGTCTAGCCCACTTGGACCTCTGTGTCATCTGCCTACTACTTATGATAGACGACTCATATTTCTATCCTCTGGTGGTGGATCCCACTGTCGGGGCCTGCTCAGCTAAGAAGCTCTCCACCAACAATTCTCACTCGAGAACTCCATCCTGCATCGGGATATTCATAGATATCATCGATGCTCTAATCTCTCATCGAAGACCCAACTCAAAGATCCAAGCCTTGAAAAATGGGTCTCATACCATGTCAGTGGAGTAACATGAGAGGTCAATGAATCTCACTGAGTACTGGGTTACTGATAATCTGCCATGCTGTAAGTGTAGCAGCTCATGAATATACACAAAGTGTAGTGTCGCTAGGATGAACTCCAACCAGAAGAGGATCTCAAAGTCTGTCCAAGTGAGGGTCAGCACGTTAGGTAACTGGAGCATCAAGCTCCACCATCTTCCTGCCATTCCTAGGAAATGGCTAGAATATAGGATCACTATATGAATTTTTGGTTTCCCAACTAGGTGGAAAACTCATGCCACAGCCTCCAGCCAGTCCTAGACTACTTGGGGATCAGTCTCGCCTCAAAACCACAGAGGTCTATACCTCTGTAAATCATGCAACGTGCTCAGTTGGCATGCATCGTCCGCCGGTGGGGCTGGTGGAAACTACTACCCAACAGGTGGTGGTGCTGTTGGTGCACCACCCTAAGGTGCAAACACAGTAAGAGGGCCCTGCATCGAAGCCTGGTCGCTCGGTGGACCGTTATCGTGTAATGTTTCAATAATCCTAGGTGGATATCTATGCGAAGGCATTATGAAAAGAAACAGGTGTCCCACGGTCAATATGCTATACCTGGTGTGCTGAGTCAAAAGAGATCAAAAGTAAAACATTGAAAAACACACACACACAATCAGTTTTTTCCTACACCGAGTCAAAAATCAGAAATCAGGGTCCTGGTGTATGGATATGTCATCCACCGCACCAACACTGGACTCCCTGAACTAAAAACCACAATCAAAACACATACCACAATTTCTCTATATAGAATATCAGATTCTTAGTTTTTTAGTAGAACTGACTCCCCTGATACCACTTTTTCATGACCCACCCCCGGTGGCCTATTCTATGACTACACCAAGCCCGACTTCCATAAGCCAATGGTTCGTGAATAGTACCGAAAAGTCATATCCCTAAAATAGGAAGTAATTCCATTTAATCTTGTACAAACACAAGGTCCATGAAATGGACAAGATGCAACCCCGAAGTAGAAATGCAACAATAAACGTGTGTACTGAAAGTAATGGGGTCGGAATACAAGCCCAACATAAAAGATATAACTACAAATGAAAAAATAGCTCCTAAGATCATCCACCAAGGATCCTACCTGAAGGGTGGGTAAAACTCATCTCCACAACTCGCCACGTCAACCATCACCATCATTAACCGTGAGGTCCTAGCTCCCTAAGTCTCAATCAAGGCTACTCATCGTCTGCAGAAGACACAACAAGGTGTTGGTGAAGCCGGTGCATGGGTGAGTATAATGATACCAAGTGGGGACCTAGAGACCCCTGAAGGTATCTCAGAATTCCACAAAAAAATAAGAAAGCATGATCTCAAACACAAAGCAAAAGAAAAAGACTCAGCTCAACACCCAGGTATAACTAAAGTACAGAAGTACAAATGATTATTCTAAAATTTTGATTATCTTATTCTATCACCAGAAACTACTGCTGACCATACGGAATCTGACCCACATAGGATTGATAGGTATTGAATCCTGATAACTCACAGAGGAACCAACCCACCCCGGATCGATAGGTACTAACCCCCGCTGACCCACACAAGATCCAACACACCCAAGATCGATAAGTACTGACCCATGCAAGTCCCATACAGGATATGACCCACATAGGATCAGAATGTCACTGATCTATGATGGGTCGCTCTAAGGTAATTCCTCCTCGGGTCGCACACTGTTGATCTACATAGGGTCGCTAGAATGTGGATCCTCACGGGGTCGCAAGAATTTTGATCCATAAAGGATTGCTAAGTGTGGATCCACCGAGGATCACTAGGTGTTGAGAAACACAGGATCACTAGGTGCTGAGACACAGATGATCACTAGTTGCTAACCCACATAGGATCGCTCAGTACTAACCTTCGTATGATCTGTCTCTAACCTTCATCCCTCATCCAGCCTGTGGATTCCCACTTAAAACACACTTGATTATTGGAGAAACCACTCCTCAATCCATTAGTAATTTTTAACTGGTATAATGTCTCATGAAGAAGTTACCCAAAGATCCATCTTGTTATAAGGGTTCTAATGCAATAGAGGGCGCGTCAACCGGACACCCAATCTATAAGTTATTGGCATTTTAGTGCTGAGGGCCTGGATGGATTTAGGGTCGATCCAACATAGCCATACTCAAAATTTATCCAAAACATAGTTATAATATCTAAAAAGGAACCTCTCTCTCCAAGGATCCCACCACCATAGATGGTTTGGAAAATAAACGTCTGGTTCGCAAGATACAACTCTTTAAGCGAAACCGGGCCCGAGTCAAGTCTGACCTGACCTAGTTCAGGTCTGACCCGACCCGAACCAAACTGGCCAGGGCTAGGCCATGGATTACCCAGGAAGCTCAGCCACAGATGGGCCAGGCCTGACCCGCCACTTCCTGGCTGGGCCGTCGAGGCGTGGCCCACTGGCTGGTGTGACCTGCATGGGGGTCGCACGGTCCGCCTCCCGAACGGCTCCAAGATCCGTTTATCTCTTTGATTGGTGGTGCCAGGTGGTGCTGTCAAGTTTTCCAAATGACCTATTGGGATCAGGTCCCATCCCTTCACCACGGCTTTAAAGTCCTGACCTACACCACCATAGTGCGTGACGATGTGCCGCCTCACCATCACCGTGGCTGGCCCATGCCAGCCGCCCCTTCAATCTGCCACGACACCATTGGGAACCAATTCTCATTCATGGAAGATGAGCATCGGCCGCCACCATCACCGACTACGGTGGTCACCGGTGCTGCCGCGCTGGTGGAGCTTCTGCAGGCCACTCGGTGAGCTTCGGTGGTCATTTATTCCTTCTGGACATGCCTATGGTCCTCCAGGGATGCCACCGTCATTGTGTGCCTCCTAGTTTCGACATCCCATCAAGTTGAAAATCATCCCATGAATAACAAAATGAAAATCATGTGGCAGAGGGTCCGGGCTTGTTCGTTTGGCCCACCGCCTCCACATTAACATTTTAACAAGTGGGACTAATATTTATATCACATTAAAATATTGTTAATCCCCATTCAAAAAATAAACCCCATACCTCAAGATTCTCTAGGGATTCCATGGTGGTGGAGGAAGAATTCTTGTCCGTGGAAGCCGCTAGCGTTCATTGTTGATCCCTCCAATGACGTCCAAGTTTCTATTCCTCGTCAGTGGAAGATGTAGAATCACTTTTTCAGAGGTTCCTCGCTTGATGAAGCCATGTGAACACACTAACCCGAGCCTCACATAAATATATGGAGGATGAGAGTTTAATGAAACAAAGCGTTAATGAGGTTCATTAATAATTTAATTAATGCTCATCTCATATCTCATCAGAGTGGTTACAAAAACAAATGGTCAATCCATTAATGTCTTGAAAACTCAGTGCCCCCTCCACAGATTCTCAACTGCTGCAGAAAAATAAAATAACATTGTTATGTTATTTTTCTATTTTTTATGTAATGTCCAAAATTAATCTTTTACTCTTGACCTACTTTGGTCAAAGTGAAGACTCCCTTAAGAAAATCCCTTCATTGCGGATTCCACGATTCTCTCAGATTTCAATTCCGAGCACCAGTTAAAAATTTAGTAAATGATGCCCATACATTTACTAAAACAACCATAAAAAAAGTACAAAATTCCATTTTGGTCACATCATGCCTTGGAATCACATTCCATTGATTCTTGAAAACTCATAATAATCCCAAATATTTAAAAATATTACATAGAATTTACGGTCTTTACAAATATCTTGATAGGATTGAAATTCTCCCATAAATCATTATGATGATATTTCAATTATTGAATTTCATCTTGGGATTAGTCAAGGGAAAATCATAGTGATCCCATCTCCCTCAATATCTTTGACAATTTAGCATCATAGGGTATGATCACACTGGTAAACTCTATTGCTTCTTCCATCTCTGTGAATTCATGTTTTTAAAAACTATTAATATATACTATCCTTAACTATCAATGTATAAAGATTCTATTAACAATGGTTAATATGTATAAAAACCATTTTAATTTGATTGACTATATTTTATAATTGTCCAAAATAAGTATAGTAGAGAATTTATTTTATAAAATTATATTATTTAATATATAATTTATTCATTTCAGAAGGAAGTTTCATTTATAAATTTTTTGATCATTATAATAATATTCATCATTATCACCACAATCATATCATGATATCACTAGAAATAGTAGGTTAGGTTCATTGTATCTAGTCTAGAGAGATGGGAAAGATACCATATCCCATCTATTGTCATACATGGTTTTTCCTAATGAACTCAACCTATCAATTTATTGAAGTCCTAATGGTGTGTCTCTAACGGGGGAGCATTTAATAGTATGTTGGACAAAGAACCTTGGAGATATAATTCCATGTACTCCATATATCTTTACAACCCTCATATGGTTATCATACCACATTATCATAGTATAAATATTAATCCAATCATCTCGAAGAGAACCTCCTCCATTATTTATTTCTTGTCTCAAATCATCTCTTAAAAGCCTTAAAATCACCATGAGGCTTACACCATTAGATAATATAAAAGAAAATACCTTAAATGGACTCCAAATTAGTCCAATTATAGCTCCATGGTATCAAAACATCAAAAAACCCTATAATAAATCAATAAACAGTATATACCTTAGTGTATATGACATGTACTCCCAATAGGCCAAATTGGGCATATAACTTAGCCCTCTTATTGTGTAAAACAGATATAAACAGTGTGTCTCAATTACACAGAGCACGTAACCCAAACAATGTGTCAATAAATGTACCATATATAGACACTTTGTAGGTATATCACATGAAATTTGGTTGTGTACTTTATAGGATGTACGGTTGTGTACCATATGCATCGATGTGCCCCCACACAGGGTGTTTGATGGTGTACTAGGCCACACCTTGAGTTATCTAACATGGAACTTCTATATGGACTGTATGTATTGTTGTCTATATCTTTTAATTTCATCCTAATCAAATAACACATTTTGTGTTCTTTAACTATACACCATGTGATCAGGCTTCCCAAAATAGAATCTTTTAAAGTTTCCCCAAAACACAACTTTGAAACTAAATCAGCACACGACAATACAAATGTAAGACACTGAGTTTTTATGTATTTTTTTGAGTAAATTAAATTTTTATGATGTTTTCATTAGCAGAATAGTTGATTTTAAAATGTGTTACAAACAACTCTGAGATTATCTTACATTACATAGAATATTGAGTTTTAAAAAAACTGTAAAATATTATTAATATTATTCAAAGGAGACAATTATAACCTAGACGTTAAACAGTTTGATATGAATTATAATAACTAATTTTCAATTTTAATTATAATTTTTTTATGAGAAGAAATATTATTGGTAAAAAAGTATTTTTTTAAAGTGTAAATGTTTCAATGATATGATTTTCTCAAAAAGATTTTTCTAATTATTTTCATGAACTACAACAAAATTAATTTTTTACACTTTTAGAAATTTTATTTGATAAAATTAAATAAATTTTTGAAATCAACATTTCAAACTTATAATAGGAATATTTGTTTTATCATTTTTAAAAAAGATAAATTTTTTTTATGAATAGTGAAAAATACAAAATTTATTTCCAAACTGCCTTTTTGTTTAAATTAATTATAAAGTTAAATTATAATATAATATGGAATTAAAGTAAATTTTGGACATCTAGAGATCTATTAATATATCTTATATAATAATAACCATTTTATATTGAATTTCAATATAAAAACATTATAAACTTGTTAACATTTTCTCTATGAAAACATAGTTTCTTGTTGTTTCGGGGGGATTAATTTAAAATTAAAATTTACCAATTATTTTAATTTAATTTAAAAAAAATTATTTCATATCATTAATAAAAATAATTTATATGTTTTAAGGAGTAAATCTAAATTTTGATCAAAATGAATAGTGAAAACAATATTAATTAATTAATGCAGCTAAGGGAAAAAATTGGTTTTCTGGGGGTTAAACTAAGACGATAAGGGTTAAAATAATTATAATTTTTTTAAAATTTATATTTCATGTACATATTTATATATTACCCTTCCCATGTCCTAACATATGGTAATTTTAAATGTTTTCCCAAGGTAATTTCATTTTTCTTTTTGATTATTTTGGGAAATTTCCACGTTCAATCAAAATGGGTTCCTCTCCCCCACTTATGAAAGGCCAACACCACTATGAATTTAAGCACACATATAAAAAATAAATTTCATAAAATCTCTTATAAAATCTCTAATAAATATCCTCATCCTTTTTTAGATATTTTGGTCCTCCCAAAAGACCAACACTATGGTCCTTATAATGAGATGTGAATAAGGTGCTTTTAAGAGATGGTAATTGTCTCAGTAAGCTCATTCTGTTTCAACCATTTATTATATTTTAAATAAAATATTATAATTAACCTAGTAAATAATATATAATTATATTTTATTAGATTAATTTGTTAACTTATATCCATATCCCGTTCCATCAAACATTAAAAAACTGTTGATCGTGTGTAAGGTGGACTACCATATTGTGAACCAACATAATTTTCTTCCATCAACTCCTATCATGGTTAGGTGTAATGAGGAATTTATTTTATTTAAAAGATATTTTTAAAATAATATCACTTTTATAAATATAATATCACTTCATCCCTTTTGTAATTTCCTTTATGAGATAATAATTTTTAAATCTTCTTTCATTTCATTTTTTGAATGATGGAAGTTGCAATCATGCTTACATACGACATATCGTCTCCCAAAACGTTGAATGTTCTGTTTCTAGATATAGCTTTTATTTATAAATATACATATAAATATTATTAACATAAATGATATTAATTTAACATTTCATTTTTTAGATATTATGTAATTATGATCAATGTAAAATAACTAAATTTAGTGAACCAAAACTCACTTGAAAATTGGAAATATTTAACACAAAAATAGCTATTTTGTAAAAGATTTTTTAAAAAATGGGTGTAGAAACATATAAGTGGATAATATATTAGTTTACGAGTATGGTTTTTAATTCTCTAATATATTTATAAAGAAAATATATTTATTATAACGTACGTTATAACGTGTGTAATGAAATTCAAGATTCAAGTGCAATGGGATTTCCAAAAAAACATTGTTTGAGACACAATCCTTATTTACCTTGTATTTAAATAATGTTATTTATATAATTCCCATGAATGTATTTTATGATTCATTTCCATAAACTTATACTGATTAAAAATACATTTGGCGATATCTCTTTCATGAGTATATTTTTTCCAAATTTTCCTAAAGTGAAAGTGGGTTTTTGATACAATCTCTCTTTTGATGGGATTGTTTTTTATTAAGTCTTCCATGTTGAAATCCTATGACCTAAATCTCAAAATTTCATATTAAATTTATTACAATATTTTTATTCATTATATTCAAATGTAATAGTACTATGTTTCCAATCATTTTCACTTAAAATAATGGAAAAAATATGTTTAAGATAACCCAGCATTATTTTTCACTTCGGCCAAAGTCCCATTATTTTTAAAAAGCATTTTTTATAAAACTGTTTTCAAAATTATTTTTAAAATTATGAAAATAAATTATTGGAGAAATTTGTAACCACTATTTAATATTTAGTTTTTTTAAATTAATATACATATCTTTTTCCATAGAATCCCCAAATATATTTTAGCAAAGATGTGAAAATAATCGTTTTTTAATGTGTATGGAATTTATGGAATTACATGATATCATGAACTCATAATGTTTTAAAGGATCATTTATTAGTTTTAGAGGTTATTTTAGTAGAAAATTATTTTCAAAATTTAATATGATAAATTTTAAAAAATTACTTGTAAATAAAAGTTATTTTCCTCAAAAATGTTCCAAGAGATATTTTAGAATAATTCTCCATATAAGAAAATATTAATTGATGTAACATATTCCTTGATAGGGATATAAACTAAGGATACCATTCATAGTGTATATCTAAATGGTTTATCATGAAAAGATTATTATGAAACTCATAACTTTTCCACAAGATATACCATTATATGATTCTTAAGAAACCTGCTTCTTTATCCTATAGTTATTCTAGGTTGAAATTGTGAAATAATTATGAAACTTATCTATTTTACCAAGGTTATGATATGATGAAATGTTTATAAAACCCATAACATTTTATTTTTTATAATATGATTAATTTTTTATGATACTCTCCTAATCATAGGTATGATTTTCATTATATGATGAGTGATACCTTTATCATCTTCCGATTCATTGGATAAATATAGGAAAAACATGGGTAAAAATGTTTTTCATATACTAGATTCCATGTACACAATGTTATTCATAAATTTTTTTATATATTGAAAATTTTATATGTGATTCTGTTTAAATGTTCATAATGTTATGCATGAACCTGATTACATGTTCATAGTGTTATGCATGGACCAATATTTCAAGTCTATAATGTTTAAAGTGGATGTGGTTTCATGTACCTAAGTATAAAAGACAGTATAATTTTATTTCCTTAACATAATGAGTGAACCAATCTCTATATATTTAGGTTTAAAATGTTATGATGTGATGTGTAAGGAACCAATCTATATCTTATTCCAATATTATTATCTCATGGGTCATGTTCTTTGATTACGACATGATTCATGTTTTATAAACATATAATATATCTTCCATGATTCAATATTATGATTTTTGATATTCAAGGTATGGTTTCCAAATGATATTCTCTTTATATCATAGAATTATTTTCATGGTATTCCAACATATATCCCTTATTTACCTTTACTAAGAATCTAAGATCACTCTTTCTTAAGTTTACTTTCCATAGGATATGAATAAAGGTTCTATGTAGGTTATGTTTGTGAAGTGTACCGAAGGGGAATATATCATTGAATGATACTGAATATCTTTTACCAAAATATAGTATTGTTTACCTAGTCTCCATAGACACGAAACTGTCATGGTCATCAGGAATGTGATAGTGTAATGTATTTAATATTCATCTAAAAATATGTAATATCTATTTATGAGAATTTGGGGTTTCTATAGTTGTTATTAGAGAAAAGTTTTGGTTAACCATTAAAAAATAGGCTGAGATAGCATTAGTGGGATCCCTAGGGATATTTCTATGTATTTCTCTATGTGTGTCTCTAATTATAAGTCCAAGGATGATTTAAAGTACTGTAAAATTTCTTGGAATTTTGGTACAAGATATAGTGAGTGGTTTCCTTGTAATTGATTACCTATTTTTATACTACAAGTTGATTCATATTTGGAATATATAAACAAAGATGTACTAAATCTAGAAATATATCATTGAGAAAGACTCAATTTTTAGTTGGTGCTGGAAAATAGGTATTACTTTACAGTAGGTTGGACACTATTGTGGGATATGATTTAGAAATTCACAATCTCTTTAGAAAACATCATGAAGGATTTAAATAGATAATGACTACAAATATCCCAGGATAAACCAAATATGGAATAGATTAAAAAATATATCATGATTTAGAGATACTATAAGTGATTTTAATGATTATGAAGTTCCACACTATGATTAGTGTATCTCAAGATATTATTTATATTTTAGTCATTCATTGAAATTCTAAATAATCATGCTAATGTAGAGTGTGAAAAAATTTCCATGTTTCTTTCCTGATATTCTAAATTTTATCCAACATGAAACAAAAAAATTTTTGGTTTGCACAGATAGTTATCTAAATGTCTGAATCATGATGGACTTCCAAACAAACAAAGTAGTAATTAAATTAAACATGAAAAAACACCCACATTCTATCAGATCTAATCATTATTCACTAGAAGATCAAAAATTTATTATCACCAATTATAAAATATATTTCAGTCTCTAGTATTCAAAAAATTAAAAAGACATTTTAGTGGTATAATCTTTTGATACATTAAAAGATCAATGGTGGACTCTATTCAAGAATACTAGTCAAAAAAAAATGAAATTTACCCCTTGTATTGGGATGAGATTAAGAACATCTTATTTAATAATAACTTTCATCGTATTCCTCATTGAAATATAGAAAAGGGTGTCCTTGAACTAAAAAAATGGATGATGAATTTTTTTGTACCTATAAGGAAAATTTTACACTGCTTTCGATGTAAGATTATAGTATTATCATACAATGTGAATTTAAGGTTGATGGATTCATTATTAGATTAAGACCAAGTCACTTAAGGAATTAATCCATAAGGGAATTTAGTAATTATGAAGGTATTTTTCTATGTGCTATGATAGTGGAAACAAATGTTGGATTTATATATCAATATCATGATTATTTTAAAATAAAAATAATGGAATTCAAAGAAAAATCTAAAATCCAAAGTTAGAAGATGTTGATCTTTCCATTATGCTTGTGTGGAAGGAAATATGAAGGACATTTTCTTAATGGGACTAGTAAATGTTTTATGTGTATATGGTATGGTCATCAGGTAGTAGAATACTAATGTGGTTGGGAAAAAATTATTTAAAAAGGGAAATAGAGATAATGATACATAGAATTAACCACCCATAGTCTAGTGTTTCAAATGGGAGAGACTATTAGAGCCATCTAGTCACTCAAAATGAAACTACAATGTTGAAAAAAATGTTATGCCAATAATCATGAATGTGATCTAGAATTTAATGTTGGTGAAGAGGTGTTTATATGAATTTCTTTTTGGAATAAATAAGAAAAAAAAATAGTACCTAGGTATATCGATCCCTTTGAAATACTTGATTTTATCATGACAGTAATTTATAAACTTGTCCTTCTACCCAACTTATCTCGACTTCATGATATGCAATATATATCTCTCTTTACGATGTATATAAAAGAACCTTTACATTTATTTAACATTGAGGTCATACCATTGGATAAAGTTTTTATTATGGGGAACAAAAGGTGGATATTTTTAATCATACAAATAATTTTATACAAAACAAGACCACTCACATAGTCAATGTTTTATTCTGAAACCACTAATTTAAAGATGCTACATGGGATCCTGATGAAATGATGAGTCATATGTATCCTCATTTTTTTGTATCAAAGTGATGGATTTTTAGGAATGAATTAATTCTAATGGGTTTGAATTTAACACCCAACGTTTTTATTTATTATTATTTTGGAATAAAATAATTTTAATTGATAGTTTTCATTACAAACAGTATCGATTTAAGCTTCTGTTATACACATCACTCATCCCCACCATTAGTGGTGTGGTAGTAAGGGTTAGGGGTGAGGGGAAGGTCATGGGGTCATGTACCAAGGAATATTTGATTAATGAAATTTATTTCCTTTTCATTGTGTTCTGTAGTGATAGATGAAATAAAACTTATTATACAGATCACTAAGTTTAGCTTTCATTACAAATGATATTGAGATTTAACAAAACTATTTTATATTAATTAATATTAATTAGGCACGAACAATGTAACTTAGATGTTAAATTTAATGATATGAATAGTATTAAGTAATTTTTAATCATTAATTAGGATTTTTTATATAATTAAAAAATATTTATAAAAATGTACCCAATTTTGTGATAAAGTCTTTCCTTATTTGGAAGATACTATTATCTCAAAAAGGGTTGTTTATTTATTTTTCCGAACAAAAATAAAATTAATTTATGAAATTTTTATAATATTAATTAGATAAAATAATATTAATTTTATAAATCATCTAAAAAGTATCCTAGTTTTAATTTTAGGGAATTTTCTAAATAGATTAATGTTTTTATTAATAGAAAAAAATACCAATTTTTTTGAAAACTGCCTTTTCATTGGAATTATTTATGAAGATGAATTATATATTAATTTTGTTTTAATGTTAAATTTTTTATATTATATATCTATTAATTCAATTTTGGTCATTACCAAATATTTAATATTTAATTTGTATATAAAAAATTTGTAAACTATAAAATATTTTTTCTTTGAAAACTCTCTTTCTCATCGCGTCTATGAGAATAATTTTAAGTAAAATTATTCCTATTATTTGATTTTTTTTGTAAAAACGAATTCAATATTTGGAATAAGAATAATTTATATTATCTAATAAGTTAAAACAAAATTTTCACCAAAATTAATAGTGAAACTAATTGAGTAAAATAATTTTAAAAAAAATCCGACTTTTTTTGTCACTTTAATTAAAAAAAATGATCCAAAACCATATTTTCTAATGTTTTTTAAAAAAATTTAAAAAATTTTAAAATTTATTTAATAAATACATTTGTACTAATTTTTTAATTTTTAAATAATATTTTGAAAGAAATCTTCTTTTTATTTTCCAAACTATAACTATCTGAGTTTTACTAAAAATGTGAAAAGAATATATTATTTAACATGTGCAATATGTAGAAAATTTTCCTCTTTCATGACCTTGAAATGTTTTAAATATTTATTTATAAATTTTCGAGGTTATTTTTAAAGAAAATTATTTTAATTTTTTTATGAATTTTTATTTTTAAGAAAGGATTTTCAATAGAAAATTATTCATCCTCATTAAATGATTTAGTGAAATTTTAAAATCATTTTATATCTAATATATTATACTTTGATGTAACTTATGATTTTCTTGAGATATAAACCAAGGATAATATTATTATTCTTTATCTGAATGATTGATCATGAAAATATGTTTATGAAACCCATTTATCATCCACGAGTTATATGATGATAATATTCTTACAAAATCTATTTTTTTCTATGGGTTATGTAATGACAGATTAATGAAATGATTATAGAACCAATATCTTTTACATAGGTTATGATTTGATGAAATTTTTATAAAACCCATTGTGTTTGATCATTTATGTTATGATGACTGTTTTATGATCTTGTGGAACATATACATATGATTTGAATTAAGTGATAGGTGGGACATATATCTCCATCCATTTCACTAGGTAATGGTGGAAAAGTCATGAGTAAATATTTTTTTGAATAAACATGATTAAATATTCAAAATGTTATGTGTGAACTTGAATACATGGCCAAAATGTTATTCATGAACCTGATTACTTGTTCATATTTATGTGTACACTATTATTTCTTGTATATAATGTCATGAGTGAACCTGGAATCAAGTAGTAATGTTTATGTGAGGGCATTATTTTATGTCCTCAATGTAATGAGTGAACCTGTGTCTATTTATACAAGTTCACAAGGTTATAAGATATTGTGTGGGCTACAAGTATAGGTCTTATGCCAATGTTATGCTCTAATGGACCATGTTATTTGATTCCATTATGATTCATGTCCTATAAACTTACATTATTTAATCCATGAATCAAAACATTTTCCTCTGATATGAATGGTATAGTTTTAAAATGTTATGCTCCTGTTCTCATACCTTAATGTTAATGTTATACTTACCAATATCCATTTTTTACCATTACTGGGCATCTAAGATCACTGTTTCTTATGTCTCCTTTACCCCAATTTTGAAGAACTGTTTATGTAGGGTATGATTTCGAGGACTATTTATATTGAAGATTATTTTGGAAGATATTGAAGATTTTTCACCAGATTAGAAGATTGTGTACCAAGTATCCCAATACACAAAACCATTACGGTCCATTGACCTGTGTTTGTGTAATTTAAATAATATTCATCTAAAAATATATAATATGTATTTATGAGAAGCTGACGTCTCTAGTTCTTATGGTACCTGTAGTTGAAAAATAATATAAAAAAATAAAAAAATTACTCTATGGGGAAATTGTGTAAAATCAAAATAATTGGCCTACACTATGATGAAAAAACCAAAGCTGTTATCTGGATAAGCACTCCATAACCACTACACTTTAATCTGGTTTTGATTGATCTCCTTAACGATGCTCAACTATTTCATTCTTCCCCTGTCTGGGATCATCATCATAGTATAAGATAAAACACCCCTATCTCTCCGCATGTAAGTGAAGAGACAAGGGGGAAAGAGAATAAAAAAAGAATAACTCATTTATGTCCTGACCTAGGACACAAACCCCAAGATGATTTTATACATAGAGTTAGTAAAAACCCCCATTATGAAATCACCTAAATTCATACTTTCATTCAAAGTATCCATTCAGAAGATATCAACATTTCTGTTCGTGGAATAATTAAAATTTATTAATTAATTTTTATATATTTGGAGAAACCCATATGAGTCTTAATTCCACCATATTTTATCCCTATGATAAAACCCCATTATTATATAAGTAGAACAATAAAAAACATTTTTAAGGTTATCTTATAGGAAATATTTCCATTTTACTCTCCATAATCATATATGATAAAAAAATTAAAATTCCACTGAAAATTACCACCTTAAAAATATTGGAAGTTAAAGCATGTATTTTTTTTGTGTGTGTTTGTATGTAAATGTGTATTTACATGTATATATGTGTATACATGTGTCTGTAATTATAAAAAAGTGTTTTAATATGTATGTATATTTATGTGTGTGTATGTATGTTTGTATTTCTGTAGGTTTCTGTATTTGTGTTCATGTATTTGTTTGTATGTGTATATATATGAATTTAGATGTATGTGTGTGTGTATTTTTATCTATTTATATGTGTATTCTTGTGTATGTGCATACGTATGTGTATGCGTTTGTGCATTCATATGTGTATGTGTATGTGTATGCGTATGTATATGCGTATTTGATTTTGTATGTGTATACACATTTCTGTGTATGCGTACATATATATGTATATATATATATATATTTTAGTGTATGAATGTGAATTCATGTTTATGTAGGTGTATATATGTGTATGTGTGTACGTATGTGTATGCGTTTGATTTTTTTATTGTGTATGTGTATACACATTTATGAGTATGCATACATATTTATGTGTACGTATAAATGTATCTGTATGTATGTGAATTCATGTATATGTACATGTATATATGTGTATGTGTATGTATGTGGAGGTCTCTGTATGTGTATGTGTATGTGTGTGTATGTATGTGAGTATTTTAATGTGCAAATATTTGTATGTATGTGTATGTGTATGTATGTGGGAATGTGCGCCAATGCATGTGCAGGTATGTTTGTGTGAGTATATGTGTATGTATGTGTATGTGTAGGGTAAGTGTATACATGTGTATGTGTATATATGCCTATGTATATGTTGGTCTATATGTAGGTTTGTACTTGGATACCCACCTAAATGTGTTGGGTTACCTATATATCATTGTAGCACCCATGTGTCTTAGTTTGTTTATTATTTTATATCAATTTATAATATTTTGGCGTCATTTAATTTTTTTGAGTGTTTTAGTTGAGATCATAAATTTTTGGAAATATTTCCTTTCTACATGACTGTCATGAGTAGTTTAAGGGAAACCATGCAGTAACCCTTGCATAGGGAGTTTTTTTAGTGTAGTTTATTCTTGTATGGGCAGCTCATAGTTTGTATCAAATTGCATGAATTATAATGGAAACTATGGGAGAAATTATGTGCTGGAGGTATTGGCCCATAGGTAGGAGAAACCATTCAAGATTACAATTTACCATGTTGTAGTTAAGATAGTTCTATTTTCATGGTTGGGACATAGTTTGGAAAACCATGTTTCCAAATCACATTGCCTTCCCAAAAATTCATTTAAAAGTTCAATTTAATCTTTTACCCTCACTAATACTAAATTGGAAAGACCAATTTTATCTCTCAACATTCTTATCCATCATAATTTCATCAGGGGAGCTCCTCTCCTTCACCCCTTCTTGAATTCTTATCCCTTTCATGTCAATTTCAAGTGGTTCCTCATAGTTATGGTGTATGTTCTTATTGTTTTTCTACCCAATCTTCCCCAAAAAATTTTTTATATGTTTTTTTCTCTATTTAACTCTAAGGTCCATGGTTCCATATTTTTGGGTTTTTTTGGGACCAAATATTTAAGGTTTTTTGTGGTTTTTTGGTCCCGTTGAGGCCAAGTTCTTGCTTGATTGGGTGGTCATCGCCATAGGAAAGATGTATCAGAATGGTTTCTGAATAAATCATATTGATTTTAGGTAGTTGATTTTTCAGAGTTTCCTTTAATAAAAATATCATTATATGATTTTTAGGATTAAATTCCTTATTTTATTTAATTAAATGTATATATGTGAGCTGTGGATGATTTTACAATTGTTTGGATTACCTTCCAACTTATATTTTACATTTTTTGGGATTTCTTGATTTGATAAATAGTTGTATCAATTACAGAATTTTGAAATGGCCAATATGTAATGTTTTAATTGAAGTGTATTGTTTAAAGGTTTTTGACACCCTTTGAATCATTAAAAAGATAATTACAGTTTTATCATTGTATAGTTTCAAAATGGAGAAATTGTTTTGTATTTATTTAATGGATTAATGAAAGGGTTTTTTTCAAGTGAATTTAGGAATTTTTTCCTATAAAGTGATTATAATTGGGGTTTTAAAGTGGAGTTGAAATTTAGTATAAGTGTGTATGAAGTGTTTTGGCATCCCAAACTTTTTTTAAAGGCTTGTATGGAAATTATCATATGTTTTCTTAAAATTTGATGTGAACCTCGATTGAGCCCTGTGCTTTATTATTCATTCCTTTGAATGAAACCTCATGGAAGATATTTCTATTATTAAATATTTTTTAGATTCTTATTTATTGATTTGAAAGTTGTGGGTTGTTACAAGGCTGTTAGAGGTGATATAATATTTATTTCAAATGTTTGAAAAAAATTTATGTTTGCCCCATTATACACTTATTATTAACCTCCATTGATTTATTGACATCATGAGAGTCCTAAGATGATATTAGGTGACTTGGATGAGAGAAATCCATAGTATATATTATAAAATAACTAGGGAATTTTTCAAGGCTAAACAGAGTTGGTTAAAATGAAAGAGTTAGCAGGTTGGATTGTACATCGTTGTAGAGGTGTTCTCTTAGGAGTTCATATCAGCAAATAGTTTAATGAGGCTACTATGATAATAGAATGGTTCTTTAGTGTCATCATAGAGTTTGTGACTATAATGCAGGTTTGATATAATTGAGTCCTAGAAAGTGACCATGATTCATTGATCCTTTTTGGTTGTCCTTGGTAATTTCATCCGTTATCTAATTATATCACATATCCCATGATTTGTTTCATTGATCATATGTGTGATTTTCTGATTTTCAATACCATATGGATATACAGGAACCTCTTTTTTATCTGAATTAGTTTTATCCATGTCTTTTATTTACTTTCAAATCAAATAATAAAATGATTTGAAAACGGTGTTTAAAGAGTATAAATTTCTTGTGTTTCATAAAAATGATTTTTTGAGTAATATTTTTGAAAATCTGAAGCGTGATTTGTTTTTTTGAAGTAATTAATAAAGAATCCCCTATTATGTTTCAAAATTGTCTCAAAAAAAGTTTTCATTATATCCTTGTTTATTTTAGTAAGTGGCTCATTTATATAAATGAATTAGAAGAGTTATACATTTATTATATCAATTTAAACTGAAAAACCTATTCTATATTTATATTTTAAACCATAATTAATGAAATGGTATTCTAAATGAAAATGATACAAACACTTTTGTGAAATTCTATTTTGCATGTTTTTATCACACCCTACATATATTATTTAATGTATGAAACTCTTATATTTATTATTAATGTTCCTTGGATACATCATTTTCATGGGTGAAAACTAGGTTAAACAATTGAGTGACAGTATTGGATCATGGTGAGTGACCATGGGTTACAAAGAGGATTTTTGGGAAGTAGTTCATTTGTTAATTTATTTTTGGGAACTTTATGTATCATCCCTAAAGGTCTTGACCTCCAATTTTTTATTATGTTGATATGGACTCTTTCATTATGTTCAACATCTTAATTGATGTCATGTATCATTTCCTTTTATTATTGATGAATTATTCCCGGAAATTTTCATTTCATTTTATATTGTATATTTTTTCAATGGAGTGGATGTCCAACATACAAGTGGGCCAAACTGAATTTCAAGTTAGGATCCTTTTATTAATTATTTTTTGTAAAATGGTTAAAAACAATCCCAAATTTATATTTATTGATACATATGAACTAGTTTTTATCCCCTAGGGATTGGAATCACCCTTCAACTCTTGTGGTGAGCTAGGCTAGGTGACATGTTGGATTTGTTAGGGTTGAATTATTATAAATGAGATAAGTGCCTAGATTCACCATAGGGTCCTTGATTCTAGAATAAATATCTTATTATTTGGGTGATTCAAGTTATAATGTACATTATGAATATATATAAACGTGAGTGGTTGGCATATAAAGTGTTTCATGAGCACATTATCATCCCGATTTTTGAGTTACCACGGGTGGTTCGACTTTTAATCTTGAATTTGAGTTTTCCATTTTTGTATATTGATATAAAATTGTGGTATATAATCCCTATTGTGTATATCAGTAATTTTGAGGGTATTTGTGATATTTTGGGGTTAAAATATCAGTGGAAGTAGATATGCAGGCTTAGAACACACAGTCTGGAAAATTGTGCGAAGCCCATGAAAATTGGTTCTATAACCATGAAAGTGGATATTATATGGGTGGAACATGGTTGGATAAACCATGATGCCAAAATTTTCATAGTTATAAATTATCTTAAAATCATTAATTTTTTTACCTTTCTTTTTTAATCAACCCCTATGGTGCTTACCATAGGTGTGAGGTGGATTAATGATGTTTTACAGAGTTTAGAAACTACTCTACGAGGCTTGGTTTTCAATTTATGCAATGTCATTTGGATTTTTTTGTGTGAAAATGCCATTTTTGTGTTATGAAAATTGGTATATAGTGTTAAAGAAAGGATTATGAAGAAATTTTATTTGGAAACCAATTTATAGTGAGGGAATAAAATATTTTTTATAATTATCAAATGTTTTAAAAAGGGATACTCATCCCATTTCGTTTTTATTTGGATGTTTTGTATTTTAAATGAAAGGGGGATTTTCTGAAGTTTTATGATATTCAAAAATGGATTGTAGTGTCTTAGATTTTCTATGTATTATTTATGAACATTATATGGATTATTTTTTAGACCAATCCCTAAGGCAACAAGCTATTTCAAGGATCAGTTATCTTAGAATAAAAGTTTAAAATATATTAAATAGGAAACCAATGAGGTTGTCCAGAAATAGTGGAATGACTTCTAAACTTGGAACCGTATTATAAATTTTATCACCCATTGTGTTAAAATTTTGTGGTTAACCCTAGGATTTACTTACATTAGATGGCAAGGGCTGTTTGTAGAAAAGTCATCACAGGCTCAAAAAATATTAAAATAATTGAATAAGATTATTTAATACCTTTTTTTGGATGCAATGATTAAAAATTATAAAATAGAATATTATGGAACAATCTTAGGGTTTTTTGCATAACCCTAGAACTATTGGAGATGCCTTGGAGAGACTGTTGTAGAATTCACTTCAACAAATGATGAAGAGATCATGGATCAAAAAACGATGCACCTTAGATTCAAAGGATCCCACAAACGATAGTGGTGAAACCCTATTCTTGATCATTGATCGATCTAAATCATTTTAGGTCATGTGTTCCGATTTGAATCCTCTGTATTCATAATTTCTAGGATTAATTTGAATCAATCAATGAACATATTGATCCATGGTTTCATCGTTATACATGAATTTTTTATTTTTAGGGGTTTTATGGGTGAATTATATTGATTATTTGATTATGAAGATAGTAGTTCTAGTGGATATGGATTTATATATTCATGAAAACTGATTGAGGTTTATTTCTCCAAAGTGTTCTTGTTCTCTTCTCCCCCCTTTCATCGTTCCTCAAGGATGTTTTTCATTTGGCCTGCTGCACAAAAATATTGATCAATCGATCATTGTGCATCCATTTCATGGTGAAATTATCAAAAATAAATTATCTTTGTTCTACATGACACAACTGTGGTGTGAAAGTGGATGTAGTGATGAATCAAATGATAGTGGATACCCAATTTCATGTTCTTTAGTTCACAATAAAGATCGATCATTTGATATGTTTTATAAGTTGATCTAAATATGGAACATGCTATTTGTTTATAGAGTGTCATGGACGATGCCTCCCCTTGAGTTTCCTCAAAAGGCGTGACAAGAATGGAGGCCAGAATGATGAATAAGATAAACAGATAATAGACCTGGGATTTTGGAAAATCACATGCTACATGGTGTGTACACAATATATACATGTTTTGTGGGCCCCCATGAGTAGTGTTAGGGTTTCAGGTAGTAGTTAAGGATCATATAACATGTGACCCCTCCCTGGAGACCTGGCGTAAAAATATATGGGATATAGACATGGGATAGGGTACAAGGTAAGCCTACACATCCTGCACCGTCAACATAAACATAGCTTGGTGACACATTCTTTTTATACGAGTAGGACACAAGGTCTACAAACATGGTATATGAACCCTACTACATTCTATTTACTCTTATATATAGAGATTGGATCTCTTTTCAATTATATCTTGGAAAATAATCATTAGGGTTTGTTCACCTTATCCATTCCCTAGGAGTTATCATGTAATCATTTCCAACTCCTAGGACTATGATCCGTTTAGCTGGACATCCTAGATAGAGGTGTTTGAATGCCTTAGAGAGGCCTAAAGTGAGATCCACTATTCATCTTCATTCCCTATGTAAAGTTCTTATTATTGATGTGACCAAAACTATGTGGGCATGGATCCTATACAAAGTCAGTTTATCCAGATTCGGTTTTTGGTATCACCCCATGGTCATGGAAATGATCCTCATCTATGTACCATATTATATTCAAACTACCATCATGTTATTTCTCACTACGAGACACTATGATAATTACCTCTTGGATAGAATTCAACAGTGCTATCAGAATCAGGATTGTTTTCTCTTGGATGAGTGATTCAAGGAATCTTCAGATGGAAAACTGGAATGGTATATGATGCTTTTGACTTACCTATAGATTATATGTATTTTTTGTATATATCTTGATATTCTTATTATATGAACTACGGACATATATCTATGTAGATTTGACTGTATTTTCTTTGTTTTTATATTTTTTAGTTCTAGGGAGTTCTAGTTATTATTTTTATACTCACTTCTACATGGGAATTTACCACATGTGTCCTGTATTGTGTAGATGATTACCATTTTGATAGAGTCATAGGTGGAAAGGACCCCTCAGTTCTTAGTGAGAACATACAGATTGAGGTGTGTTCATGTGGATTTGTAAAAAAAGTCATAGTAATTACATCTAGGTTGGATATGTGTTTTCAAACATTTTTTTGGATAGCTTGTATTTGGACTTGTTTCTTTCGTTTACTTCTTATCATTATCTAGTTGTGCGATTTATACATATGCATGAATAGTTTTTTAGTTGTTTTTATATTTCAGAATTGTATAGGATTGGATATGTGTTTGTGTCTAAAAATACATTGGCTAAGGCCTCCCATATCATTCATATTCTTTCTCGGTGCTAGTCACTAGCCCCTTGCATATTGGAGGCGAGCTTAAGGAGTTGAAGCATGGGCCCCTCTGGGATAGGTCATGGTAAAGTTGTATCTACAGGACTGGTTCTATATTAGGACATGAGTCTATGAGATTTGTTTGGGCCGACAATGTTAAGTGTTTCATGTTTGTATTTCAAGAAAGGGATTCCAATGTTGGTGCTATGATCGACATATCCATTCAATAAGACTCTAATCACCTTATTTTCAACTCATTATATGAGAGAATTGGTTTCTGTAAAAAATAATGGGACAAGAAACATATAAGAAGGTTTTTTTGTTTCCATGTTCTTATTTATTCATCTTTCCATATATACTAAATTAACATGGTATATATTGTTGTTTCAGGATTCCTATAGGAGGTATTCTAGCTTGGATTCCGCATAGGTATCACAAGGATGATTCTCTCTATGATGATGCATCGATACATGGACCTATTCATGAGATGATACCTCCACTTGGTGAACCAACCATACTACCACCTGTAGAGATGAATGTTGTACCCATGATACCAGTGGATGATGTGCGTATGCTGAGCACACTTCACAAATTTCAGAGATAGAGACCCATCAGAATAGAAGGAAAGCCCATCCCATAAGTGGATGAGGAATGGCTTGAGGAGATGACCTAATGTTTCCATATAGTTAGGATTCCTTCAGATCAAATGGTGGTTCTGGAGCCATTCCTTCTTCACAACTCAATAAGGAAATGGTGGGGTATAGTTACCCTATCTTATGATGAGGTGTCTATTTCATGGAAAATGTTTTACTACCTTTTCAGAGAGGAGTTCTCACTAGCTACACTGAATCCATTATGTATCCAGGAGCCTCAACAGCTCTACCAGGGTAGCATGAGAGTAGTTCAGTATTCATTGAGGTTTTCAATCCTCTATAGGCACTAGACGGATATTATTCATGATTAGTTCTTCAGGGTTCAAACCTTCGAGTGAGGTATTCATAGAGACATCCAAGCCAGTGTTATCCCTATACGCATTCCTACCTATACTGGTGTTCTAGAGAGAGATTTATTTTTGATAGTTTCTTGGATGAGAAGATACAACTGGTGGTTGTCAGTAGGGGGAAAGTTGGTGTAGAGACCTCTTTAGTGGGGTTTCAACATTATTCTTCAGGACATGGAGATGCTAGAAGTTTCCAGAGGTGCCCTAGGAAAGAGAATGTGTGGGGTAGGGAACACTAAGTGGGTCTATTCATCCGTGGCAGAAGCAGTTTTACTCATGTGACGGTAGGAGAGATCTCTCCTGATATTATCCAACTCATCGTACAGTTGACAGAGAGACCATGGATTAGACATCATGGTAGAGACAACAATAAAATTAGGTAGGGGTTTAGGGAGTATGGAATGACCAAGGATATAAAATGGAGGAAGGAGGTGGTTGACATTTTGACTTGTTTCCACCACCACCCCCATGTGGTCCATTCCAGGCTCAGGGAGCTGGAGGATAGAGGTGGGGATAGATACAAAAAGTCTAAGCTTATAACC
Organism: Viscum album; assembly: GCA_963277665.1. Classification (NCBI taxonomy): domain Eukaryota; kingdom Viridiplantae; phylum Streptophyta; class Magnoliopsida; order Santalales; family Viscaceae; genus Viscum; species Viscum album. The sequence goes on along the minus strand of OY728165.1, from coordinate 1,445,348,723 downwards.
CATAGTCTCCATAAATGATTTGAGGTATGATCTATTTAATTTCTACCTTTATTTTAGTACTGGTTGACATGGGTCCTAGCTATTCATTTCTTTCCACATACCTTGTACAAGACATAAAGATTATGTTTTATCTTTTGACTCAACCCATATTCTTCAAGACTTTTATTGGGGGAGAATCACTGATCATGATATTTTTTCATTAGTGTAGCATGACTCTTAGAGATTAGATTTTTTTGGAGTCTCTTAATAATAGCATTGAGGCCTCATGACTTCATTTTGGGTGTGGCTTTGTAATATACCGTTAAAGCCCTGATTGACTTTTTTTGGGGAAGAGTGCATGGTGTTCATAGTGACCGAATCAGGTTCTTCTTTTTCAGTGAAAAGAAAACCCTTGAAGCATAGAATGGACACATTCTAATGAGGCTACAACCGATTACTCATCAGTTTTCTGACCTAACCCTTAGTGCGGTGAATGTTGTGAGTTCCCAGTTTCATGTAGAAGTGGAGAGGTATGAGGATGTCTTCCCTAAGGATGTTCCTGGTTTACCACCGATTCAAGAGATAGAATTAAACATTTATATTCACCACATGATGATGAATATATTCATACCATCATATCTTATGTATCCTAGAGATCTTCGTGATATGAGAGTGATGTTGGAGGACTTGTAGAGGGGGGGATTTATTTGAACCTGTGTTTCCCATATGGAGTCCCCTATTTTGTTTTCTAAGAAGTTAAATGGGGGATAGAGGTTGTTTGATGACTACCAGTTCTTGAATCTGGTGACCATGAATAAAAAGTATCCACTACCGAGGATTGATGAGCTTTTTGATCTTCATAGAGGGGCACAGTGGTTCTTGAATGCTGACCTTAGGTAAGGCTATCACCAGTTACAAGTTTGGAATAAGGATATTCCAGATACAACATTCTAATGTCGCTATGATCACTTGAGAACGCGGTGATTCCCTTTGGCCTAATGATCCCCCCATCAATAATCATGGGGTAGATTAACTAAATCCTTTAGCATTACCTATATTGGTTCTTGTTAGTATTCATTGATGACATCCTTGTGTACTAGGTGTCTGAGGAGGATCCCATGGGACACTTGAGGTTAGTTTTGAACATACTCTATGGGAACCATATTAACAGAAATCTATTGATGTTCTAGTAATGGATTCAGGTAGTCCACTATCTAGGACATTTTCTCTTTTTATAGAAATCACTCCCATATTGATATTACTAGATGTAGGTGTCATGTACGTAGTGTTAGGTGATTCATCAGGAACTAGGAATAGTTGTGTTCTAATGTATGGGAAGGAAGTGATTTCTTATGGTTCATGCTAGTTGATACCACATGCGTACAACTATGCGACCCGTGATATTGATCCAGAGGTAGTTATCTTCTCTTCGACAATTTGGCGAGACTTCATGATGGGCATGAATTTTATCATATACTTTGATCAAAAGAGTCTCAATTATATATTATCTCAAAATGATCTCAATATGATACGTAAGAGATGGATAAATTTCCTCTCGGATTATGTCTTCTAAATTGTCTATACTATTATGAAGGGGAACACAGTAGAAGATTCACTTAGTAGGATATCTTATTTTCAGTTGATGAATGACGTGATGTTGAAGTTTCCTTAGTTGTATTTAAATTTTATGAATGGAGATGGATCACCTTACCTCATGTTGATGGTTGTTACCCCTCTAATTTTGAAGCGAGTTAGGGGGAGTATATTGGGGATATTGACAGTGAGAACCTACATATTTAGATATCCACTGGACATGTTGTTGATGGATATTATAAAGGTGGAGAGCACATAGTTATTTTTAGAGAATGCAAGATGGTACAAGTGATGTTACAGGAGTAGGTTTTGAGAGAGATTCATACATCTCCGTTGGAGGTACATCCTGGTGTGGAGAATTTGTACCAAGACCTCTGATGTTAATTTTGGTGTCCCGAGATAAAGAATATAGCTGAAGATTTAGTCTCTTGATTCCATAATTTTCATAAATCTAAGTCCCAACACCATGTTCTTGTAGATTTACCTCAACCCCTTGAGGTTCTATAATGGAATTGGGATGTGATACCGATAAACATTATGAAAAGATTACCACATACTTATAGGGGAAAACATTCCATCTGGGTGATCATAGAACAACAAACCAAGTCATCTCACTTCCTAGATCTACAAGAGAATAGTTCAATAGAGTTTTTGGGATGCCTTTATATTAAAAAGATTGTAAGAATCAGTGAAGCTACATAGAAGATCATTTATGAGTGTGATACTCGCTTCACATACCAGTTGTGAAAAGATTTTTAGAAGGTGTTTGGGGCCCAGTTATGCTTGAGAACATCATTCCAGACCCAAACTGATGGCCAGACTGAGCAGACCATTCAGGTAATGGGTGAAATTATGAGATCATATATGTTGGTCTTTGTCCTTTTTTTAGAGGATTACCTAGATCTTGTGTACAACAATAGCTACAATTACACTATCATTATGGTACTATTTGGGGATTTGTATAGGTGATATTGTAATTCCCCACTTTGTGAGACTATACCAGGAGATTCAATGCTTATGGAACCAGTGTTGGTGCGAGATACAACATACAAGGTGAATATCATCCATGAGAAGATGAATACTAAACAGATCTATCATAAGACTTATACAGATAGATGATAGAGGCATTTGGAGTTTGATGAAGTAGTCCATGTTTTCTTATGTCTTTCATGATGATGTTTTTTAAAAATATTTTGTTGGGGTGGAAAGCTATATCTTGTATTTATTGGACCTTTCTAGACATTGTGTTGAGTTGTAGGGTGGGAATACTTCTTAGATCTACCTCCGTAGTTAGACTGGGTACACGATGTCATTCACATGGCGTAGATGAGGAGGTATGTACATGAAACATCAAACATTATCAATTAGGGCGTGTTGGATATCGAGGATGGAGAGAGATTTTCTGAGTACCCAATACAGATCGAGTATCAATAGTATATGATCTTTAGTGAGAGATCAATTACTTTAGTGTGTGTCTAGTGACAACATGGGAATATCCAAGAGAGAAAATGGGAGTGGCATGATCTAATTCATGCTCAGTAGCTACATTTTCCTGATTAGCCTTTATTTTGACTTCTCTATGACGTGAAGTTCCATAGTGGGGATAATGTAATGCCTCATATTTTCTGTGTGATATTTTTGGATGTTATATAGATTATTTTTGAGACTAGATTCTAAAACAATGAGCGATTCCTAGGACTGGTTTTCCCAGAATAATTTTTCGAAATATATTAAATATATGAAATTGAATTCACACACATTTTTCCTTAAAATTAAAAGTAACATATAAAAGGATTCTTGGATTAGAAATCTGATGGAACAATTAAGTTTATAATGTGAGGTTTACCCAAGGTGCGACTTAACATTAGTCAGTGCGAACCATTTGTGGAAACCTCATTGCGGGTGTGGAAATGAATAATGTTATTGAATAAAATTATTTTGAATATTTTTTGTTGATGCAGTGATTAACAATATTTAAATAGACTATTACAGTGGAATCTTGGGTTTATATTCATTACCATGGAATCATTGGAGATCACATGAAGATTCCATTGGAGAATTCTATCTGGTGATTGACAATGAGATCATGGACTGATGATTGATGCACATCAGATTTAATGGATCTCTCAAAATACAACAGAGATACCCTTTTCTTCATTTTTGATCAATCCAAATCAAGGTTAGGTGTGGTTTTGATTTTATTCATCCCCATTTTAAATATCTACAATGAACATGAATCAATAAAAGGACTAATTGATCTATAGATTGATCATTATGCTGGATGGTATTATTTTTCGGGTTGTTATTGGAGAATTGTATTTATGATTTGATTATTTCTATTTTCATTGTAATGGAAATGTATTAGGATCGACATGAACATCAATTGACATTCATTCCTCCAATATGTTTCTGTGCCTTTCATCCCCCATTGGTTTTTCATCATGATCATTCTTCATTTAGACCACAGAACGACAAATATTGATCATTTAATCACTTAATATCCATTTATTATGATGAATATCTGAAATTATAGGTTTAGGATATATTTAAAAAAATGGCGATGCAAAAGTGGAAGGGACGAAGAATCAGACGATAGTGGATATACGATTTTGGGTTCATCTACATTCTTTAACGCACATCAAAGAATGATGACTTGATCCATTTTTTGAATAGATCTGATGTAGAAACTTACTTTTTGTTGATGGAAATCTTTGAATGAGTCCTTCACACAAGTTTCCTGGAAAGGCATGACCAAAATTGTTATTAGAGTGATGAAAAAGAAAAACAGAAAATGGATCTTTGATTTAAGAAAATCCAATGCTACATGTAATTTAAAGTAGATATACTTGCCCTGTGGGGTCCCTTGAATAATGGATACACTTTTAGGTAGGAGTTAAGGATCTCATATAATTTTACATTTTTACCAATCATGTGACCCAATCATAGAGACTCTGTGTGTACGTCATATGTATACGAACATAGGCAGGAGTACTTTGGTTGCTTACAAAATTTGTGTCCTTCACACAGATAGGGAATTGTGACACGGGATGTTTACATGAACATGACTCATGGTCAAGTTAAATGGCATTTGACCCATAATAAAAACCACACACTCCTTTATATATGTCTTGGATATCTTATCCTCTATATCTTGGAAAATCCTTTTTAGGTATTTTTTACATATCGTTTCCCTGATGGTTAGTAAGGAATCATTTCCTACTCCTAGGAATATGATCCCATTCACAAATAATATTTGATAGATTCTATGGAATCCATCATAGGTTCCTAGAGTGAGATAATCCATTAATCATCACTCTCTAGGTGGTGTTTCGGTTTTGAATGTGTCCAACACTATGAATGATCTGATCCTCTACTTTGAGGGTAAATCCAGATTTAGTTGTTGGTATATTCAAATGGACATTGAATTGATCCCCATTTGTGTATCATATTCTCTTCAGAAAATCAATGTGTTATTTCTCATGATGAGACACAATGAGTGGTAACTCTCAAATGGAAATCATCAATTCTATTAAGCTCAAGAGTGTGTTCTCATGGATGAGTGATTCGAGGAATCTGGAGCTGCAACCCTTTGCTGGATTACTATGTTTATGAATTACATCAATACTATGTGTCTTTTTAGTATATTTTAATATTATTATTATATAAAATGTATAAATACATCTATGTATAAATTGATATATTTCCTATTTTTTATTCTCTATGGTTTTTCGGTGTTGCACTCATTTTTTTCATAATCTCCCCTTTACACCGTTTCCCAAACATCTCGTGTCTTGTGTAGATGATCATCCTTTTAGTAGAGTCCTATATGGACAAGGACAAGACAATTCTTACTATGATCAAATAGAATAATGTGTTTTCCTGTAGCTCTTTGATAGCTGTCCCAGTACTTACCTTCATGTTGGACTTGTATTTTTAGACTCATTGTGGTGGGATTTTATTGGACCCTATTAATTTTTTTTATTCCTGTCATGATCTGGTACTTGGATTTAGATGTATGAGTACATGGAAGTTAATTTTTATTACATTTTAGCGTTATAAAGGATTTTAGAATTGTTTTTTGTATAGTTACTTAGGCTAGGGCCTCTCTTGTTAGTGACATTCCTTCTATGTACTAGTCACTAGATCATAATAAATTAAAGGTGGGATTTGGGAGATGTGGTAAAAGACCCTATAAGAATGAGTTGTGAAATAGATATTATGGTTCGATTGTAAGAAAATTTTAATTTTCATGGGATATTTTAAAATTTTTTTATTTGATTATGAATTTTGGAAATGTGTTTTAAAAGGAAATATAAATGATGTAAATAATTTGAAATGAATGTGGATTTGTTAGATTTTTTTTAAAAATGAATGTTTGATTAAAAAAAAGTTTTTTTCATAATGGAATTAAGGTAGTATTTTAAAGATAATAGATAATTTTATAAATTATACATGGGTAATAAATTTAAATAATATTGAATTTTTAAAACCAGATGTCTGTTTTTGCATGTTGAAATCTTTGATTCATTTTGAATTTAATAATTTTCTAAAAGTAACTATGCGAATCTTCTAAATGATGTTAAATTCATTCAAATTGGCTGTATCATTGAAATATAGAATTTTAGTTCCCATTGTAATGTGGTCTGTTCTAAACAAATAAGGTTTATAAAGATAGTTATTTTTATATTTTCCCTTTTGGTGTACATTAAGAATATGTGATTTAGTTTTTTGGGAAGCAATAAGGAATTGGAATTATGTTCTGGGTTATATCATTATACTTCTCTACAAGGTGTTGAAATGCAACAGAATTTCCATATATGAGGATCAACCTTAGTGAAAATTCTCTTGTGGTTTGAGTGTATCTCTTTAAAAGGTTGGATTTTCAGAGCTCAAAAATGAGTGGTGGAGCTAGAGTATTTCTTAGTATAGTACTTCAGAAGTCACTATTTTTTTCTATGGTGACCAAGACGCTTTAGGAGTGGTGGGAGTGTTAAATCATTATTATAAAATCTTGTAAATTAGAATTACGTGTTGCTTTTGTTGATTGTTTTTTTTGATATTGGGGCTCTTGGATTTTAAAATGGATTAAGGTTCTTATGTTGGTGAGTTTTTCTTAACACTTTTGGTTTTTATTTTGAGGTGTTGTTGATAGTTGTGGAAGCTATGCTTGAGCCTTAGTATTTTCTCTCATTTATAGAGGCTTTCGTGTGATGATTCCTAAGGCGGGTTTTATAGATTATACATTGGTGATTCTTGGGATTGTGGGTTTTATGAATAAGAAATATGTGGCTTCAGTTTAGATCATGTGATAACTAGATTTTGTTTAGATATGATTAGTTTCATTGTGAGATATTGACCCAGTTGCAAGGTATTAGATCACCCATTCCATTTTTTTATCAATCATGGTTGCAGTTCAAGTATGTTATTTATGAGGAATATTCTTGAAGGTATATATTTTCATTGGGTGATATGAGATGTGGTGGATTTGATGGATTTATTTTTGAGAGGGTTAGTGGTTTTTGATGTTGCATTGTAGTTACTTCAGGGATGAGTCAAGGAATTGTGATCACTTTGATATTGGAAACTCTTGTGTGTTTATATTGAGAGGCTCCCTATTGTCTCAAAAACATATTAATAATCATAAATAGAGGGGAGAAATATAAATGGACTCTAACTTCTAAGAGTTATGTGTTTTTGGTAATACGTTTTTTCATTCATGGAGATGTTTGTGAATGTTATGGAATGTGGTCCATTGCTTTGAATAATTGTGTGTGAGAGGATTTTCATTTTGGGTTGTCCTTTTAAGGATTTCAGATAGTTTGATATCCTTTTTAGGTTCTGAGACTTTTTGTTTCATTACATCTACTTTAATCAATGTCTTTATAAGGGAATAAAGGAAAATGGTGTAGATAATTATGACACCCACATGTCACTTTTTTTTATTGTTTTATATTATTTTTGGGTTATTGAAAATTTTAGAGGTTTTTTCTTTAAATTTATATTTTATAATTTTTCCTTCTTTGAATTTTTTATACAAACGGTTTAGGGGGAAAGTGTGATTACACTTATATAGGGAAATTTTCAATTCATTTGTTTTATTATGGGATTTGGGGTGCATGGGTAGCATGCAGTTTGGGTGAAACTATGTGAATTCTAGTTGAAATCTTGTGAGGAATTGAAGAATAGTGGTGTTTGTGCATAAATTTTTCATAGGAATGAGAAATAATGGGAGATGATAATTCATCATTCAACATCATGGAATGTTCTTTCCTGACCCATCTCAATTGGGCCCATGCCGTGACTCCTCATGCACACCTCCATAATCCAGGGGCTGGCATCAGATGTCGAGTAGGCATGTCACAGACATGAGTGGACTTAACCAAATGTACCTGTACCCATGCACCCACAAAGACTATATGGAAAATAAAATAGACAATATAAACTGATAATCAATGAATGTATACATCTATCTGACAACTAGAGTGTGAAAAAAGCGTAAAAGTGGAAAAACCCCACCAAAAATACTTTAAAAGCATCCCAACAATTCAGAAGGATGTAATCAATATCAAATGAATCTTCCAAAAATATCCTCATCTATGATCTGGTAAACATCACAATAATTCAACCACACAAAGATCATCATGCCTCAAGACCTCCTGGGACTCCTTAAAAATCCATTGTTTTCCACAAGGCCCAAAAGTTTTAGAGAAAATCATGCATGAGTACGTATAAAAATACCCAGTAACCACCCTAAAACCAAAAATAAAGGGGATAAATTGAATGGAAGCAGTCTGATCCACCCAACCAGAGGGATCCCAAACCATAGAGAAACTCCCACTAGAACATCATAGGCTATTAATGAAAAGTCATATCTATCGACATGGAATGTAAACCAAGAAATGTGACAAAACTGAATGGAAACCCAAAAAACACCTAGTTTTACTCGTATCAGACTCCAAGACTCATGAGGTATTGATCTCACTACCATATAAAAGACTATACTCATGAATCAAAGGTAACACTCATCCATGAGAAGTCACTCCATGATATCTTCCATCCCAGATGACACACATCCTAGAGATATACTCAATGGGTTATAACTCAGCCATCCCAGATAGAACATCTGAGATATATCAGTTCATTAGGTATTGTTTAGCTGATGGAACATCCCAGCCATCCTGAGTGGAATGTATCTAAGTGGTAATTATCATCAAATATATCTATGAATAAAGTTATAATAGAACTTAGGGGATCTCTAGAATTATTTAAGGTATCTCCCTCATCCCTAATAGGGGATACTGCTAAACCTACATGAACTATGAATGGTCTCATCACATAGAAAGGGGATCACTCCCCAGACTGATGTGGGACACTATAAACCCTATCTAAAATATTGAAGACTATGCCTCCCTGGATAGGGTATCACTCTTAGGACCACTTTGGGATACAACAAACCTAATCTGGTAATATAAAGACATCCTAGAATGTGTATCATGCCAAGTACAACTAGGGACACTAAAAACTCAATCTACCACATTGTAGATCATATCGCTCAGATAGGGGATCACCTCTCATGTAGTGTCAATCATGAAGAATAAAAAAAACTATCATTTATAACTCATGAAGTATAGGATTATATTAATGATGATTCCACAAACCCTACATAAACCTACTACTAACTAGGGTATCATGTAACCGATGATGCCAAAAATCATACTGAGCTATCCTATTTGATAGTGGATTGTCATATATGTAGTGTCATTCATGATGATACCAAAAACCAAAAATAGAGAAATGATTTTATAGCGGATCTCATACAGGCCTCCCATATATATTCACAACTCTATCCAAGATCATCCAAATGAGGGGATCAAAATCTTGTAATGAGGACATAATTCCACATTGTACCCTAATTTGGATAGAATAACGGACTCACATAACTAATGTTGGTCAAAACATCGCTATCCAAGGTAACCCATAACATCTCATCTATATTAATATCAATGGAAAAAGCGAAGCCACCATCATGTTCTACATGGAAAACAGATCAGGATATAGTACTCTCCAGACTGAATCAGAGTTCTAAGGAAGGATATTCACTTGGGGAAGTCTACAAGAATGGTATAAAACATGTACTGGGGTCTACATGATGTTTCTCCCTTGAAGTCTCATCAGGTTCCTCTACCACACATATTGGATGGATATGTAAACATACATTGTGTTTATAAGATGTACACAAAGTGTATCACCTCACTAAGACCCCGACCATATTTTTATCTTCAAAAATCCTATAATAGTGTCTTAAAAAATGGGGTTTACACTTATTAAACATTGTTTCTTGAATGACTAGCCACTTGTTTGTGCCTATTTCCCATTCCCATGACTATCACCTCATGTTAGTGTACTTTAACTATTTACTTTCACAAGACAATGTCTCTTGAATCGGCTAGCTTGTCCATTTCCCATGGCCACATGACCCAATCTCATTACATGGACTCTAACCTTAGTACACAATATATAGTCCCCAAAAAACATCTTCACTTAATGGGAAGAACAAAAAACATGTTAACATTCACTGCACATTGTGTGATCAAGAATTTTGAATGGGAGTTCCTTACGAGCTGCCCGAATAACATCAGTTCCCCCATAAACCTACTTATCAACCCTTAGGGTATCATTAAAAGTCATAACATGACTCCAAAACATGAAAGAAATTCATAAATATAATATTGTTAATAAGAAATCAAATATTCTTACCTCTTTGTGATCATAATTAACTTAGAGTGTATATTCCCCATCCGAAGCCACTACACCATAATTTGGGAGCGGTCGCCATCGATATCAGAGATCGACATTGCCACTTCTCTTTAGCTTCATGTTGGTTTTTTTGATTGATAAAAAGGTGGGAGTAGGGGACTATCTTCCCCTCTTCTATTAACACAAAAAGTGTTGTGGGGAGTGGTTTTCATTAAATTTTATCAAATGAATAAACCACAACTAAACACCCCTCCAATGCACTCCCATTGCAGAACTCCCAACATTGAAATCATTTTTCTCGCTCCTAAAGAATTAAAATGTTATTAACTCATAAAAAACTCAAATTTATGATCTAAATCTCCACATGAGAATTATTTTAAAATTTTAAGGAAATTGTCTTTATGTGATAAAATATTATTTATATCTTTAATATCACCGCATCGAGACTCTCCGGGCCTTGGAATCCAGGGCCAACTCAGCTCTTGTGTTTGTAATTTTTTTGAAGTATTCCAAATTAATACATGTAAAAATACGAGTCACAACATCATACCAAACATAATTATTATCATCATAAAAAGTGAAATCATAGACAAAACGAGAAAACTGAGCTTTCCACTTGGACCCCCACACCAGCATGCTAACCAAGGGTTCCCATGTGGCTTACAAGCACACACTTAGGTAAAAAAATAAGGCCAAACCACACTAACTCACAGATCAACCTCGGTAAACATCATGAAACTATAGGCATATACTACCTCAGTTGTGAAATGTTGGGAATCAAAAAAGAACAGTGATTCATCTACAATAGTACGGCTTAGTTGTACCCCACCTCATAGCATAATCCATATACCAATTTTACCAGGATTTTATCATTCCTCCTTGGATGAACAACACAATATTCTTTTAAGGCCCCTCATATCAGAAGCTTTCCTTGAACATGTGAGTGTACCATATAATGACATAGGGTCTCCCAAGTGCACACAATGGGTATTTCTAGGCCCTTCTCACAAACCTTTAACACATAACCCCTCCCCATGCACAAGAATCGGGGAAAATAATCTACTACACCCCAAAAATATCTACTCTAGGGGGAACATAATCACTTCCATGGTTTTAATCACATAAAAAGAAACATATTGTGGGGGAGACATCCATTTACATTTTTCATCTGATGTTACATCAAATAAAACCAATATAGAGATCTACTGATGCACTTCATCAACCTGGACAAAACTCAACCACGAAAATGAATGAAAAGGTTAATTCATAATAGTATCTATAAATATTATAGTATAAAGTTGAAATAGAAATGGGAATTCTTATATACTAAATTGGATACATTGAGTTATTAACCTATGCGGCATGAAACTGCCATCTCCCTCGTCCTCCAGCTCATTGAGATTGGTGTGGACCACCTGAAGGTGGTGGGGGAAATGACTCGTAATGTATGCCACCTACTTCTTCTCTCCCCACTACTCCTACACATATCCCATCATACATAAATCCATGCTCTAGACACTTCCTCTTCTTGAGAGGTCCATCAAATGACACCCTCTTAGCAGCATAATTGCTCAGAAAATCTCATTCCAAATGACCTCGACCCTTACAAGCATAACACCATCTCTCATACAGCTAACTAAAACTATCTAGGGGTCCTTGAGCCTCATACCTCCCATCCTGAGATATCCTACTAAATCATCTCACACACTCAATCCTATAGACTTTCATCAACTACCGAATACCGAGTTCTTAGATCCTGTGTGTATTGTACTAATAGTTTTTAATACTTTTCCATATACATGAAATCCTACCAAAGATGTAGAAGATCTTAGATATACAATGAGATCAACACGGATGGATAAATATATTTCCTCAAGAGATGACCAAATTGTTACAAAGTGAGAACTTATTTAGTGTGAGTCTACGTCAGTGGAATCCTCCATACCTAAACAAGGCACTAAAACACTCTTTCTATTAAGACACCCATATGGCTAGGAGGTGTCTTCACAAGGTAAAAAATGCAAGTGATAAATTCAATCCAGTCATCTGCAACATGGTGGTCTGGAACACATTGATAACTTATAGGTTTCTTCCTCTAGAAGTCATCAAATGAACTCATCATCTATTTATCCTCATCCTAAACTACTAGAACAAGACGTAACTTATGTGTGGTGGCAGAACTGGTAGTCCACATGGTGGTACAACATCAAAACTAGTGCCCTGCTACGAAGCCTTAACTCTAGGTGGATCATCCTCAAAATCACACTATGGAACCCTCTCCTGATATCATGAGGGTGGAGTCCTAAAATAGACTAATGTAATTCGATAATCAAATATTATATCTTGTGAGATGACTCAAGGACATGAAAACCCACAACATAGTCCTATATGATGCACGCACAATGATTTTTCCAGTGATTATTGCACTAATTTACTGAGTCAAAAATTAGGTTTTAAGAGTCCTCATGAATAGGTACATCATATGCTACACCAAAACTTGAGTCCCTTGCCTACAATACAAAATCAAAACACATTAACACATTTTCTATACAACCAAAACTAGGCTAACAGACTCTGATCCTAATGATGAACCTCCTATGATACCACTTTATCAAGACACATCCCAAAGAGGTATAAACCATGACACCACAAGTTTCCCTACACAGTCTAGGGGATGAATCCTAGCTCTGAGTTGGAATATCACACACATGGGAGGACTTAGACTAAGGTAACTGTATTAACGCGCCTACAAATAGCCCATAAAATAGTTCAAGGATAATATAAATTGAAAAAAATGCATGAATACATCTATCCTACTAATAGAGTACCATAGATGTAAAAAAAAAATGACCACCACAAAAACTGTAAAATCATAGAACCTACTTTGAAGGAGGGAATCATAGTCAAATTATTCTTCTCGAAATCCCCTCCACCAAGATCTATTAACCACCATGTACATACTAGCTCACTAATCATTTCATGTTTCAGGTCCTCAAGGGACAACATCAATTGAACTATATTCTCCACAAGACACAATATTTGTTAGACATGCCCATGATTGAGTGAGTATAAAATTAACCAATAGGTTATCTAATACTCAAAATAAAAGTGAGAAACTAAATGAAAACAGTCCAATCGACCCATCCATAGGGAACCAAAGCGTGAGAAAAAATCTGTATCATCCATCCTCATCTATACAAGATAATGAATCTCTATCTATATGTTTTTTCAACAAAGAAATGTGAAAAAACTTCATGGAAATACAAAACATACCTAGATATACCCATCTCATACTCCTGGTCTCATGAGTTACCTACCTCATTTCCATCTAAAGGATTAACCTCAAGGGTCAAAGGTAACACTCATATATGGGAACTCACTCCAAGCGCTATGACGTCCCAGATAAAACTAGTTCATGAGATACACTTCATATGGAACCACTCAAACATCCCTATTGGCACATCAGAGAGATATCATTATATTTGGATTCACAAAGATGATGGTATATCCCATCCATCCCCAGTGGAATGTATCCAAGAGAGCATAAACAAAAGATCTCACCACAAAGATAGTCAAGTTGGAACTCACTAGATATCTATACTATTATTAGGGATTTAACCCATCTCTAATGGGGTTTTCTATAAACCCAATTGAAAACATGAAATATCTGATCACTCGGAATGTGAAACCTTAGTGGGACACTATAACACTAGTATATAATATTGAAGGCCACACCTCCATGGATAGAGTATCACTCCTAATACTGATGGGTTGTCACGACCCGCCACTCGGGGCCCATATCGTGACTACCCCAAGCCCTATTTCCATAGGCCAGAGGTTGGAAACTAGCACCAAAGGTGTATATCCCTAAACTGGGAAGGCATTTCCTTTAAAACTATAAAAAACACAACAGAGCACAAAACAAGAAGAAAAACACAAAGTAAAACTATATACAAAAGAGTGATGAAAAGTAAAAGGGGTGAGAAATATATGCTCAAATGTAAAGTACAAGTACAACTAGAAAGGGAAAAAATAGCTGAAAGGTAAAAGAAACTCCTAGATCGTCCTCTAGGAAATCCTACCTACAGGGTAGGTTTAGATAGCATCCATATTACTTCACGTTCGTTCATCTCCTCCGTGTATGGATTCATCATAGGGTCCACCTCTGGGTACCGTCCAGTCCAGGCGCTCTCAGCCACCATCATCGTTGTCCATCGTCTACATCGGTCACAACGTGGTGCAGGCATAGCCGTGTAGGGGTGAGTATAACGATACTCGGTAGGGAAACCGAGACCCTTAAGGTCTCATAAAATCCAACAAGGATAAACCAAAAATTATGAAATCAACAGACAACCCAACTTAGGTATATGCCCATACAAATACCTAAGTTATCAAGTAATCCATCTCAATCATGAGGTAAAAAAAAAGTTTCTGACTCAGCTCAACCAGGATTTTATCCTAGGGATAGTATCAATCTGAACCCTTTGTTGTTAGAGAAATCCTCCTCTATCGAGTATAGTGAGCCTACCACATCACACAGAGGCGCTTCCCACTAACATGGACTACTAAGTTACTCCTCCTATCGAGTACCATGGATATTCCGCGCTCACACAGAGGCACTCCCCCCACCGTGGGTCTACTGCGCTCACATAGAGGCGCTCCCCCTCGTAGCCTGCTTAGGTACCCAATGTGTCAAGTGTCGTGGGTCTACTGCGCTCACATAGAGGTTCTCCCCACTGTGGGTTTGTTGCGACACCAAGGCACTCCCCACTGGACTAGTTGAATCACTCCGAGTCGAATCGGTCAGCTATCATCAATTCTCAGCCCGCTACTAGGTTCCCGCACAATTTTGTGCTCGTCTCTAGAAGATCTTCCTCACATGATATTGGTCGATACTCCAACTATCATGAAGTCCCACGTAGAAGTATCTCAAAGGTCCGCCACATAGAAAACGTCTCATTGCAACTCACAACACGTCAATCGGACTCCCGGTCTGTGAGTTATTAGCCTTTTAATCACGGTGGCCCGGTTGGATTCGTGTAGGAACCAACCTGACTGTAACTCAAAAATACCCCGAACTCTGGTGGTGTATACTCATAGGAACTATCACACTCCAAGGTTCCTAACGCTGCACATGGTTCATCCAATGGATGCTTAGTGCCAAAGTTATGAAGGTTTGTGCAGGGGAACATGATTGTCGCACAGTCTAGATATATCATGCAACCAAGTCGTGCGAAGTCCCTGGTTGGGACAGTGTATACCACACGGTTGGCGCACGGTTTCCAAAACCGTGGGGCCAAGATGTGCGAGGTCCCCAGGTGGGACCGTGGCTACCACACGTTTGGCACACAGTATTTCAAACTGTGCAGCAAAGCCGTGTGAGGTCCCCAAGTGAGACAGTGGCTATTGCACGGTTGGCACATGATTTCCCCAACCGTGCGACCACTTAAAAATTAGGGTTTTATGTTCCATGACACACAAGATTTCCCATCATTCCCCCATTCTTCCTCCCAATCAGGTCTCATGCAGGATTTCAGTTTTTTTAGATGTTGGTGGAGCTCCATATATCATTTTGGAGATAAAATGAAGAGGGTTCTTTGTGGATCAGAGATGGTTCTCCATTCATCACCGTGGAAAAAATCCACCTTCTTCCTTCGTGTAGAACACATCATTCAAGAAGAGAGGAAGAGGGGTCGGGCAATGTTTGTTTGGCCCCCACCCTCCAAATTAGTGCAGTAGCAAGTGGGTCAAGAAAATAAGATATGAAAGATAATTAAAAACATCATTTACCAAAACCCTAGTCAATAATATATTCCCATCCCGCAAGGAAAAACATCCACAGATCAACTTGATAATAAGTTGGTCCGTGTTCTTTGTTTTAGAAGGTAAGAATCAAAGGAATATTATCATACTTAAATAAAATTTGTACCTTTGATTCATCAGTCATCGTTCGTCACAGAGTCACGGATGGAGGATGGAGGAGACCGTCATTCGCTGCGTCTGCCACACACATCCAATCCATGCTCGTGCGTCGGTTCGTTGACAATGATAAGGAGGGAAGATGCTCGATGTCAGTAGGGGAAGAATAATCATTGCTGGTGTTCTTCACATTCTTCTTTGGGAGGGGTGTTCTTCATTGGAGTGGATAAGTTTCTCCAAGTGCTCTTCCTCACCCATGTTTCCACCAAAATGAAATTTCCCAAAATAATAGTTTGTCAATTATTTTAATCATTGGACCAAAATTCAAAAAGGTGAATTCAATTAAAAAGGCTCCTCCAATTTAATTCAAGAGGTTGGAACATTAATTAAAGGGGGTTGGCTCTATTTAATTAAACATGAAGGTGGAGAGGCTCTCCCTCATTAATGAGGGAGAGTTGAGAGGTTAAACTCTCCTCCCATTAATCGGGGTCGGGTGGTCCCCACCCCTATTATTCAAATGGGGGGTTATGGTCTTCAGTGGTCCCTACATCGTAACCTCTCGCGGGAGGTTATATATGGGTGGGCCCCACCACCATAACCTTTCATCGGAGGTTAGGGTGGGGCGGCCCCCCCTCCAACTCCCAAGTGGAGTTTTTAACCAACAATCACACACATGGAAGCTTAAAATAAAATAAAGTGTTGTACACTTTCTTTTATTATTTTTTTTATAAAAATCCAAAAACTAACTTTTATTGTCGACCGTCTGATGTCAAGGTGAATGTATTCTTAAGAAAATACTAGCTCTATGAGTTCAACAGTGCCTTTGAATTTCAGTTCTGAGCACTAGTTCAAAAGTTATAAAATCCTGCTCGTGCGTTTACTGAACATACTCGAACAAAACTTCAGAAATTGATTCCGGGCACACCGGGCCTCATAATCAAGCGCCTTAAATTTTCATGGTCTCGTAAAAATCCCATGTATTTATGAAAAAAATTTCCACATAATTTCAGGGTCTTTACACGGGGGGCACCACAAAACTAATCTAGTGACATAATAATCTCTCAAAAATGGATCACACCCAATATGACTTGGGGATACCACAAACCCAATCTGACATATCAATGTCTATATCACTTAAATAGAGGATCATCACCCATATAGGGTTGGTCATGATGATTCCACAAACCCCACCTAGTACAACCCATGAAGTAGGGGATCATATGAATGATAATTCCATAAAACCTAATTATAATATATACAATATAGGTGATCGTATCCACGATGATGAAAATATCCCTAATAATCTATCCTACTATTTAAGGGATCATCACCCATGTATTGTCGTTAATGGAAATACTAGGAACCTGATCTAGGAAAAATGGTACAATAGAGGATCCCCTCTAGACATCCCCAGAGGGATGATATAACTCTATCCAAGGTATTACTATCAACCGGATCACAATCTTATACTGAGGACGTATTGCCACACTATACCCTCATTGGCATAGACCATTGGACTCACTCCACCACGACTAGTCTAAACTTCTCTAACCAAAATGAACCACCACATCGCCTCTCTATGGATAACAATGTCCCAAACCATGACAATCATCAAGTTCTATATTGAGAACTACTCAGGTTGGACTACTCAAAAGCTAGAAACCATTCCCTAAATACGGAGATAAACTAATCAGATGTCTAAAATAATTCTACACATATTGTACTAGGGTCCACAAGATGTGTGACCCTTCCTGAACTACCAAATATTTTCTCTGATACACATATTGTATGACCATTTTATCTTAAATAGTGTGTATAGGCTATACATATTGTGTCTTGCCTCACCTGATCCCCCAGTCATGTCTTTCTTCACACAGATCTGCCATCTGTGTCTCCACACATGATTTGTACCCCTGGTACATGGGGTGTCTAAGAAATCCATCCACTTGGCCATTACTCATCCCCATTACCATGTCTAGAACCATGTGTCTACGTAATCTATCCGTGTACTTTAACACATCTATATATCTTGACATGACAAGCCTAGCCATGTGCCATGGCAACATGACCTGGGCTGACTACACAATGTGTATCCCTGGTGCATAGTGTGTTGTACCAAAAATTAATATTCCCCTAACCAGAATAAGTCATGCAATGTGACCTTACAATACATGTTGTGTGATCAAGAATATCAAATATGAAATCCCTACTTTACACCAGAATCACCCAGTTTTCCCACAAATCCTATAGATTGACCCATAAGGGAACACTTGTAGATGAAATAGTTCTCTTATAACATAAAACAACATGTAAAAAGGGGACCAGGAATTAAAAATCTGATGGTTATACCTCATGGATAACGGTAGATTCGTTAATTGAAAATACACGCATCGAAGACACTACACCATGATTCATGAGTGATCACTGTCAGTATCGATGATTGGAAGCACCTCTTCTCCTAGGATTGGATTCAGCTTCCCTACCACTCAAGGGCGGGGGGGGGGGGGGGGTCTTATCCCGTTATCTTTCTTGCACACACAATGGGAGGGGTGGGTTATCCATTTAATTTTGTTAAATTAATATTCTTCCACTAAACACCCCACCAACATAATCCCTCGACTGATCTCCCATTCGCTAGTGCAGATTGTGAACTCAATAGTTCATTTTCACACATAAATTGAGTCTGTTAGACTGAATGTGGAAGAGGGATGGATTGAGAGTTGTGGAAGTTGTTTTATATTAGGATTTTATATCCTTGTACTATTTTATGTGTATCACCCCAGGTAAATAAAGAGTATGACATTTTCACATTTATCCATATTTGTGAATAAAATATTAATATAACTTTAAAGGGGACTCTATGCTCGATGGCGTACCCAGCACACAACAATGAGTTTCTTGGGAATCTTATGTTGCACTCTAATAATAAATAAATATTATTTTAAAAGGTAGTTAATGCCTAGATGTTGTGTGGCGGGAATGAATAGAACTAACTAAAAAATTATTATATATCTTTGTCAAATATTTTTACTTTTTACAATAAATGTTAGAGGATAAAAAATGTGAATGAATCCAATTTTAAGTGTAAACATTCTAATATTCTTTAAAAGGTCGATTAACCGCCTTTTAATGGCGAACCTCTTTTAAATCCACTTTTTGATAATTTTATGTGTTATATTTGACAAAATAAAATTCTTCTTTAGAATCATGACATCAAAATTTACTTTGTGTAAATTTTTGGTATTTTTCCGATAAAGTACATTTATTAATGAATAGTGAAAACTGTTGTATTTTAATTCCAAACCTCTTCTTAATCTAATTTATTTATATGATTAGTTTATATTTTAAATTGGTTTTAAAGTAAAATAAGAATATATTTTTACCATTAAATCCAATGGTGGTCATTAGAATTAATTTCACTTTGAAATTGGACTTAATCTAGTGTCAATCTTTTAATAGATATTGTTTCTTAAAAACACACTATTTGTTTTGACAACAGGAATTAATTATTAAATTAATAAATGAAACTTATGTGTTTTTAATTTTGTAAAATAGACATCATTTTTGAATTCGGAATATCAAATATATCCTAGGGTGAATTTTTGGTAATTTTCTAAAAAACTTCAATTTTTGATGAATAGTGAAACAATTAAGTGGTACTTATAAAAACTGATTTTCCATTTAAATGAAAATTTTCCACCTTTGTGTTTTTAATTTCAAAAATCCAACATACATGGTTTTCATTAATAAGTAAAATGTGGTTCAATGGGATTAAATTAATTTTTTGGTGAATAGTAACTTATTAAGTTTTTAATCGCGAGTAGAGGTAATTAGTGTAGTTTAAGGTAAAAATAATGTTTTAATAATATGAAAGTACCTAGACACATGTCCTACCCTAATTGGATGAGTCATGACCGACCAAGACAATCCATGGGTCAACTTGAGGACCCCATGGAGCCACTTTGGTTGGAAAATGACATAAATACCTTTTTATTTAATGTAACAATTAAAATGACACAAACATGAGTTGTTTTACTAAAATAATTTTTAAATGGAATTATAAATGTCAGATTTCTGACTATAAATAGTAATTGGAAAGATAGAAAGATTTACTACATCATAGTATTTTTTTTATAATTTTTAGACATTAAATAAATTAAATAATAAATGACATCATGATGATGCATCGATGACCTCATTATTTAAGGATTTATATAAAATGGAAAGATAATGTAAAATCTAAGACCTAAACATGTCCAAAACCTATTGGATGGGTGTATTTCTAACCATTATTACCTTATCCTTGAAACACATCAATGTGGGACCATTAAAATCCGAAACTCAATCTAAAATAAAGTAACATTTCTTTACTTTCCAAGAGTGCCCCTCCTCTCCTCTTATAAAAGGCCCCCACATCTTCCTCCTTACCCACACATCCAAAGCCTTTAGATTGGTCAACCCCTACCCATTTTGTCTCTCCACCTCCCTCTATTACTCTTTGAAGCCTCACTTTTGGCATAAGTCTTCTCAAGGAAGCCTTTGAGCTCAAATCAAAAATAGTTACCCAATTTTAAGGACGTTAAAGAACGATCGAGTCAAGTCGGACCCGAGGTAAGGGATCCTACCCCTCTCTTTCTTTTTAAGTACACTCTTTTATGTCATTCCATTTAAGCTCATCTTTCTTGTGATTTGTATGTTCTTTTATATTACTCTTACTGTAATTTTTATGTTCATATGATGAGAGACACTATTTTCTCTCATCAATCCATTTTGGATGTTTTGAGTGGCACCGTTAGGCTGCCGAATTTTCGTAAGAGATCTAACCTCTCTCATTCTTTTTATGTACTCTCCTTTATGTCACTTCTTTTAAGATCCTATTTGTTATGATGGGGTATGTTATTTTATATTCCTCTTTCTGTACATTTTATTGTAATATGATGAGACACCCTATTTGATCTCATCAATCCATTTTTGGATGTTTTAAGTGGCGTCGTTAGGCTGCCGAGTTTTCGTAAGGAATTTTTTCATCTCACTTTTATTCCCATGATATTTATGCTATATTTTCCAAAATTTCCTTTTAGTGGTGTATGTACTGCCCATTATTTTACTCATTGTGTAATATACTTTCATTTATGAGTATTTACATCAATGTTGTATTGTCCTTCTTTCACGGGGTGCATGATTCGAAAGATACCCATGTCGGTCTGGGATCCTTTCACCCTCCTCTTTTTAAAAGTCTTCTTTTGCTATGTCTTTTAATTCACAAAATATTATGTTGGGATATGTTCTTCTATATCCTTATTGATTTAAATTTTATGTCCATGTGATGAGATACCCTTTTTATCTCTCATCAACTCATTTTCTAAATTTTGTAGTGACGCCATTAGGCTGTCAAATTTTTGCCAGGGAACCTCTTGACCCAAATTTGATTCTTTAGGATAAACTTGTACTCCTTGAATATGTCTTCTATGATTATGTGTGAATAACCTCTGATTGTTTTACACTTAATATCCACTTATATTTTGTGTATTTTTTTGTCACACATAATTATGTATTTGATATATCCTTAAACCAAGGATACTGTCTTTGTAAGGGACTTCGTCTCAATCTCCTTTCATTGAGGCATATTTTATTTTATACACAACCTTCTTTTATAAGGTGTATAAACCCCTTTGAATTTTACGCTTATTCAAAAGGAATATTTTTTATACGAAGCGTTTACTAAATGACAAAAGGGAATTTTTTTGTCTTACGTATACGGTGACAACAACTTCTCCGCCACCGTGACCATTATTTGAGTTTCGGCTTACTCTACAAGCCATACCTTTTTTAAAAGAAAAATAAATACCATGTTTTACTTTTCTTTTATTTTGGTATTGAAAATGGTTTTCATAATTTTTTTATATCAATGTGTTCTTTTGATATCTTGTGATTGAAAGGTGGAAATTTTATGTTTCTTTTATGAATGTTTTATGTGATATGATTATGTTGAGGTTCATGGGAATTATTATGAAGATGGGTGGTTCCGTGATAAACTAAGGGTGGGTGAGCCCGATATAGCTCTCCAATGCATTGGGTAACGTGAAGGAGTGAAATGTTAAGGTTTCTCCGAAGAGATTTAGGGAATATACTGTGGTGGGTATTCCAAACGTAACCAAGAGAGTTACTCCCTACGTAAGAATGTTATGAATGCCTCAAGTTAACTTTATGTATTATGATTTCTATGATTTATTAATGATTTGATGAGGTATGTTAAAGTGCTTATGTTTTATGAGTAAAGTATGGTTTCATTGATTCTTATGTGTACATGTACTCATGTTTCCTTTCTATATATTTTTATATCCCTTACTGAGCTTTTTATGGCCATCCCATGTTTTTGAAATGTTTTTCACAGGTCAAGGGAAAGGTACCTGATATGATGATAATGTCAAGGAAGTGTTAATAAAGAATCCATGTTTTATTTTAAATATTTTCCGTTGATGGGAAAAAATGAAAACTATCTTTTATATAACCACTTTGTTTAAATGTGGAATGTAATGAAAGTTTTAGGATCTAATTCTCTGAAAATCTAATCCTGAAAAGATCCTCAATGTGTAATCTTGTATTAACTCAAGATTAACTAAGTTTTAAGGCTGGAGCCTTATAGTTGGTATCAAAGGTCGGTTTAGATAACATTAGAGGTTAGGGTATTCTTTAAGCATAAGTGACATTACCATAATGGTTAGGATTTCAGAAAGAGTCCTAGTTTTAGATAAATTGAATGAGTAAGTATATCTTAGTGTTTATCTTCCGCATTAGTACATGATGGTTTTGTTGATATACTCACACTGACCTTTTTGGTTTTAGTAAATGGATGGATCTAGCAGGCACCAAAGTAACAGTGGATGTGAAGGAAACTGTGACAGTTTTTTGAGCAAGCAACTGAATGATATGGAAGCTGCGATGAGAACTCTTGTGTTTATCCTCAACCAACTATCTGGAGTCATGATTGACAACCTAAACCTTGGTGATTTCTATAAGGCATCATATATGTGGGAAACAGAACCCTACAGAACTACAGGTAATAATCAAAAATCTATGTGTGTTCAAAAACCTATGTGTCAATGATGTGGAAAGAAAAACCTAGGAAAATGTTTCAAAGGGACAGAAATATGCTATAGATGTGGAAATGAAGGTCATAAAGCAAGAACTTGCCGTGGAAAAAGGAAGCATCCAATTGACTCGAGGAAAGTGAAAGAAGTTCTTTCAAAGGGATCAATTGAATTTTTTAAATGTGGTGTGCATGGTCATTATGAAATCACATTTCCTATGAAGAAGTTTCATGAATGGGATCACCAAGATCGTACAAATATTTGTTTACCAATACCTAATTCCATTCTGATTGAGGATGTAGAAACTGACAATGACCAATCAAAGGTATGGATTATTTCATAACTTTTGTTTTCCTATTTTGGAATCTTAGGATATGATTCATGATTTTGTTTGTAGGAAAGAAGTATTTCAGAATAAGTTGGAAAGGAATGGTTAATGGATCATGAAGAATGTTGAATGAGTAATAAGTCAACATATAAGGGCTTCAAGAGTTATGGTGAAATTATTATGAGTATTAAGTCTCTTTTGATGATGGGGTTACATTAGAAGACTTTTTATAGTATGTGTAACCCTGATGTTTAATATATGAAAATTTTATTCAAGGAATATTTATTTGTTCTTTTGTGGACATAGTTATAAAGAACCATTTGGGTTTATATGATCCTTACTTTTGAGGTAATTATGGGTAACTATATGTTATGAT
Source organism: Viscum album (assembly GCA_963277665.1). Classification (NCBI taxonomy): domain Eukaryota; kingdom Viridiplantae; phylum Streptophyta; class Magnoliopsida; order Santalales; family Viscaceae; genus Viscum; species Viscum album. Next base: position 1,445,324,680 of record OY728165.1, on the reverse strand, counting down.
GGAAGTGAAAGGCATGAGATAAAATTGAGGTTAAATTATGTTATGGTTATTTTTGATGATTTTATCTCTTTTTGGGGAATGATTTGAGAATTATATAGTTTTGGAAAAAGGACAACATGCAGACCGTGTGACAACCCATCGCGCTAGACAAAGATGTGGGAAACGAACCCACAACCAAAGTGCAACTGGTATTTATTGCCTACCACTGGACTACGTGAAGTCCCTGGTTAGTATGACTTATTCTTTTTAGTTAGGTGACTTTATGAATTAAGAGTACGTTTATTTTGGGTTATTTATGAAAATGATTAACCTATCATGGAGGATATGTGATTAGGTTAATTAATTTTCAATACGAGACTTTAGGAGAAACTGATGTTGTTTGGAGATAAATGTTACGATTTAACTTGGAAGACTATGTGACTAAATCCTTCAAATATTTGGGTTTCAATCTTAGTTTGGTTTACTTTGAAGAATTTTATGGACAAATTGTTTATCGAATGGTCCTCGTTGAACTCTGGGTTTTGTTGGACAAATTATGGAGATTAAAAATAGATTTTCTTTTTATAAAGGGTTATCCTTTTCTGGATTATCTGATCTTGTACTAACCTTTTTGGTTTTGGTTTTGGTTAAAGTCTAAAGACATGGAAAGTATATAGTTCTCTTTTTGTGGTTAGGTGATTCTCTAGAAGTTGATTATAGTACTCTTAATGTGAACAAGTCTTCCTAAATACTCGTATTTTGGGGAAAGTATGAGCCTGTGTAAGAAATCTAGTAAAATTTGAAAGTCAACATTACAAGTAAGTATGTTTTCTTAACATGAAAAATAAATTCCTCAATGAAGACTAACTTAAAACAAAAGTGTTGTCTGTTAACTTTCCCTACTGGGGAATCGAATTCCGATTAACCCATCACAAGTTTGTGATTTTCTTATGGTTAACTTTCTCCAAGACATGTTTACTATCAGTCTCCCTCAGAACATGACCCTTTTTTTTCCTCCATGTCCATATTTTCATACTTGGAATCCTAGTATGGGTTAACTCGGGTGACCTTTGTACTTATCTTTCTTTATTTTAAAGTGATTGTTTTACTGACTCTTGTTCCGATTTGGGATTTTCAGTGATGTTTCCAAGCCCAATTTTAAAATTGCAAGGACGCAATTCCCAAAAGGGGGGAAGGATGTAACACCCCAGGTAAATAAAGAGTTTGAAATTTTCACATTTATCCATATTTTTGAATAAAATATTAATATAACTTTAAAGGGGACGCTATGCTCGATGGCGTACCCAACACGCAACAACGAGTTTCTTGGGAATCTTACGTTGCACTCTAATAATAAAATAATATTATTTTAAAAGGTAGTTAATGCCTAGCTATTGTGGGGCGGGAATGAATAGAACTAACTACAAAATGATTATATATGTTTGTCAAATATTTTTACTTTTTACAATAAATGTTAGAGGATTAAAAATGTGTATGAATCCAATTTTAAGTGTAAACATTCTAATATTATTTAAAAGGTCGATTAACCACCTTTTGATGGTGAAGCTCTTTTAAATCCAATTTTTGATAATTTTATGTGTTATATTTGACAAAATAAAATTCTTCTTTAGAATCAGGACATCACAATTTACTTTGTGTAAATTTTTGTGTTTTTTTCCGATAAAGTACATTTTTTATTGAATAGTGAAAAATGTTGTATTTTAATTCATAACCTCTTTTTAATATAATTTATTTATATGATTAGATTATAATTTAAATTTGTTTTAAAGTGAAATTAGAATATATTTTTACCATTAAATCCAATGGTGATCATTGGAATTAATTTCACTTTGAAATTGGACTTAATCTAGTGTCAATATTTTAATAGATATTGTTTCTTAAAAACACGCTATTTGTTTTGATAGCAGGAATTAATTATTAAATTAATTAATGCAACTTATATGTTTTGAATTTTTTAAAATAGTTATCATTTTTGAATTTGGAATATCAAATATAGCCTAGGGTGAGTTTTTGGTAATTTTCTGAAAAACTTCAATTTTTGATGAATAGGGAAGCCACTAAGTGGTACTTATAAAAACTGATTTTCCGTTTGAATGAAATTTTGCCACCTTTGTGTTTGGAATTTCAAAAATCCAACATACATGGATTTCATTAAGAAGTAAAATTTGGTTCAATGGGATTAAAATAATTTTTTGGTGAATAGTAACTTATTAAGTTTTTAATCGCGAATAGAGGTAATTAGTGTAGTTTAAGGTAAAAATAATGTTTTAATAATATGAAATGACATAGACACATGTCCTAACCTCATTGGATGAGTCATGGACGACCAAGAAAACCCATGGGGAAACTTGGGGACCCCATGGAGCCACTTTGGTTGGAAAATGACATAAATACCTTTTTATTTAATGTTAAAATTAAAATGACACAAACATGAGTTGTTTTACTAAAACAGATTTTCAATGGGGTTATACAAGTCATATTTTTGACTATAAATAGTCATTGAAAATATAAAAAGATTTCCTACATCATAGTATTTTTTTAATAATTTTTAGACATTAAATAAATTAAATTATTTATGACATCATGATGATGCAGCGATGACCTCATTATTTAACGATTTAAATAAAATGGAAACATAGTGTAAAATCTATGACCTACACATGTCCAAAACCTATTGGATGGGTGGATTTTGAGCCCTTATCACCTTATCCTCGAAACACATCAATGTGGGACCATTAAAATCCGAAACTCATTCTATAATAAAGTAACATTTCGTTACTTTCCAAGAGTGCCCCTGCTCTCCTCTTATAAAAGGCCCCCACCTCTACCTCCTTACCCACACTTCCAAAGTCTTTGGCTCAGCCAACCCCTGACCATTTTGTCTCTCCACTTCACTCTATTACTCCTTAAAGTCTCACTTTGGGCAGATGTCTTCCCAAGGAAGCCTTTGAGCTCAAATCAAAAAGAGTTGCCCAATTTTAAGGACGTTAAAGAACGATCGAGTCAAGTCGGACCCGAGGTAAGGGATCCTACCCCTCTCTTTCTTTTTAAGTACACTCTTTTATGTCATTACTTTTAAGATCATATTTATTTTGATTGGGATGTTCTTTTATATTAATCTTACTGTAATTTTTATGTTAATATGATGAGAGACCCTATTCTCTCTCATCAATCGATTTTGGAAGTTTTGAGTGGTGCCGTTAGGCTGCCGAAATTTCGTAAGAGATCTAACCTCTCTATTTCTTTTTAAGTACTCTCCTTTATGTCACTTCTTTTAAGATCCTATTTTTTATGATGTGGGATGTTATTTTATATTCCTCTTTCTGTAAATTTTATTGTAATATGATGAGAGACCCTATTTGACCTCATCAATCCATTTTTGGAAGTTTTAAGAGGCGATGTTAGGCTGCCGAGTTTTTGTAAGGGATTTTTCATCTCACTTTTATTCCCATGAGATTTATGCTACATTTTCCACAATTTACTTTGAGTGGTGTATGTACTGCCCATTATTTTACTCATTGTGTAATATACATTCATTTACGAGTATTTACATCAATGTTGTATTGTCCTTCTTTCACGGGGTGCATGTTTCGAAAGATACCCATGTTGGTAAGGGAACCATTCACCCTCCTCTTTTTAAAAGACTTATTTTGTTATGTGTTTCAATTCACATACTATTATGTTGGGATATGTTCTTCTATATCCTTATTGATTTAAATTTTATGTCCACGTGATGAGATACCCTTTTTATCTCTCATCAACTCATTTTTTGAATTTTGTAGTGACGTCGTTAGGCTGTCAAATTTTTGCAAGGGAACCACTTAACCCAAATTTGATTCTTTGGGATGAACTTGTACTCTTTGAATATGTCTTCTATGATTATGTGTGAATAAGCTATGATTGTTTTACACTTAATATCCACTTATATTTGGTGTATTCGTTTGTCACACATAATTATGTAATTGATTTATCCATAAACCAAGGATACCGTCTTTGTAAGGGACTTCGTCTCAATCTCCTTTCATTGAGGCATATTTTATTTTATACACAACCTTATTTTATATGGTTTATAAACCCCTTTGACTTTTACATTTATTCAAAAGGAATCTTTTTTATACGAAGCGTTTACTAAACGACAAAAGGGAATGTTTTTGTCGTACGTATGCGGCGACAATAACTTCTCCGCCGCCTTGACCATTATTTGAGTTTCGGCTTCCTCTACAAGCCATACCTTTTTTTAAATGAAAAATAAATACCATGTTTTACTTTTCTTTTATTTTGGTATTGAAAATGGTTTTCATAATGTTTTTATATCAATGTGTTGTATTGATATCTTTTGATTGAAAGTTGAAAATGTTATGTTTCCTTTATGCATGTTTATGTGATACGATTATGTTGAGGTTCTTGGGAATTATTATGAAGATGGGTGGTTCCGTGATAAAATATGGGCGGGTGAGCCCGATATAGCTCTCCAATGCATTGGGTAACGCGAAGGAGTGAAACGTTAAGGTTTCTCTGAAGAGATTTAGGGAATATACTGTGGTGGGTATTCCAAACGTAACCAAAAGTGTTACTCCCTACATAAGAATGTTATGAATGCCTCTAGTTACCTTTATGACTTATGATTTCTATGATTTATTCATGATTTGATGAGGTATGTTAAAGTGATTTTGTTTTATGAGTAAAGTATGGTTTCATTTATTCTTATGTGTACATGTACTCATGTTTCCTTTCCATATATTTTTATATCCCTTACTGAGCTTTTTATGCTCATCCCAAGTTTTTGAAATGTTTTTCACAGGTCAAGGGAAAGGTACATGATATGATGATAGTGTCAAGTAAGTGTCAAGAAAGAATCCATGTTTTATTTTAAATATGTTTCCGTTGATGGGAAAAAATGAATACTATCTTTTATGTAACCTCTTTGTTTAAATGTAGAATGTAATGCAAGTTTTATGATCTAATTCTCTAAAACTCTAAACCTGAAAAGATCCTCAATGTGTAATCTTGTATTAACTCAAGATTAAGTAAGGTTTAAGGCTGGGGCCTTATATTATGGGACTACTATTAGAATATAATGGTTCTTCAATACCAAACTAGAGTTCATTTCCCTATTCTAAGGTCAATATACTAGATTCCTTGGAAGTGAAAATGAAATTTTAGATCTTCTTTGGATGAGATAAGTGATTTATTCCTATATCTTATTATATACCCACGACCATGATTGATTTAAAATAACCAATGATTTATTATCATATTTCTTATTCCCTATTGATATCAAGGATTTTATTTGAGATTCTATAGTTTTTTATTTATAGTTTTAGTTGGACTGCAAATCAACTAATTAAATTTTTTTAAAGTTTATCTTAAAAAAATAAATTGTGTTTGTTTCATAGAAAATTTTTTTAGAGTAATGTTTTTGAATATAGGTAGGTTAATTTTCCTTTTTTTAAGAAATAAATAAAGAATTATTTTTTATGATTCAAAAGTCTCTATACTAAAAAGAGTTTATTTCTCCCTTGCTGATTTAATGAATGACTGTTTTTACGAAGGACGTTATGGCATGATATATTAATTATAAAAATTGAAATTGAAAACCCTATTTTCTATTTAAATTTCGATATAGAATGCATGAAATGTTTTTTTCAAAGGAAATGAAATAAAAAATGTCAGTAGAATCTTATTGGGAGTGTTTTCTTAGAACCAACATACACAATTCAGTGTATAAAGCTCTTATGTTTTCTGTCTAGTTCCCACGGTATGTTCCTTACAAGATTCGTGATCGGATTATAATGCTGAAGGTTGGTATTGGATCATGATGAGTGACCATGGGTCATGAAGATGATTTTGGATAAGAATTCAGTTAAATTTTATTTATTAAATTTTCATGTATCTGTCTTGTAGGCATTCACCACCATTTCTAGATTATGTTAAAATGGATTATTTATTTATGTTTTGATTATGAAAGGATTTTTAATGGGTTCATTTTATCATTGTTCTGTTATGATATAATTTAGTGGGATTTTATACTATATTTGTTCATTATCATGATGTGGACATCCATTTTTTGGGTGGGTCATGCCAGATTTCAGAGTGGTGCCCTTATCTTGATTATTATTTATATATGGGGTAAATGTTTTCCCAACTATACGTTTCTGATACCCATACACTAGTTTCCAGCATGTGGGAAAAAGTAACAACCATCCGGCCTTATAGCGAGTTGGGCTAGGTGATTTTTCAAGTCTTCTCTGGACGACTTGTTACAATAACACACACAATCCTGTCCTTGAGTTCATTAAACACATTCTCACACATACGAACACACATTTTACATGTATATAAACATTTATATATACCTCTGTGTGTGTGTTTAAACCATTATTATAAAATAGGTAACTTCCACTTTTTAAAGGAATTTAAACTATATAGTGCACTTTGATTTAGAATTTAAATCATTTCATTTCAATGTTTTTATGTTATCATTTCAATTAAATTATTAATTGATATTCATATTCAAATAATTAGTACTATATTTTGTATCATTTATTTTTAATTTTATTTTTTAACATCCCATCATTTTTATTTTAGAATTTAATCATTTTTACATGTTATCAATTTATAAATTTAATATTAATTATTTATTTTAATAATAATTTTGTAATTTTATCATTATTCACATTCTATCATATATTTTTATTTATTTATTTTTGATTTATTCAGTTTTATTATTTATTCATTTTTAATATATATGTATTAATTTTTTAATGTTTTTATTATACCTAATTAAATTACATTTACTTTTTACATTTTTTCATTTTCATTTCAATATATTAACTTTTACATTTTCATAAATTTATTTTTAATATTCTTTAATTTGTAATTTTTTTACCTTTTTTATTTGAATTTAATTTTAAATATTAAATTTATTATTATTTTTCCATGTTTATAATATATATAATTATAATTTATTATATTTTTATATTTATTGGTTTTTATTTTTATTTTTTGTATTTCAAAATATCGAAAATTTTATTTTATTCAATTCAATTCATGAATTTAAATTTAAAATTTATATTTTAATTACAATTAGTTTAATGTTTAAGAGGGTTCTATCAGTGTTGAACATAATGTGGATATGTGCCTTTTTTTCACTAGTGAACTTAACACTGATAAAAGCAACATCAATCAAAACATATTGTTTTAGCATTGATAAATTTTTTATTTATCAATGATTTATAAGAAGTACTGAAAAAGTCATTTAGTTATTTTTAATTGCACCCCAGTACTGCACCACAACTTCTCTCTTTTCAAGATTATCGTAGAATCCAATCTCTGTTACATCTTCATTGATTATTTTGGATGAATCAAGACCATCAAAATTGAAGGTATGATATTGGAATATTTTATTTTGTTTCTCAACTGATTCACTTCACGTGTCTTGTTTTTTTATCCTCAAAAACTACAGTGTGTGAGACACCCCTTTCTCTTATTCTACTCACTCCACTATTTTCACTATTCTAGTAAGCTATTGTTGCACTAATCTAATCAATTTTACTTTTTTTCGCATTTTATATGGTTAGCCCAAAAGAAAGGGATTAAAGACCATTATTTGGGTTGATGTAAGGTAAGAAGTCTGTTTCATTGAATTCTTCAATGTGTTATATTAATTGGATAAAATTTAATTTATGCATTTAATTATAAAAATTAATTTATTCCTATAGGCCAGTGAGTGATTGATTTTTTTGGTTTTTATTTTATATAACTTTTTATAGTCAAACTTATATGGGACTAAACCCAAAAAGTCTTGGCCCACCCCACACTGAACCATCCATTTTTCAATAATATCTTGTAAACCAATAATTTTAGAAAAAACATTCACTAGTTAATGTATGATTTAATACTTGTTTTACAAATCATTATTTTTTTTCAAAACATTGATTCAACATATAGTGAATGTTTTTTGTATATTTTTTTTGGAATATATATTTCAAAATTACTACCGTTTTCACCTTTTAATTACCCTAAATCCTTATTTAGTTTAACTAGCTTCCCCATCAAAGTATGAGTTCGCAAAATGGGTTTTAAAATATAATCTAACTTCAAATGATGATAACTTTTGATCCGAGTATGAGGTCATGTTTTATATGATTTAGAATCAATGATTTAAATTATAGATACACTAAAATTTCTAATAATGCATCTTTGAGTCCTAGTAATTAATGTATAACTTGTTTTTCATTTTTTATATTAAAATATATACAATATAATTTAAATTTTGTAACAATTGAATGTTCGTAAATTACGTATATAAATAATTATGATTGATTATTTTATTGTAATTTATTTTTATTATAATAAAAAATATCATTATCTCCCTTGATAAATCTACTCAAACAATAGAAATAATTATGATATGTGAAATTTTGGAATAAAAAAACAAGTGTTAATGTAATCTTTATTCATATAATTATTATTCTTCATAGGTACTTTGTATTTTTATTATTATTCTCCCTTGATAATGGTTCTAGAAGGTGTTCATGAAATATCATGAATATCATTTTAGAGAATGATTCCATATTAAAGGTCCAAAAATCAAATAAATTTCATGATTTGATGCATTATTTAACGTATATGACATTACGTTTTCTTATTCCAAAAAATTTATTGTAAGAATTAATGAAATATTAATTAATTTTAAAATATATTTTAATTATTTTTATAGACCCTATGAATTAACATTATCATATTAAGTGAAGTGGATATGTTTTTCCCACAAAAAATCTTTGATATAATGGTCCCCTTTAGGGTTAACATTATTAAGGTGATCTGACTATGCGGTCATGTACGTTATATATGGATGTACCCCATTGAATGGCACAATAATATTTTAGAAGGATATAATAAATATTTTATCATTCCAAATGAATTTATTTTAGAGCTATATATTGTTAAGTAATAAATTGAATTCTAAATAGACTACTCAGGTAATATAGATAAAATTTGCCCGTAAAATATCACAACATCATGATACATATATTTCAAGGAATTTCTACTGGAGATGTTATAAAAATACCATTAAATAATGGCATCAGGAGCACCATTACATTATATATAATAGTATAATGGTTATCCCTCATATTAATAGGAACAATGTAATTCTTACGCAATTAAATCCATCGAGGGATGAACCGTAGATATTAAATACAGATAATATCCATTTTATATAATGGTTTGAAGAACATATTTTTGAAGAGTTATCTATATATCACAATTCAATTTCAAAATAACTTTGAGGGTTATCCAAAGTACATATTTTTCATATATAACCATATAATGGTTATTTAATTAATAGTTATATATTCATTATAATGGAACAAGATGAATATAGTATGATGAAAAATTATTGTGTTACCCTTGTGAGAAAGCAATGCATGTATTCAGAAACTAGAAAAAAAATAAAATTTATGTGAGAATTACAGTCTTTTATATCATCGAACAAACATTGGAGTTGGATTATACAAGATTACATGTCCCCATTTTTTATACAAATTTATTGATACTAGGAGTGGAATTAATATAAATGTATTGGGAACCGTGAAACTAAATTAATGTAATGAAATGTATATGGATGAACTATTTATAATGGAATCATAGGAAGTCAAATTATTTTAGGTCTCAAATTCATTAAATATTAATTGATCAATTTTTATGCTACCAAATAAAATCACTATAGGGTCAAATGAATCTTTTATTGAGAACAACTGTTTCATTGGGATATCGTAATCCTTTCATGGTTTTATTAATATATATGGTATATTTAATATTATTGGAAACCAAAATTATGTTATTTGGATACTCGATAAAGAGGTCAAATCCTGTTGATCTTTAAAGCAAACAAAAGAGTTCAACGAAAAAGTTAATGTTTTTTAATATGAAATGTGTTTTCTTTAATTATTCAGTGCTTTATACTATATATATCTAATATAAAAAAAATTATGAACCACTTATTTAGATAATGGAAAATATACATGATTATTCTTCCAATATTAAGGAACAAAAAATTAATAAAGCTTAAATGCTTGATTTTTTGAAGGTGAAAAACATATTGTTGAAAAAATATGGGAGCATTTTAGCAAGAAAGTGTTAATCAAACAATATTATGGTGAAATTAGAGGCAAAATATTATAAGTTAGATGGAATGAACGTGAGTAACCTGTTAAACCAAACAAGTCCATTTTCTTTAGTTATATTCTGGTCATTAATAAAATTCATGTCTCAAAAGTTATAGATACCTAGAACCATGTAGTGTCAGCATTGAAGTGAATAATTTTGGAAGAAATTACGGTATCATAATTTTATACTTCTTTCAATTTGAAAAATAAAATAAAATATTTAAACATTTATTTTCACCTAATTATACATTGAAAGGAATATTTATTTAGATTATTATCAAATGAAATATATATTAATGATATTTGTAATGAATCATAGGGTCTTTTAGACACTTTTCACAAAGAATATTCTAAGGGATGTAGAGGGTGAGTTACACTATCACCCACTAGACATATATGCACACATGATATAACAAGAAAAACATAATGCTTTAATCATCCTTCCCAAAGAGGAATAATTTAATTTATATTGTAATTAGTTATATTTTATTGGAAATTACACGATATAATCACATTTATTTAGAATTGTTAAATTATGGGGTTTGTTTAACTTAAAAAAAGTTATATATTTTCAATATATATTACATTTATGTGATACAAACAATAAAAAAATTGGTTCTTTTATTTATATACAGATTGATGAATCAAAATATAAAGCCATTTACAGCCCATGTCATGTGTTATAGAAGGATTTAAATGTAAACAAAATGGACGAATAATATATGAAAACTCAAAAAAGTGTATGAATATTGAATAATTATAACATAATAAAACTTTTCGAAAATTAAAAAATAATTACATATCATTAAATACTTATTTTAAAATATTTTTATATTGTTTGGACACAAGAATCGTTAATGAATGTAGCCAAGGGAAGATATCTTTTTCTTGGCTTGAAGTGATAAAACAATAAGGTTTCATCGAAGGTGCAGGATTTGAAGTGTCACCTCAAGAATATTTTTAATAATAAAATACATAGGTTAGTGTTAAGATTAGAGAATAAAAGACATGAATGATCAAATAGATTCTTTATAAGAAAATATTACTTGGAAGTCTCGTGAGATAGACCCCTTTATTAAAAGGGGGCAAGTTAAATAAACTACATTGCAGAAATCACTAAATGGAGAGACACATCCCCAAACATTTAGGTTAAAACAACCATTAATATTCTAAATTTCTTGAGGTAATAATTCTGGGTTAGAGATAATATCCAAGGGATAATTTCAATTATCATCATTTAAATCATAATATGTAGGTCAATTTAAATTTCAATGACATTGAAAATATAAAGCAATTAAAATTATTAAATTGATTGGATGATAATTGATAAATTCTATTTGAGTATAAGGATTAATATAAAAGTAAATTATGTGTGGAAATGATTGATTCAAATTTATGTATGTATGAAAATATATTATAAATGACCCAGTGTATCTTGTAAAAGAGATAGAGAATACAAATTGATAGTGAGTTCCGTAATTAATCAATATAATCCCCAACATCTACTTCCCTCAACTAGAGAGGTCAATAATATAAATAACTTGATCTTAGTGGTGATCAAAAAAATGTAACTAATAAATGTGGTTTGGGACTACCCATTATATTTTCACCAGTATCCTAGGAACCTTTTAGAGAAATTCGATGAGTTGGAGATGATTTTGTTCTCACAAAACCATTATAATGCCTCTCAAAAAACACTTGAAATAATGATTAAAATATAGAATGCATTAGCTGAAATATTCTATGAGATCCAGTGAGATATTTGATATCTAAAAAATTCTCTTTCAAAGGATATTATGTTTTATATTTATTCGGCATTGACTCAATATTGATAACATTTATAGGAGAGTGTTGTTACCGAAAATACAACAAGGGTGTACTATTATAGGATCCAAGAAGGAAGATAAAATTCTAAAATTCATCATATTTAAGGGATGCCAAAGAATTCAACTATAAATTCATATTTTACAACCATAAATGAAATTTAAATGAAACGAATTTGACACCATCAGATAACCAGTAGTCACCAATGGTTAACTGGTGGACTACCTATAGCTAGGGCTACTGGAACTCCTTTATACGGTGTCTGGTAAAAAATTATACTTTAGAACCTATTTCCTTCAACCCCAACAAGATGGGGGGTAATATACAATTAAAATATTCTTGGTACATTTCACCAGTTTACTGGTGCATCCCACACTACTCATACTCCATCTGGATCATCCTCCACTTTCTTCTATGTCCTTCTATGGATATTCTAACATGATTCCCGTATCTTGAAGAAAAATAAGAAATATGTTTAAGACTTTAATAAGAATTCAAAATATCTTTAAAAACCCTTCAAATTCATAGACATTGTATTCAAATTAAAAAATAAATTCATTTAAATCAAATAATGAGGAATATATTAGTGTGTTTTTGATGAAGATAACACCATATGAGAGAGAGGTACATGAATATACCCCCTTTTCAAGATCATAGAAACTTAACATAAAAAAGATAAATTAATCTAAAATAATGAATGAAATATACAACAATATGGTCAAGATTTTACAGATAATCAGTTTTCTAAAAAATAAATAAAACAAGAATTTTATTGAAAAAAGATGAATTTTAAATTCATAACCATTGTAAAATAATTAAAAAATAATAAACATTTATTCTTCTGAAAAACCATTTTTCAAGAAACTTATTATCATTTCTGAAAAGGTAAAGAGAAAATTTTCTAAAATTCTTCCTCCATTATGGATTTTTTTTTGAAAAGTTATATTTTATTAACATTAATCCCTATTAATTTTCCCCCACATCATGATTATCAAAAAGAAACAAAAGGATATGAATAATTTGAAGTAAAATTAAATGGATGTTTTCAAAAATCAAAAATAATTTTGATGGGAAATATTTAAGAGATAAAATATATCCAGAAGAACTAAATTATTTTGAAAAAATCTTTTAACTATGAAATACCCTTTAGTATGATTATTTGAGAGAGAGATGGGAAAGTAAAAGACAAGATAAAAAGAACATAGAAAGAGAAAAATAAGGAGAATAATTTGAAAACATTTCTTACTTGACTAAATCAATAAATAATATTATCATTAGAGCGAGAAGGGAATGTTAATAGAAAATATAAAAAGAATAAGAGGAAACAATTAAATAAATCGAAAGAAGAATAGTAAAATAAGTGAAAAGGTAGAATTAAATATAAAGAGTAAACATAACTTTCCCATGATACCTCATTCCTCAAGGGATGTAATTACCTATAATGATTAATATATTCATAACAATTTCTTGAAGAATCTCCATTGAAGTGAAACTGAACATAAAAATCATCCTTTTAGTTCCATTTAGCCATAGAAAATTTTAGATAAAATTTAGAGAGACAAGTATTTATGATAAATTTTTTATTCATCATTAAATATTATTAAAGATAAAAAAATAGAAGATCCATTGTGATATTTTGTTTTAATAATGTTTTTTATTGAAAACTAATATTTTTTAAGAAATGTTTTTGTAAATTCGGTGAAAATGTGTTGTTAGAATATTATAATATTTTTTAGAGGATTTTCTAAGTATGGAAAATAATTTGTTTTGAAATGTTAGTGATTATATGATCCATCATACACTCTATCAAACACAATTCATTAGATGATGATATTGTTTGAAATTCAGATGTTTCTAAAGATGAAGAATGTTTCAAAGTGATAATGTTAGTTATTGGGAAGAAATAGAACATTCCAAAAAATGATAGTACATATATATTATTTAAATTTCCTAAAACATTAAAAAGAAGGCACTATATAGGCTAAAGTTTTTAGAATAAAATGGAAATGTAAATTTATAGAGACCCAACAATTTAATTCCTCCTGACACAGATCATCATACTAAGAAGAACCAGATACAGACGTTGTCAATGGACTATAATTATGAACTCGGTAAAGTTTTAAGAAATTAAAATTTCTTGATTTTATGAGTTTAAAAGGATCATACATGCCTTATCAGATGTGAATCATTATATTTTTCTTCTGAAATTCGTGTTTATGATGTTTAAGTTCTGAGTTTTTACAGTGTTGTAAACGTGATGGAAATATGAAGAGGATTTAAATTTAAAATTTTAATATCTAAGAAAATGAATAGGAAGAGATCATAATTTATTTCAACAAAATGTATGAAAAAGTATAAAGTTGATTGACTGTAATAGTTGATCAGATGAAGAAGTTATTGAAATATAGAAATGTTCAAGTTTTCTATTGAATAGATATGATCAAACTGTAGGTTGAAGTTGAATTTATACATATGGTTGTTTTGATATAATGGATAAGATTAATTTCACCAGACAAATTTTTTTTAGAAAGATAGAGGTATTATAATTTATAATTTCATACAGTTTTGATAAATACGATAATTTGACACTGATACATGAAATAATAATTTAGAGCATATCCCTCGGATGGTATTTTTACATTGATCCATTGGATGGTATTTTGAAATAGATCCATCAATTAGCTTTTTACATTGATAATTCATCTGATTCAGAGTTAAATCAAACACAATATGATACGAATGAAGAGAAGAATGTATGGTATGATTGGACAATGAATGATGCTGAAAATGTGATACATATAAAAGTTTCTACCATATAATAATTTTATGGTTTTTGAATCTTTTGGAGTTGATATAATGTAGTCAACCATTTTCACATAGCTCAAAGCATTTCTATGAGCAATAATTTGTTTCATTTTATCATCAGTGGCTGGTGATCTCTTAAAAGAATAGGAATTAGTTATAAGTGGGATATTTTTAATGTACTTGTTAGATATTTTCCAAAATAACATATTTTTTTTACAAAATGTCAACTAATAAAAAGAAGTGAACAGAACATCATAATTGGTTACTTCTAAGAGTGATAAAAAGGATTATGATCATAATCTATTGTGTTAGAATATGAGTATGAATAGAATCTTTAGTCTGAAGATCATATTCTAGAAAGATATTTTATCTGATTGAGGTTATCATACCGTGTGTTTGAAAATAAGTTTAAAAGGTTGTTTTTAGATGAAATGATCATAATGTTTTATAATAGGTGGTAACTAAGTAAATATGAATCATAATAAGTTTATTAGACTGGGTTCATTTGACTATTTCAATTAGATAAAGGTACATCAAAATGAGTATTTGGACAAAAATTTTTGGAGAATAAAGTTTCAATGATCTTCATTTTTTATTATGGCTCAAATGTAGTATGCTTGTTTTGTAAACTGACGAGAGTTAGTATAATAATTTCATTCAGAACACAAAAGTTGTCTAATTGGATTTTATAGAATTTTTATTCACTTTGTCAAAGTAGTGAATTTACATAGACCCATGAGAGTGGTAATGGAAAGGATGCAGGCTGTCACACTGAGGTCGAAACTCATAATTATAATGTTCATCATTTACCTCTCTAATTTTTCAAACATGTAATTTTTTTAAAATGCGTTAAGGAAACACCTCTAAAAAGTTATAGAGTCAAAATATACTAAAGTTTCTTTTAAAAAAATAAAAAAAACATATTACCACCCATTATTTATTGTTCTATGATATTTTGGAACGTCAATTTTTATTAAAGTGAATGCTCCCCTATTATATCATTGATATGGAAAATATAAATTTAGTCAACAATATATAGATTCCAAAAATTTATGGAAAACATTATCATGCCAAAAAAATGAAGATTAAATATCTCTTATCACGTGGCCAAGATGTTAATGATGCAACTAAAAATAGTTTTACAATGCATGATAAATATGATCATTTCATATTAGCTAAAAAAGAAAAATTTAAACTGATTGAAAATATTGGTCAATACAACCCTAGTGTAAATGAATTTTTCTAAAACATCACATGTTTTAGAGACGTCTTGAAAAATTATATAATTTTTAAAAAACTAATGAGAATCCTTCTTGATAAGTTTGATTAAAAAGTATTTACTTTAGTAGATAATGATTATTTATCACTTGATGAATTGCATAATTTTTTTGTTCTTGTGAAATGATAAATACTCCATCATTCAATTAGAAGATCAATGTTTAAATAGATTTTCAATCTATGAGAATGATGAAAATTATAAATGTTTAAGACATTAATCATTATGATTTTGATGATAAAGATGATGTTGAGTTTATTGAAAATATAATGCCTCTTATGTCTAATAATTATTGAAGAATAAGAGGAACTTATAGAGAAAAACTCCCCATAATTTGTTTTTGAGTTTAGTGGAATTTATAGAGGAAAACAATCATTGTAAGTAGTGTAACAAAAGTTCTATTTAAAAAATGTAATCCAAAATATATATGTTTACCATAAAAAAAATAAGTATGATCAGTATGAAAGATGAATAAAACTCAAATGAAAAAATTTCTCCATTGTTTAATGATCGAAACATTACCGTGAAAGTTGAGAAATTAAATGATTCTTCAGATAGTGAAGATGAAGTAGGTGGATTAAGATATAGTGAATACTAAATCAGATCAAAACAATGAACATGCCATAAGAGAAGTTAAAATTTGAAGATGTAAATGAAAATAATTTATATGCTTAGTGAAATAAGTTTTAATGGAAAGGATGATATTCTTAGAATAAAAGATATGCACATTTATGAATATAAGAATCTCAAATTGAATGATTCAGAAAAAGAAAAGATGATAGATGATCTTTGTGAGGATGTTTCTACAGAGGAAGATAACGTTACAAATCTCATTAAAAAGTTATTGAGGATTAGATTACATTAAAAAAGATGAATGAAAACATCAAAAAAGATTCAGAAGTAATATAATAGATATCTCATGTTTCTTAGATGGATCAAACAATGAATGAGGTGAATTCCTTAGCCACTCAATGTAATTGGTTATCTAATTTTAGTATCATTTTTGTGTTAGGAAAAATGAGGGGAAATCATTGGGTGAGAAAGGATGCAATAAATATATCCCATAAACAAGACTTAAAAATACCCACAAAATAAATATGACACATTCCCATAGGTAACTAAATATTAATGATGTTATTAACCTCAATAATATTTTTGTATAGAAATATCATTCTTCTATAGAAAACCATGATTTTACAGGTTCTATTGGGGTTGTAAAATTTATGGCCATAGAGCTTTAAATTATTGTAATTACATGAATATTTTATAAAAAAGTTTGAAATGTGTGAATGAAATGATAGAAGAAGGATGAGTAACTTTCCTATGTCACATGAGGTGATAATCCTGAAATATGAATATGATAAAAACTTTCCAACAAAAAGATAGTATTATTTCCTATAGGAAATATATAAAAGAAATATGTAACCAGGTAATCTTTTAGAAAAATGTATGAAAATACTTCTAAAATGATTTTATTATTATAGAAAAGAAAAGGAATCTGGAAATAATAATGTTGTAGAAAAATATTTTGTTGTTGAGACATCATTGAAAGGCATAAAATAGAATAAAAATGGATTATTTATAATGGTTATTTATCACACATTAACAGAGATATATAAATATTAAAAAATATTAAAAATCACGATGGATGTGACGTTAATTTTGGAAATGATAGTTCCTTCTAAATTAGAGAAATAGGGACATTTGAGAGAAAACATCAAAAACTAAATATGAGGAATCATGATCCATAAAATGGATATAATTTCATTTGGAAGTTTATTTTTTTAGTCACACTAAAAGGTGATCATAAGTTGGTTCATAATAACAAATATAACTTCCCTTCATAGTCAATTTATGTAATATTTCTATAAAAAATATAATCAATTACCAAATTAAAATTTAATTAAACTATAAGAATAATGAAAAAATTTTCTAGAAACAAATTCTATTAACAATAAATTAGAGAATAGTCATTTACTAGGTATGAAATCAAAATAGAATTAGTAGTTTTAATTGATAATTCAATTATAATATTTGATGTGGTAATTTGAAACCCTTATTAATTTTTTTAAATAAAAAATATTTGGTAGATCCTAAATAAATTAGGTCATTAACAATTCCAGAGAGGATTATAAGTAAACTTTTCACCACATAATTATCATACCATTTAGAATAATTAGTTATCACATGTTATTTCACATTATTTATGTTCATAAAAGGTTTTTAATATAAATCATCATTGTTAACATTGAGATTTGATATATGGTTATCATTGATCACAATTTGTTTTTGAATCATTGGAGTTTGGATGGTGCATTATGTGGAGAATTCTATATATTATCTTCATTGTCTTACTTTTTCCCCATCACTTCACTATCCGATTAACCGATAAACTTCCATTCAGAAGATTAAACATATACCAGTTACCTTAAGAAAATTTCCACCATGTTTTCTTAAAATCACATAGCATAATGGGAGTCTCATCTTCTCCTCTCTATGTTTTTATAATTTCCTTTTAATTTTATTTTTCATTTCTTATCCTTCCCATTAGATTGATGGGTAACTCCAATATCTATCTCTAACATGAGATCACATCAAACAGTTTCTTCATGTATTTTGATATCCCTTATGGATAACACTCTTTAGATACATTATTTTATGTGAATTAAAATTCGATCAAACTTATGTTAACATTATACGACAATCCTAGAAGCCTACCACACATGTATAGTAAAATTCTCATCATATGAACCAATGAATTCATTATTAGTCTTCATAAAATCAAGTTATTTTTTTATATTTTCATTTGAATAATATAGGGAACTTACTTATTAAAAAATGAAAATATAATTCCTCACTCACCATGTATTAAGTTTCACCATGCTTTATTTTTTCCAAATAATAGTCCACTATTAATCATGTTTACCTTCCAAATGATAAATACCAAAAATATCATTTTCATGATTCAAATAATTGAGTACATAAAATATGGTTTTAGTGGAAATGATCCCATTACCATCAACTAGTGGATTAGTAGACCCACTAAACGAAGTTGGTGGTTACGTCCTGAGGGACTCAACTAAATTTTATTCCCTTCATTTATGCTTTGGACGCCCAACATTTTTCAGAGCATAATCTTTTTCAAGTATATTAATTTTATTTTTCATTCCAAATCCAAAACAAATTAGTTTTTTTATGGGGAAAATCATTGCATTGTCCATCATATTCAATGTCCACATGATTCTATCAGGTTCTAAGAAATGATTAAAAGAAGAAAATATAGTGTGGTCTGCATTAATCATGGTAGGGAAACCACATAATCCTAAAAAATAATATATAGGATGAAATAATTGAGACACATGATTTTATAAAACATTAGGATTGGCCACACCTGTTCATGATGATTATAAATAATTTAGGATAATATTATTTACTTAAGATTATCTATAGGGTTCGGAATAAAGTTACCTCATAATTTTTATAAGAAGGATAACTAAGCCTTTTTTTGATACCTAGTATAGGTATTATTAATTTTGACATATAAATATAAAATTTTATTACATTGATATTCATTACATAAAATTATGATCTATTATAGAATCATATAGGTTTAGTGAATTTGGAAACGTGGACACTTGAACAACTGGTTCATAAAATATCTATATAATTTCCTTATTATTTCATCATAAACAAAACCCATATTAGATATATCATACCTAATACATTTCTTCATAACCTAGAGAAACTAAACATATAAAAATGGTGAGATCAGAAACTCAATAATGGGAAAAAAGGAATATATCAATGATTCCAAAATCACAACGCAAGAATAAAAGTATAATTTCATGATCTTTACATTAGAATACCATACCCTCAAAATAAATGATCACAATCTTATTTTCTAGAGTAAATCGTGGTAGCTAAAATGGATGGAATCATAGAGGAATCAAAGGATGTGATTCATGAGGTCATGACTTTGGAAAAAGATATGGATTTGAGACATTCACATAAGAAAAGAAAATATTTCACATAATATCCAGGGAACATTCCGAACACTATCACAGATAAATGAGATCACTACCTAAACGATTTTTTTAGTCATGGTTCACTCCTAATACTATCATAGTGGAAAATTTCCCTTACCGAACTAAGTAAAATCCCCATTCCATTCCTTTTTTATCTCAGTAGATATCAATCTATTCACAATCTATTAAATGGAGTTATAGGTAACACCAATCACATAATTGATATAATATATATTTGTTCCGTATATTTATAATAAATTCTTCATATCTGAACCCATGAAAAGAATTGAATTTAAAAAAATAGTCATAACAAAATAACTCATAGAAAAGAAATGTGTTTCATAAATATATTTTATTAATAATAATAAATAATCTATAGAAATAATATGTCTGGTATTTTTGGATCATATCCCTAGTAAATATTATATTACACCAAATAATGTCATCGTAAATGGAAAATTATTTTGAAATATCACACATAATATATTTTTAAGAAAGATAAACTTTTAATTTTAAAATAATTACATTTAAAAATACTTTAAAAAATTATCATGGAAATTTTTCATATAGAGATATACATTTAAACATGTAATGTAATCATAATATAAAATATTATTCTATATGGTTGGAAATTTAATTCATTCCATACAATTTAAAGAAAACATTACTTTCATATTTTTTATAGAAAAGTTAAAAAGTACCACTTTTAGTGAATGCCAACAAGAATCCATTAAAATGATTTATGAAAATGAAAAAAATGGGTATCAAATTCTTTATAAAATCATATTATAAAATTAAAAACATCATTAAAACAATTTTAAATTACATTATTATAAAATAAATTTTTTTTTCTACTGAAGAGGGAAATTAAGCGGAAATTTCTTGAATTTTTTTTCTAATATCACGAGTACAAAAGATTAGGAAAATGAAGAAAAAAATTTATTTTATTGAAATTATCATAGGATAATAAAATTAATGTTTATAATGTGAGTTTTATTATAATATATTATCAATATAATGAAATCATAAATAATCCCTATGAATAATGGGTTTGTAACATTAAACCCTTAACTCATGTTCAACATGATTCGAAAATAGTATAACCTAATCTATAATAAATTTTAAAATTTTATAAATATATAAAATATTCATTATAATATTTTTAATTTCATATGTTATCCCTTTATATGATTTAAACACCGATTTTATCTATAATTATTTATTAAAATCATCATTTTTAGGTGATTAATATATCTTTTGTTATGAATATTTCAGTTCCATTGTTACGATACTTGTACATTTATCTTGGTTTCATCACCTCAATAAAATAAACCATGATATAAATATAATATATATTCATTATAAAAATTTTTATGGTCATACAAAAAATTTATAGATATAAAATGGATTATAGTTTTCATAGAGACAGTAGGTCATTCGTACGTATGAACATTGTTTTCATTACTCTACAGATGGAATGAAAGAAAGGTAAATTTTATTTGACAATTAAAAAACAATTATTATATAATATATATAATATATATTTTTCAAATTCATCTTTATTACCTTCCATGTAAAATATAAATAAAAAACACATCACATCGTGTAGGTGGTCGTCCACACCCACGCATGAGCTATGTTATCATTTCCCAATGGATTAAATGATAAAAATGCTGACATGATATTTTTATTGTAGAATTAGAATTGTGTCATAAATATAATATATGAATTCTAAACCGATCATAATACCCATAATGAATTATGGAGATGAAAAATTAATTTTATCTCTACATGGAGACGGTACGTCTTATATATGTATGAGTGATAATTTCCCTACTCATTTTTTAAACGAGGTTGTATAACGATATTTTAATAATAATATTAACATTTTAAACTATTTAGGACACTAAATTAATAATTTTATGACACAAAACATATATATTTAGGTTGTAATGAAGATTAGAAAATAATTTTATTGATAATGGAAATGTCATCTTCTCTGAAATTATTACTTTAGATATCCTCTAAAAGGCACTTGGGATGGTATTTTGGGAAGAATAGAACCACTTGAATGAGAATAGAAATGTTTAAAATAGAAATTGGTTGTTTTTTGTCAAGATATATATCTGAAAGTGGTGTAAATAAGTGATGGAATATGTTTCTTTTCTATAATTGAGGAAATGGGTGATTTTAGAATTTATCCAAATATTAAATCACAATAAATCCAGTCTAATGAAAAAAAAATGAATTTGGATATAAATATTATGAAGGATAGGGTTGTAATACCATTAACCAATTTAATTTCAACTTTTTTCTGGTGTCTTTTAAAACCATATTATTTAGATTAATCATTAGTTAACCTTTTATAATTTTAACTGTAGTAATAATATTTTCAATATTAGTGGGTTATAATTTTTACTTATTAGGAGAAAATTGGCTAATAAATATCCATTTTATCTAATTTTAAAAAACATAATTTTATACATGAATTATTTTAATATTTTTAGGATTATTTTAAAAAATTAATAATTTTTTTGAGTTTAAATTTCATCATTATAATTATTTACACTATTAATTTGATTTAACATAAAATGCATAAAAAAATATTTAATTATAATATAATTCATTCAAACCACCCTATCATGTCTTATAAATCTTAAATGTTAATGGAACATATTAAAATATTAAACTTTATAATATTTATTATTTATAATGTCTTATATTATATTTTTTTAAAGGGAAATTCAAAAATGGTGTTTCATAGGAAATTAAATAAATTATATAATTATAAAAAATTAAAATATAAATTTATTTAATGAAAAAATTAAATCAAAAAATACAAACATATATTCAATTTGAACATATTTTTTTCTCTATATGGACACATAATCAGCATTAAAAATGAAGAGTGTGAAATTTTCTTCCTGTTCACCATTGGTATCCTCGGCGCATTTCATGGGAGGTAGAAGAATCATTTAGATTTTGAATTTAAATCTAGACTCATTGTTCATGGATCTTTAGCGGCTGAAGATTGGATTTCCCGATATTGATCTATTCCTTTCCATGCATTGAATATTTTCTATGCCGGTAAATCTCTATGTAACCACTTTTAATTTCATAATGGTGCATGTTCATCAAACCTTAGGTATGACTTGTAACTCTTATATTCCTTAACATATTTTGCATCGGTATAAGTTGGGTGACCAAATCATGTCTCACATTGTATAAAAATATTATAAAATTAATTTTGAAGGACATGTGTCTATTAAACAACAACATTTAGAGACCAAGTTTATATGGGTAAAAATTCCCTCATACAATAACCATTAGGATGAAATTTTTTTTCCCTTATTACTTATTTTTAATATAGAATAACAAGGATTATCCTTTACTAAGGTGTTTTTTCTAGGGTTACTATTCATTTTGAAAAAAAAAATAAAATGGAACTATTTAAATAAAATTATCCTAACAATTATAAATGTGTAATTAGGTTTATCTAATTTAATGCCAATAAATGGGAGAACCTAATTTCTATGTAATTTCATCAAATGTGATAAAAATAATAATTTTTATGGTAAATTCATTTTTACACATAAAAATCAAATTTATTATTATCATATTCGTATAAAAATATTTTATGACTTTTTAAAACATTTTAACAAATAAATAATATATACATTTCATTAAAATCATTCAGAAATAGTGACTAATTTAATTTTTCTATATGAAAATACACTAAACACATACTTTTTTTAGAAAAAACGTTTCTTTTAGATTGTAATATTTTTTTAATTATAATCATTTGATAAAATAAGAATTAATTTTATAAATGGGTATACTGTATAATTTTAATTATTTAGTTAGTCATATTCAAACCCACCAATCGAATAGTTAGGTGATAATAGACAGACACTATTTTAATATTGTTATGCTGTTAATCTAAACTCACTGTTTCATGTAACCCAATCTATTTATGAAATATTAATATTTGAAGACACATATTTTATAAAAATATTAGGGTGTTACACTGAGATAAAATATTGTACCTGAGAGGTTATTAGAATCCCAATAGATGGTACATGAGATGTTTTCCCAAGCCCAAAAGAGGGTATATAAAAGGTTATACTAAGCTTATAGCACATACATAAGAGGTTATCCCAAGGAAAACATGTTATTAATATATTGAAATTATATTTGAAATATGATTTATATATTATAATTATGGTACACTGTATGTGACTCCATTATGAATGGATTTAATGCCAATATTGTGTGTTCATAGATCATCTAATTTGGATTATTGTATAATCATGTCTTATGATCTAC
The DNA here is from genome assembly GCA_963277665.1 of Viscum album. Classification (NCBI taxonomy): domain Eukaryota; kingdom Viridiplantae; phylum Streptophyta; class Magnoliopsida; order Santalales; family Viscaceae; genus Viscum; species Viscum album. The sequence continues at coordinate 1,445,300,252 of OY728165.1, read as the reverse complement.
CAAAAATTATTCTCTTCCACATCAGTATATGAATTATTGGATATTCCATTCAATAGATAATATCATATCCCCATACGTTTATTCCCATGATATTGTTTTATATAATGGTGGATTTATATTTCCCCTTACAACACTTACTGGGAATCAGTTCTTTCCCATTATTATGTTTAATTTTCCATAGTATATGAAGAAATTTATTTAGTATGATAACCCTAATAAGGGTTTTAATTATGAAGAAATTAGTTCAAGATGCTGAAAATATCTTTTATATTAGGTTTTTTTGTATCCATGTTTCAAAAGACACTAAACCCTTATAGTTCTACAACGGATCATAATCATATATTCTGATTATTCACTTAATAATTTGTAATTTATATGTATATAATGTGAACATTTTTATATTTTCTATAAGAATATAGATTAATTATTTGTGAGAATAGGATTAGAAAAACATAGTTACAATGTATTTGATAAGAATAATTGAAGGAGAAAATCATATGTTATGGTGAATAATGTAGTATTATTACCCAATAAAATACACCCCTATCTAGAAACTACAATGTGAGTACAATTATTTCATAGGTTCAACTAGGTTAACATCTCTGAATGTTGTGGATTTAGTATCAACTTGATATTTAACAATTCAAGATGATTGGATATAAACACAATTCTATAAACTCCCTGGAGATATGCCTATTGTCGCGAACAAGATCGGGTCGCCATCTAACCCAGTGCCCCACCCAGTCCACAATAAGGCCCGAAGGGTGTTCCCGATCCCCATGGGCTAGAAACTGGTGCTGAAAATCAATGTAAGATTATTGGGAACAATTTGGATCCTAAAAATAGAGAAATAAATAAATAAATAAATAAATTTAAACAAAGAAAAAATTTAAATACTTGTAGCGTAAAATAAAAAAATGATGTCCAGTTAAACATACCCCCATGTGATCCAATGGGTCAACAAAGTTTTTTTTAATATGCTTGAAGGAAGAGAGATAAAAAACTAGATCTTGAAATTGAATCGATAAAGTAGTCGTGAGCACTAATATTCTTAGTAGGAATACTAAAATACAACAACTCCCAATGCCATTGACTTTGAAAAGAAATCCAATCATGCTAGTTTGAAAAAAAGACATAATAAAATATATTTTCCATATTTTCATATTCAAGTCAAAAGTTTTCATTTATAAGGAAAGTTCTTCTATTCCACATTATTTTCAATATTTGTTTTTCCAAACATGCATTACCATTCCCAAACTAAAGGCAAACAGTTAAAATAAAAAAATTGATTTTTCAAATAAGTAAACTATCTTGAGAAACAAAAATGGATACAATTTCACAAAGACCATTTCATAAGAAAGCACCATGGTGAATACCTATAGGTAACTAGCACAAATGGGACACTATAAACCTCATTCCTTAGTGAAATGTGGTATAGAAACCACAAAAACCATCATTCTCATGTACGATCTACTAGTAGGGTAGACCCAGATACCCCAAGTGGTCTCCCAACATAATCAATTAATGTCTAGTTAGTTTTATTGCTTCAAACATGCTAGAAAAACCCAATAAAAACCACTACTGTGTCATCTAGTGTACACTATTATACCCACCTAGGTACCTCGACCCTCTCATGTTCTCTATTTGAAGTGGTGGCATGTTTTAATTAAACTAACAACAAAAATATATCGTTTTTCTTATTCAAAAACACATTCACCCTCTCACCACTGATCTCCATCCTTGAGAACATTACCCCCCTTTCTGTCACACAATAATTCACAAGCCTATTTACAATAAACATATCACGATCCACAAATTCCACAACACAGAATTTTGTAAAACAAGGTTGTATGCCTCAAGATGGGTTTTTCTTTTTTCACAAACAATTCTTAAAATTGAAAACATGATTAATTATATACAACGAATACTTTTTATTTAAAACACATAATCCCCAAAAACATATAAGTTTCTAAAATCATTTAAAAGGTCAATTGAACAACCAATACACTACACATTTAAAAATAAGCCTAAACCATGGCGTACAACGACATAATTCTTTCTAGAAAGTAAAACCACCATTTAACCTCACATTCATTCCCAAACACATCTTTGGAAATCACATTGGAGAGTTTTAGAAAATGAAACATGTCATTATACTTTTATAACTAAACTATTGGAAAGTAAAATGCCTTTGGGAATATTCATAACCAATTCAAAACCACTTAGTAAATAACTTTTTATGAAATGTCACATAAGACCAAATGGGAATTAGAAACACATTTTATATTCCAAAACAATAGCATGATCATTTCAAGTAAGAAAAATTAGATTTCATAGCATATTTATATTTATGAAATAAAAAAACGTTTTTTTATCCAAGTGACCAATCAAGAGATTCAAATTAAAGGCATAGGAATAGGGGACCTACATCAGGGTGGAACCAAACTGACCATTCATCCCTTGGATCATTATAATTAAAATCCAATACTCCCCTACTAAGAATATATACCTTCACATACATGTAATGAAACCTAACCCCTATTCACACACCCACATGGCCATGAACATGTGAAGGGGATACTTATATATATATATATATATATATTCATATACTTTTTAGCACTCACAAATATATGAACATTCATATATATATATATATGGGAACACCTAGCCCCATATAGGTATATTCATTACCATGGTTGAATATACATGTAATAGTTGAACTAACTTATATATACATATACTTACCTATGCACATAGAAAATAGTCTCCTTAGACCTATCAAATCGAAACCCCAAATAACGGGCCACACACTAAACATATAATTTAATAAATCAATTAAGAACTTAATAAAACATTTCCAAAGCATTAAAAATCCAAAATCATCACTTTCCCTTCCAAAAAACCCCATTTTAAAAACACGTACCAACAAAAATAGCTAAAAACATTATTTTCACCACTAAAAAAACATCATAAATAAATTTCGCAATTCACAAAAACACCACCAAAATTCACAATATATATTTACACATGGAAAACACCAATTTACTTTAGAAATATTTCTTTTAATACCACACCTACATAAAATTTATTTCCCATAGGTTTTTACTGCTTCTGTACATTTTATCAAACACATTCATGGCATGAAACATAAGGCATATGTGAAACACACATGGGACATATCATATGTTCCTTAGAAATTCACGTTTTAATACTAAATCACTTTGGACATTTTTGAAAAACCCAATTCACATCTTACAAACAAAGAATAAAGCTCATTAAAAAATGGAAATATAATAGAACACGCACAAAAATATAACCATTTCCTTTAATTCATTTTATTTAAATCACACGGGCATACTAATAATTTCAAAACCCAATTCTTACAAAAAAATGTTATTAAATTTACCATTTGAACAATTTGTAAAACATATTAAAAAAGAACAGTAAGATTTTACACAATAATTTCACATAAATTCAGAAAGATATGCCAATTAAAAACCAACTAGATGTCAAATGTTTTTAAAACTACATTAAATCTACACAAACAATGGATATAACACGTTAAAATAAATTTAGAAAACATATTAAATTATCAATAAATAATGATTTATAAAATGAACTACCTCAATGTAAAAATCCCCCAAATTAGTGTGAATTCTTCACTCACCCGCCAATATCACTACAAAGAAAACTAAATTAAACACTAATCCACAAGATTGAAAAAAATACCCATGATTAGGACCCTAAATTTACACCATAATTTTTAGATATATGGATACCCCAAACAACAAGGAAGGAAAAATAGAAAACAGGAGAAAGGGTCTGCTAGAGGGAAATAGTGAGAAGGTTCTCTAGGGGATAAGGAAAGGGAGGTCCGGTCAACGGAGAAGGGAGGATGACAATCGTGGTTCTAGAGAAGGGAGGTCGGTGGGTCACGACTCTATAGTAGGGCTATCCAGGAGGCTCAACGTTGGATTGTTGGGAGGGAGAGGGCGGAACGAATGGGGCACCGACCCAAAGACCTCCAGATGGAGATGAAGGATGATGACCATGAGCTAAGGGGTGGGGGAGGCACTACTAGACTGGGATAGAAGGGGGGAATAGGGGTGTGACGCCAAAAGGATGAGGGGGACTGGAACCCTAAGAAAAATATAATGTAAACAAAATAAACTACTCTTAATAATAATGTGAATAGTAATAATATTAATAAAAATTATAACAATAAGTTGATAATAATAATTAGATAATAATTCACTTAATAAAATTGATACTAATTAATTATAAAATATTAAAATAATAATAATAATAATAATAATATCCTTATTTTTGTTTTTAAATCATTAAATTATTTTATATCATCCTCATTTGAATTATATTTATTTATTTATTTTGAACATCAGGCAGGATAAATAGTAACCTAGACGAATCTGGACAGTTTCCCAGACCAGGATCTACCTGTGCGCCTGATGCTGTCATGCCCAAAACTGTGAATTTTTTGATAAAAACTCAAAATTTTAAACAGGGTATCAACCTGAACTACCATATTCCATGATTATTAATAAAATTAATAATTGAAAATATTGGGTTTGAAAATCCTCCCCAGCATAACGTATTCTACCCCAGAAAAAAACAACAATTCCTAAACCCAACATAGAAGTCGATACCCCTTCACATCCCATGGAGATTCCCCATGAACAAAAAACTAGAAAAGTCTAGAACACTATCAAAAAAGTTCTAAACATACAAAATAAAGATGGGAGACCCAAAATGACCTCCCTAACAAGAGACACCCACCCCCAAAAGTCAACACTCCTTCATCTGATAATAGAATTATAGAAGATCTCACAATGTACCATTCATTATCATCAGATAGAATTCCTTAATCATTACCAAAGCGGCTCACACATTTTACAGATTAACTCAAACTAGTATACCATAACAATGCTTCACAACAATGTTGGGCATGCTTAGACCCCAATGTTTTACTCAAGAGAGGGACCTGTGGTGAGATATGTTCGAATGAGATTACCTATCAGCAAGAAGAAACCATAAATATATTGAATTTATGACATTGGTAGGCCCTAATGGACACTAGAACGAGGTCCCTCATAGTCCTTGGGTTTCTTGAACATGCACAAGATTCACTCTAAGACCTACAACTAGAGCTATAATGATATAAGAGTCTCCTACCTCGCAATCAGGCACTGAAAATCCATGATCAAAACTTATTATTTTTGTGAAACAAGAAAGCACACCACAATACAATATCACCAACATAAAACTACACACTTCATAAACTAATTATTCCTTAAATAGAACTTCACTATGATAGGGACCTATAAGATGACCATGCATCATCCTCTTTCAACATCGAATGAGAAACTTTAGAAGGAAGGGCACACAAAAAGTACATTCACCTAAAATAGAAAAACTTGAAATTCCCCAAATGGATCACATGATTCTGGTAAAACAGGGGCTCTATAAAGGTCCCATAACATCCAAATTCCCATTTAGGAATGAACATGACACTACTAAATTCCACCAAACATGACCACTATGACATAAGAGGCCTTCAAAATAAATGGAATTTAAACTAAGTCCCGAAAAACACATGACTCCTGCAAAAGCCCATAATGACCACTTATGACCAGATTTTCCACACGAGTGGACTATCATGATCTATTTATGAGAATGAAAAAAACTAAAGGTCAAAATACCTTTTTATGATATGGGTCTGCACCAACAACCCAAACGGCTTCCCGAGTTCCCCACCGGAATTCACCTTCATCACTTCCTGGCAGCCCATTCAGGCTAACAAGTGTCAAACCTTCCCTTCAAAAACCAAAATGACTCAATAAAAATAATAAATCCTTTAAATCCTCCATCATATTCTTCCCCAATATTAGAGGATTTACATTTCCAAGGAAGAAGAGGGGTAGAATCAACCCTAAACTCAAGAGGAAAGTTCTCACTTTGATCAATTGGAGGATCTGCCAACAACGAATTACATGTGGCCACACATTAGTCGCACATTAACTCTTTATGGGTAATACACTGGACAGTGAAGAGAAAGCCCATGGAACCCATCAAATAGGTATGTTGGAAAAAACATGCCAAAAACCATAACAAACATACTTGGGGAGCCACCATAGAGTCATTGTGTAGCACTTCTACAAACAAGCCACATACCATTTTTTCAAACCAACTTATCAACAAAACTCAACATCAAACATCTCATAAACAAGAAGGGTTTGGAACTCAAAACACCCCACAAAAATATTTCCAAAAGTATGAAGGATACAATACACAATATCCAATTATCTAAACAACTAGTTTTCCCTCAAAATCATTTTTTTAAATAAAATTGGGTTGGTGGGTTTCACTCTCACCTATGTAATCTCATTGATTTACAGACATAGATTTTCTCATGCCAACCGATCACCCTTATACTTATCACACATATCCTATGCATGTAGTCACTAATGAGATTACCAAAGTTCAAAACAAAACCTTTACCACTTTCCAAAAGGAGCGTTTGACCCACATCAATAACTTTATCAAAATCAGAAGTCATAAAATAATTTTTTAAAAGTGAACCCTTTCAAACCTCACTCAATACCATTCTAAAAAACTTCTTTCCATCCTTTTAATATCAGATGATTTTTGTTTTATAATTCAATTCCGAAACTTTTCAGACAATGGTTTTAGAAAACATTGAAATCGAAGGAGTCGCAAGATGATACAAGTGGAATGTAGTTTTGATGGGTGACTCAGGCATATGGTAGGTGGTCATATGCTGGTCACAACACCATCACAGAGAGTGTTATAGGACAATGTCCCTATATTTTCATGCCTTTCCATGTGCAAAGATCTCAAAAATAACATTGAACCAATTTTTTTTTGTTTCCCAAACAATAAAGACCTTCAAGAACCTAAATACTCACATGAAACTAACTCCCCTGGGTTACTTAGGTCCACTAAAAGATGTGATTTCTAGTAAACATAATCCTAATGAGAACATCGGGGTCAAAAAATCCTAGCTCCAGTCTTCCCTGACTCCTTCCAAGAAACAATACCCAATAGGGAAAACCTCATTTGATACAATTTTGTCACAAGCTAGCTCTGGTCACCATTTGAACCGGTGCCTGAACTGGTCCACGAGAAGGCCCAAAAGGCATTACCATTCCACATGGGATAGAAACTAGTATTGGACATCAAAGTAAGATAGTTGGGAACAATTTTACCATTAACAAAAGATAATTAAATAAATAAATATGTAAATTTAAACAGAGAGAAACATGTAAATATTGGAAGCGTAAAATAAAACAAAGATGTACATAAAAACATAATTCTTAGTGACCTCATGGGTCACGAAAAAACACTAAATCAAGATATGTAAAAGAGGAATCCAAAATTAGAACTAGACACTGAAATGATAAACTAGGCATTAACAATGATATGATCATAAGGAGTGCCATAATGCAATAACACCCTATGCCATTTCCATTGGTACGAAATCCAATCATGTTCGTTTCAAAATAAGACATAGAAAAATACTGTTTTTAATTATTTTAAAATTAATGTCACAAGTATACAATTTTAAGGAAAGAATTTATAATTTACCCTATTTTCGAAATAGTTTACAAACATGCATTAACATTATGAAATAAGAGGAAAACCCTTCAAATAAAAAACATGGATTTTTAAAAGAAAGAAACAGGCTTGAAGCAACAAAAATTAAAATCATTTCAAAAATAACATGTCATAAGTGAGAACCATGGTTAATCTGTATAGGTAACTAGAAAAAATGGGACCCTAGTAACCTCATACATCAGTTAAATTTTGTATAAAACCCACAAAACAACCATTCTCATGCACGAGCCACTAGTTGGGGAAACCCCCGTAACCCAAATGGTCTCCCATAATCATCAATAAATGTCAAATTAGTGTTGTAGCGTCATACTTTATAGGAAAAACCAGGATGAACCACTATCGTTTCATCTAGTATATTAGTCCTAGTGTGCCCACCTATATACCCCAAGCATCCCATGTTCTATAATTCATGTGGTGGTGATTTTTCATTAAACTAACAACATGAACATGTCATTTTCATTAATCAAAAACACATTCACTCTCTCACCATAAATATCCCTCTTTGAGCACATACCCCACCTTTTCTATCAAACAATAATAAAGAATAATCCTTACGTGGAACATATCATAATCCAAACATTCAATATACACATCATTTTCAAAAACATGGGGGCATGCCTCAAGAGGGGATTCCTTTTTCCCAAATCATTCATAATGTTCCCAATGGGATTAATTATTTACAAGGAATACTTCTCATTTGAAATAGATAATCACCCAACACTATTAAGTTTCCAAAATCATTTAAATCCTCATTTGAACAAACAATTTACTACAAATTTTAAAAAGAGATTGAACCCTGGCTTACAATGATGAATTTTTTTAAAGAAAGTCAAACAACCATTTAACCTAAAGTTCACAACAAAACCGATCACTGAAAATCACAATGGAGATTTTTTGAAAACCAAAAATGTCATTATACTATTATTAATAAATTGCCTAAAAAGAAAAAACACCTTTTGAAGTATTCATAACCATTCAAAAACCACTTAGGAAAATAATTTTTATTAAAATTCAATGATGACAGCATGAACGTTATAGATAAATTTAATTTTTCAAAACAAAGGCATGATAGTTTTTAGAAACCACAACATGATTTCATAGCATGTGTATATTTAATAAATATAAAAACAAGTTTTTTTAAAACAAGAATGAAATCATGAAAATGGAATTAAAGGAATTGGGTTTGGGGACCAACCTACAGGTGGAACCAAACCAAACATTCAACCCTTGGTGCTTTGTAACTAATAATTGTTGCTTCCCCACTAAGAATATGAACCTTTACATTCTTTTATAGAAACCAATACCATATTCACACACAATAATGGCCATGAAAATATGTAATTGGATCATTACATATATTTTTATATGCATATACTAGTTTTCATTCACATACATATGAATTTTTATATTTACATAAATATATATACTCAGGCACACCTAGCACCATACTTGTATATTCACCACCAGGGATACATGTAAAGGGTAACCCCCCCCCCCCCCACACATAGAGATATATATACACTTACCTATGAACATGAAGGTGAGTGAACTCACACATCATGACTCAAAACAACAATGCAGGGACCACACACTACACATATGATTTAAAAAATCAATTATGCACTTAATAAATCATTTACAAAGCATTAAAATAACAAATAATCACTTATAATTAAAAAAACTCATTTTAAAAACATGAATCCACCATAAACACGTGAAAATATGATTTTCACAACTAGTATAACTTAATAAATATATAATATTTTTTACAAAAACACTCCCAACATTCACAAAACATATTTACACCTAGAAGACACTAATTTATTTTAGAAACCCCCATTTTTATACCATATGTAATTAAAATTTATTTCAAATTTGTTTTGCACCTTCTATACATTTTATCAAACACTTTCAAGGAATAAAACATAAGGCACATGTGAAACACACATAGGACTTATCCCATTTCACTGGAAATTAACTTTTTAATACCAATGAAATTTGGAATTTTTTTGAAAAACCCAATTTACACCATACAAACAATAGATAAATATATTTATAAAAAATTCCAAAAAATAGAACCCAAACAGTATTGTATCCATTTCCTTTAATAAATTTTATTCTAACTATATAGGCAATCTGAAAATTTCAAAACACAATTCGCACTAAAAAATTATTTAAATAAACCTTTTTCACGATTTATAAAAAATACTTAAATTGAAAAGCAAGATTTTATCTAATAAATACACCTAAATTTACATAGATAGGCCAATTACAAATACAATTTCATATATATTTTTTTAAATGACATTCTCACTAAAAAAATAATAGAATGCAATAAAATAAATTTTACAAACAAATTATATTTTCAATAAATGATAATCCATGGAGTAACCTACCTCGATGTAAAAATCCCAAAAATTAGTGTGAATTATTTTATTTCCCGCCAATCTCACCAAAAGATAATATATTTAAACTAAAATCCACAAGATTGAAAAAAACCCATGATTGAGACCCTAATTTTTCCCACAATTGGGGGAAATATAGAAGCCCCAATGAATAAGGACCAAACACATGGAAAAAAAGAGAAAGGTTCAAGAAGATAGAAATAGTGTGGAGGTGTTACATGGGCTCGACCAAGGGGTGTCTGGTCAGTAGAGAAGGGAGAATGACAATCACAAATCTAGAGGAGGGAGGTTAGAAGGTCGCCTCTCCAGAGGAGGGAAAGCGAGGAGGAACTGAGGTGGATTATCGGGAGGGAGCTGAAGTGTTCCGACCATGAGCTAACTGGTGGGGATGGTGCGGCTCGAGATAGATAAAAAGGGGTGGAATGGGGGGTGCGTCGCCAAAAGGGGGAGGGGTACTAAAACCATACGAAAAAAACTACTATTAATAAAAATGTAAATAATATTAATATTAATAATAATTATAACAATAAGATGATAATTATAATAATATTAATAAACTTGATAATAATAAAATTTTTAATTATAACATAATAATAATATTACTATTCATAACAATAATATTATCTTTATTATCATTATTAAATAATTAAATTATATTACTTTATCCTAATTTTAATTTAATTTATTTATTTATTTTGAACATCAAGCAAGCAATACAGTAAAATCTTATAATGATAAGATGATCTAATATCTGGTCCATGATTCTTCCCCAAATAATGTATGTGATAATATACTACATGTAAATACTTATATCCTCCCTTTAGTTAAATTTTATATGATTTTTGGAATGGATTGGATTTATTTATATAGAGAATATTTTAATTTCTAAGGAAGGGGAGTCACATATTATATCTTTATCCAACATATTATAATTTATTTAGTATGAGGATATAATTTTCTAAATATTGAAATTTCATCTATTGCATTTATCATTAGTACTATTTAAAGGTGGTACATATCTTTGATTGATATGGAGAAAATAAACATCATAGATATACCTATTGCATGAGAGTATGTTGTTCTCTTTCTGAATGAGTTTCCTAGTCATCCTCTGAATCATGATGTTTTGTTTTCATAAGAACTCATACCTGATGATACATCAATTTAAAATAATATCAATAAACTAGACTTAATTTATTTTTAGGAATTAATTATGAAACACCGGGAGAACAATGATAATGATTCATTCATCCATGTGCATCACTATGGGGTCCACCTATTCTTTCAATTATAAATAAAAATTGACCAATGAAACTATGCATGGATTATTAGGAATACAATAATATGAAAATCATTAATTAGTATCATTCACACCATATTGATGAAATACTTCATTAATTACAAGTATCTAAAAATTTACCCTTGATTTAACATTGATCAAGATACTTTCATCATAGGGTCAAAAGTGTGGGCTTACCTATGACAACCATTGATATATTGTATGGAAACTATAAATTTTCATAATTCCATTTATTCAAACAAATTCCCATATTATTTTTATGGATTATATGTATTGATTCCGTAAATATTACCTTGACCTGTTTGATTTACCATTTAAAAATGAAATTACTATATATTCGAAAATAAAGTGTGATCATGATGAACAATAATGGATTAAAAAAAGGAATTAATGAAATGTATTTTATATGAAACATTTACCAAGTTTGAATTTAGATTACTAAATTATTTATTATTGGTTTATATAATATCAAGGCAGGCTATATTGGGTGATCTAATAAAATATGATGTTATTGATAATTTTACAAAACAACGCACAATGACTGAGAAATATAGCTTTCATGGATTTAATTTCTATTATCTACCATTTGGAAACAATATATAATTAATATCTAATGCACCCACCATGTAAAAAATGAATGGATATATCATCACTTTGACTTATGAATCTAATGAAAATTTTATTAATCTATGTGATAGTTGGTCACTACATCTGTTCTCAAAATACCTGAGAGTGGATAATGAATTTTTATTTATTATGATGTTTAATAGAAGGGTATAGGTTGTGTTCTTATTAAAAATGATAAATTGAAATCATATTCTTCATAGTAATTGATGGTTCATATGAAAAATTACATGTCCCATGATTTTGAGTTAGATTCGGTAATATTTTTATTAAATAAATAGATTCATTATTTTTATTGAGAATGGTGATAAATATATACATATAATAAAATTTTTAATGTATATATTCACCAATGAATTGTTGAATATGCACTTCCAAAGATGGAAAATGATTATTAATGAAAACAAATGCTTAATACATTACCCTATATAGAAATAGAATATAGTGGATCGTGATATGATTTCAAATGATCATCCAATATTACCTATGAGTTGGATCATAATATATCTAGAATTTATGGTTTTTAATGGATCAACCATAGAGTAATCAATGACGATGAAAAGTATTTTTTCTCTCAAATGGTTTTTCATCCATATATCACTTTAAAAATTAAAGAGGAATAGAAAAAAGATATTAATCTAGTAGTGATAAAGAGAAATGTTCATGATAAATATGTTATTAAGATGGAATTATATGTTTCTAGAATGGAGTATGTGTCTCATCCATAACATACAAAAAGAAATTTATTTTGGGAGAAGGGAATAGTTCGGCATTCTATATTCAACCAATATATATAAATATGTATAGATTTTCTAGAACTCTCTAATTCCATGTCTTGTTTTAGCGAAGGGTGCGATGTCCTGGAAATTTGATGATCTTGTCAGTCGGGATTCATTCTTGTGGGGTTCCTCTGATTGGCAGTGCGTTTCTCTTGGCCGTGGATTCTTTCATTGCATTTTTCCATCAAATGCACTCAAAGTTCATGCATGGAGTATTGGGTCTCTTTCATTGAAACCTGGATGGCTTCATCTTCATGAATGGTCCCTTGCTTTCAATGCCTCTCATGCAAGGAATGCCTTTTCGCAGGTCTGGGTCCGTTTGCATGGGCTTAACTAGGTCCTTTGGCATCCAAAGATTATTCATGATATTGGCATGGCGATTGGATCCTCTATTCACCTTAACAAGGAAAATGAGGTTGTTCGGTTTGGACATTTTTCTAGAATGTTGGTGGAGGTTTATTTGAGCTCCGCCTTGATTGATAAGGTAACTCTTTCCACTCCCACTGATAACATTAATATTGATGTTGAGTATGAACGGAAACCACTCTTTTGTACCGAATGCATGGCTATTGGGCACTCGTTGGAGTTCTGTCGGAGGAATATCTCTTGTGAGAGATGTGGGATGAAGGGTCACCTAACTACTCTCTATAGAAAGAGACTTCAGGGGAAGCATGCAGAGTTGTCAAATCATAAAAGGGATTCTCTCAAAAAATCATCTGGCACTCTGACTAAGGTGTTGGCCTCTAGAAAACCTGTGTCTCATGTGAAAGGGAAAGGGCTGATAGTGGATACGTCACCGATGAGTGGCCCCTCTAATGTTCGGGCTGATCACATGGAGATCACATCGAAGGATGGTCATGCTGTTACTCCCACTGGGTTGGTTGAGGCTGGACATACTCCCAACCTCTCTGTATCTAGATCCCCTGCTTGCATTGATCCTGCAAATGTAAGTATGAATGATAGTCCTGATTCAGGCTTGATACATGATGAGACTTTTGAGTTGGCTCCTTCAAGGACTTCTCAAAATGTTGATTGTCATCAGGAAATTCAGAATCTCTTGATCTCCTCTAAGATTTCTGGGAAGTGGGGTGACATATCTGAGGCGGAGGAGATAACGACGGGTTGCGATGCACCTAGCAATTTCAAAGATGCCCCTCGTTCTGGGAAAGGGAAGGCAAATGATTGCTTAGTCTTAGATCCTGCACCTTCAAAGAGACGACCAAAGAAGGATTATTCTAACATACCTCGTATGGTGTCTAAACGATCTTCTAAGCTTTCAGGTGCATTCATTTCTGATGTTCTCAAGATCGTAAATCAGGATAAGTCCCACTCTAAATGGGAAACTGCTGATGCCTCTGATTATGTGAATGACATGTCTTATTATGATCTCTAATATTGTGTTTGACGGATGAGGGCAAGTTCCGTTGTTTGACCCCACCCACATACTTTGTACCTTTTTCCTTTTTTTAATAAATAGTCAGAAGCTTAGCTTCTGGCTGATCTTGCTGGTATAAATGCCAATGATTGGTAAATCAGTTTGTTAAAGATAAGAGACATAATGCTAATTGTATGTTATAACTATTACCTAGATCAAAATGTTAATAAAAAAATCCATGGATTTCATCATCAAGCACCCTAAAACATATAATGGGAATAATTTTGTTTGTGTTATAGTATATCACATTAATTTTCAAGTACATTTCATTACAACTAGATATGTATAATTTCTTGGTAAGAATTACTTGATAAAAATTTAGTATAAAGGTTTCACTGGCTTCCATATTCTATTATATTTGACTAAGACCTGTGGTTTATATTGATGTTATGGGAGGTTTTCAGTATTCTTTGGATAAATACTTATGTTACAGAATAACATATCATCCTTAGAATAATGTGATGTATGATAGGAATATTCAAACAATAGTGGATATACTGAGATACCATTTGATTGATTTTAAAGGTGGTTGGTATCAAAACCCTTCTATCATTAAATATTCTCATAATAATACATTTCACTCATGTATTCAGATGAATCATAATGTTGTCCTATGTAGAAAAAATAGATGAAATCAAACATGTTATGGTTAATTTGGAAAAATAAATATATTTTTCATGACCCAATATAATAAATTGTAGAGAAGATAAAATTGTTCTAGCAGTACACCGTGGTATCTCAGTGTCAACATAAGAGTTACTATTAAAAAAATTTGGTGGTTTTTTAGTTCAAATTTTTTTAGAAGATATAAAATTGAAATTATTCATTGAATAAAGTTATGAGATTTAAAGTTAAAATAATCTTATGACCAAAGTATATTGGTCCCTTTAGGATTCTTGATCACATAGATATTTGTCCAATCTTTTGGTATCTCAACTAAACCTATCTGAATTTCAGGATATGTTCCATATATCAATTTTTGTGATGTAATTACTATATCCACTATATATACATAACTTATAGGTTATATCTTCTTTATCATAGAATTTCGTATGACAAAAACATCTATTAATCTTGTGACATAGTGATTATGTTTTATGGAACATGACTACTAACCTGGTTATTGTTTTCTAGTGGAATACATAATTCAAGAAATATATATGGGAACATGAAGATGAATTATGTAGATATATTATCATTTATCTGTATCATAGTGATAGAGTTTTTAGGTGAAAATTTATTATATGGGTTGTATACCATAACACACCATATCTAATATATATTTACATTGAAATAAACATGAGTTATTCAATTTATAGGTTTACAGACATCCCCGTGTCTAAATGAATGATTAAATATAAATTCTTTATAAATTAGAAACTAAATTTATAATTATGAATACTAAAAATCACATTACTAAAAATAAGTATAATAGTTTTAAATAATTCAATTGTATTGATTTTTTTTCTATAGTAAATAAGAATATATTTTTTAATTAATTTGATTTTATCTATCAAGAATTTGATTTCTACTAAAAAAGTTATTGATTTTTTTCATGAACATTATCATTAATATTTATCAGTAATTAATTTATTTAATTAATATAAATTTATAAAATAGTATTTAAATATTTAACTTATCTTTATTTTTTTCTATTTTTTATATAGAGATTCATTTTTTAGTGAAAAGTGGAAATATATTTTTTTTTGTAAAAATCCCATTTCATTTTATTTAACAAGTCTCGTTATGTTTTTAATTTTATCATAAATTATCATAAGACTCATTTAAATTTAAATTATATAATTAATTAAAATCTAATCAAATTTATAGTTGAATTTATTAAAAATATCATTTTTTCGATTATAAGACATTATTGAGAATACTATTTTTATATGAAGACATTATATTAATCAAATTTAATTAAATTTTTTAGTAATCAATTTATGTTTTTAACAATTCATGTTATTGATGTATATTAATTTTTATACATTAAAATGTGTTGTTATAAAAAATATATTTAGTTGGTTATTTCAAACATATTTAAAAAACAAAAATTTATGTTATGGAAATTTAAACTAGTAAAATCAATTAAAAAATTTGAAACCGAAAGATTAATAAAATGAAATATTATAAACTTATTTTTTTGTAATGAATAGTTAAAAATTATCAAAAATTTTCAACATAAATGAAGTAAAATCGGGTTAACTAGGGTGTTCATCCAAGGAAAAAAGTGTAGGAATTCAACCTAAACATATATAATTATAATTTTCAATGAAATTTAAAATTTATCATTCCCCCCTTTAAATTAATTTCCATTTTGAGCCACTTTTTCCTAAATCTCACTTTATAGCATTGAAATATTTTAATAAATTCCATGTGTATCCCTCACCTTTCTTTTTAAATGGATCCTCATCTCTTACCTTACTCACACAATTTAATTCCATATTATGTAAGTTGAAACTATCTAAAATATTCTCAGTTTCCATCCTTTTATCCTAGATTTAATTTTCTACTCATAAGACAAATCCTTCAAGGATGAAGATGTCTAGTTATTGAGGCCTCTCAAAGAAGTGGTATAAATATTAATCGAGATATTTAAATTATATACCTTATTCTAAATCACAAAAAATTACGTAATCCATCATAATTTGTTTATTCATGTATCATGAAAATACATATTATTTGTTATGATAGTGGGAAAAAAATATTTCCTCACTTATCCATGGAATAGGAGATGAAAGCATTGCATATGCATAAGTTTGGAAAACCACCTCCATATACTGAGATGATTCATTTTTCATAAAAATCATTCACATATAGTTATTATTATACATATAATTTCTATAATATTTATTTACGATATTTTAAATTTTAAGGAATATTGATTTGTTATTTAACATTCTTTTATTCCACCCATTGAAAAATTACAAAATCATTTGTGCGTACGTACGGTGTACAATCTCCACATAGTGATGTTAATCAGTTTTCATCACATATTTTAGTAATTAATATCAATATGTATATAAAGAATTTATATTATATTATTATCATTATTAATTATTATTAAATTAAGTAATAATGATCAACATGAACAGACAAAAACCAATATTCCAAAACATACATAAAATATAAAAAAGTTAAAACAAAAATGATGATGATAATGGAATATTTTTAATGATAACATGTGATAGGTAAAAATATTTAGCAATTATAGGTTTCAATATGTTTCAATTATAGATTTATAATAAGTTTAAATATATTATATAAGAGGTTATAGTGATTATGATGAATGAAGGACATGAGTTAAGAGTACTATATTACAATTTTTTTATTCAGGTTGTTTATTTGGAAAATTTTTATGAATAAATTATCTCATATATCTCACCCAAATCAAATTTATTTTTTACCACTCTAGTTATTTATAGATATTATATTCCTTTTATTAAATTTCCTCATTTATGTATTAAAAAAATTGAAAACAATCGAGGGAAACTGGTTTTATTCCTATTCAGTCGGGAATCATTTACTTCCATGTCCATATTCAATCTAAAATGATTCCATGAACGTTTTAAGTAATATAAATTGATTTATTAAAGAAATTTATAAAAATGTAATATATATATATATATACATAAATATTAATAATGAATCCTATTTTAGTTCTCTAAAGGATGTAATTTTTATTTTCTAACAAAAAAATTAATGGAAACTTTGTTTTAACATACACAACATGAGTTATTTTTTTCACTATCATTATGGATATATTCATTGATTATTACTTGACATGTTTCAACTGAAATATTCAATATATTTTGTTTCCTAATATTTCGGAAATTTATATATTTTATATATGTGATATAAATTTGATAAATTTATGTTCCTCACGTAATGTATCAATGATATTTTAAAGGAATTTTATTCTATAAAAATATCATTTGATGTTTCTTTGGATTTATTGGAGATAAATAATGTCACAATGTTTATTATTTCATTATATTTCTTATGATTATGATGAGGATATATTTATATATCCAATGTTTTATTTTTTGGTTCAAGATATGATGTATTGATAATGGGTTTCATGATCATGTAGAATTCATAAGAATTGATTATGATTTTATGATTTGTGGGTACGTTATTTCCATATAATGAAGTTTTATAAGATTAATGTTTTGTGATATTAAAGGGTGATTGGGAGTTTTTCCTAGTCCTAAATTATGGTGCAAAATTGGTTATTCTGAGCCCATAAGATGATACAGATGATGTTATCCCAATCCCGACATAGGTACACTAGTTGTTATTCAAACCCTAATTAGTGATGAAATTCACCATGTGTATACTAGAAAACAATATTTCATTGATTGTGATTATTCAACATATTATATAACAATTTTGGGAAATTATGTTATGAAAATTTTATTCTCTCATGGCTCATGTGCATTGATTATTTTATGATTCATGTCATATGAACTACCTTGATTTTTTACATGCCTCATTATGATATGATATTTTGTGTATGGATTTCATATTTTATGATTTTGTTCTCTTACACTAATTATAATGATATATATACATATAATAATTGATTGATATAAAAATTATGTATCATTATCATGTAGTTAATCTCAAAGATTTTATATTTCCTTTTATACCAAGATATGATGAAATATTTTTATTATGATATTCATAAGTAGGGTTCTAGTTTTGAAGAACAATGTTAGAGATGATATACATAATTTATGTTCCTCTTGATTATGTATCCATGATTATAATGTAACTAAACCATTTAGATAATGGGATTAAGTATATTGATATATAATTAAAATTCATCTAATAAAAGGAAATATTAATATATGTATAGTTTGGTTTGATATAGATTTCCCTAAGAATCTATTTAAAAGAAAATTCATTGATGAAAAGGAAATCACCCAGTGGAGATATATGAGAAGAAAAATAAACTAACTAGCATCTCAGGCAGACACTGAATTTTCAAAAAAATAAACATTCATGAATCCTGTTTTGAGACAAGGATTTTCCCTATGGAGTATACGGCCATAATAGTTATTGTCAAATAATTTTTTTGAATAAAACAAGTAAAAGAAGTTTCTGAAAAAGTTAAAATACTATGAGGAAGATGAATATAACATCTTATAGAACCACATACAATCTCTCGGAATTCTAGATAATTTAAATCTGTCAAAATCTAATATTTCATAGTGGAATATACATCTTAGTTAAATTTCAAAATGATTTATATTCTCCGATGTTTGGGATATAATAACATAAATTTAACATTATATATCATGAAAATTATTGGGTATCACCAGAGTGAACATAATCTTCTCATAAAGAATAATTTAAAAACATAGTTATCTAATTTGGTTTCCAATTCAAAATTTATGACCATTTTTTAATTCATATATTTTAACTATATAAAAGAGTGTCCATATATGAACATTAATTTAGGAATACATCAATAATATCTATAGTGTCTGAAATACTCCTTCAATAGTTTAGTAGGGGTGATTAATACTAATTTTTCACCCTTTGAATCTTGTTAAAACCACAACCTAAATATTAACAATTAAAAGATAAATAAAAGGTAGAACTATTTATAAGGGTATTACTAAGTAAATGATGCTAATCACATAACATATCTCCCATTCATAGGTGTGGACTACTACCTCCAATTATAAATATAATTCATTCCCCTAACTCTATTTTATGGGTTTTTTATTTTGATAGGTTTAATGGTTATATGTGATAAATAATACATATCTATGCTTTTAAATTTTAATATAAAATCTAACTTTTTACCTTCCCATCATTTCTTGAATAATAACATCACTAGTGAGTAAGTGTAGACTACCATCTCCCCAAAGTGATGTGATTTATTTTATATTTTCACTTTATATTTGTCTAAATAAGAATAGATTATATAATAATGTCATTTATTATATAATTATGGTTCATTGGTTATAAAAATATCTATCTTTATTACATTATTTTAATAATAAATTGAAATTTATGGTCATGTGTATGTATATTCTACCGTCTACATGAATAATGGAAATCATTTTTCTATATCTTATATTTATAAGTTAATCTATATATGTAATAGAAATATATGATACCTATATTATGATTAATATTCTAGAGAATATGGAACCCTGATTAGGGATCGAGGAGAAGAACCGTTGAACTAAAATTTCCTGAAAAATGAAAATGTTAACAATAGGAATCAATGATTTTAATATTGAATTTTTATCAAATGGTTGTTCAAATGTTATAATTGGATCATATATTATTACATAAGTATATAAATGGTTCTCATATATATATATATATAAATTAAAATTTAAATCTATTATACTATCTTTAGATCCCTTTTGAAACATGTATAACATGATGTAATAATTTTATGTTACACTCTAATTATTCACTATGATTTTTTAGAATTTGGTTTATAATGTTGAAATTTTACGATATACATGTAATTAATGTCAAAAAAATTCTAATAATAATTTTATTAATAAATATCACATGGTTTCCTTTCATTATTTTTGTTTTTGTACTCAAGATACAAAAGTATATTTTTATATAAAACCCACTTCATTTATCACTTTGGTAGAAAATCCATTTTCAGTCATGCCAATGTTTTATAAAAATGTTTAGAAAAATAATTTTAATAATGTCATAATATTATATGAGTTCATTTTTATCCTTTAATTACATTTTATAAATTATTTAAACGGTTTTCATCTTGTCCTTTACAATAAGGTTTTATTTAATTTTTACCAAAAATACCCATTTAATACTTCTATTAAAGAATAAAAAAATGTAATTTTCTACCATCATGAAATCTAAATAAATTGAAGCCCAATTAATATTTTTAATATGATATTTTCTATGAAAAAAATATCTAAAATATTAATGATTTTTTTATTTAGAAAAATATATTTCAAAATGAAAACATTACTTTAAAAACTAAATCTTCCATGTGATCTTTTAAAGTAATTTTCATCTAAGATAATATCCACTGATGTTAATTGTGTTTAATAATAAATATGATCCAATTATAAAATATATATATTCTCTACCAAGATGGAATAAAATTGTCATGAAAAAACATTTCTGAAACTCATTTATTTTCTATGGGTAAGGAAATAATGAAACATTGAAATGTATATAAAAACAATATTCTTTCATTATGTTATGATAGACGATGAATATATTATGATATTATAAAAAAATATGGGTTTATTATGATTTTTTCACATGGTGGACTATAATTATATTTCCCACTTATTTATTAGGTAAAGAAGGATTTCTCAAGAGACTATAAGATTTGAAATTGGTAGTGAACCATTGTAAGGAAGGTACATTTTCCAGTTTAATAGTCAAGATTGTAAATATATACTATGGATATGATAGAATAGGGAGTGAAACCTATTTAATTTGATATAATTGGGGGTGATAATTGAATAATGAAAATAATTTATATGATAATTTGTATACCACAAACATATTTATTAGTATAACATTTTGCTTCCACGGATCATATTATTTGATTTCATTATGATTTATAACATATGGAAACCCATGAGTGGAGAAAATAATCATGATTATCACCTATGATTGATTATGTACTATTATCAAATTCAAATATCATGTTATCATGTCTTTATTCTCATTTTATTCTTTCGTGATCATTCATATCACTCATTTTTTCATTTACTAAGTATCTATGCTCACCCATTTTTATGTTTCCTTTACCTAAGTTACAAAGAAAGGTTTTCTATATATTATATAAAATTAGAGTAAAATATGATAATATATTTATGGGAGATGGTATT
This sequence comes from Viscum album, assembly GCA_963277665.1. Lineage (NCBI taxonomy): Eukaryota > Viridiplantae > Streptophyta > Magnoliopsida > Santalales > Viscaceae > Viscum > Viscum album. Next base: position 1,445,278,197 of record OY728165.1, on the reverse strand, counting down.
TCCTGAAGTAGAAAGATTGATTGTATAGTCACCAAATTTGAATAACATGAAAGTTTCTACTCTCGATCATAATGAAATTTAATGAATATTAAAATAATTACATTTAATATTTATATTTGAAAATTAGTGTCCATTATATTTATTATCTAAGAAGGTCTTAGTTAATATTTAGAGTTTAAGAATAATGATCTTTTTTGGAACACACATGGGGATACTTTAGTATTAGATAACATCATAATATTTTGGTAAGGAAGATATTATGTGGTTCTCTGAAAAATACATCATGCTCTACAGCCTAAAAGTTTATGTGGTTTTAGTATAGATGGATATAGTGAAAATGAAAAATAATTTAGTTGGTCTAGTATATCTCATCCTTCATCCTAATATATGTAGAGCGATCCAGTACTGTTCATTTGGTTTGTAATCCTAGGGTCATTCCTAGGTAAAATCAGATTTCTATTAAAAAAATTATTATGGATTTGAATATGTGATAACCTTGAATGAACTAGGTAAACAATAATATGTCAAATATTTAATGGAATGTGTCATTATTTAGACATCATATATATCATTTTTGAGAGTATATGGTTTCCCAAAATTAATATTACTTCTCATATCACTTTTTTTTGTTTCATTTAATGATTGGAACTAGATTGATCCATATTTTTGTTGAACGTGATGGAGGATGAAATGAATTTTCCCTAGAGAAACCAAATGTTATCAGAGACAAAATAAATACATATTATTCTATAATTATATAAAATTCTCAAACTAAGATTTATTTAAAGCTTCAAATGGGGAAATGTTTAATTTTATATTTATTTTATAATGAAGAAACACCCAAAATTATATAGAGGATATTCTGAACAACTTATTGTTGAGTGATGAAGTAAATGTTATTAAATTTTTTTTATACCAATTCATGTAGTGTATTTATAAAATTAATTAAATTAGACCTCAAAGATGACCTTGGTCTATTTTTTGTATTCATTTTAGATGATATTATTATATATTTTGAGATAAAAAAGACCATGGATATCACTTCATGATAGTACAGAAAACTATATAACCTATTAATGTTTTATTAAGATTCAATTTTTTCTATAGAAGTATAATTTTTGTGTAATATAATATCATTTGAATGTATATTACTAGATCCCCCATTTATGGAAGTTATTGAACACTGTATAAAACCAACTAGTATGAATGAAACCCATATTTTTCATGGATTTTCCTATAAATTATTGAATCTTTGTGAATAATATTATATAATTATATAGTCTACTCAACTTGATTACTAAAATGTTAGTCAAGTTCGTTTGGATAGATTAATATGAGAATAATTTCAAGGATGAAAATTGAAGGGTGATCTGGGTAACTTTAGATGTATTTCCCTACAATAAAGAAGGTTTTGTGATCTATTGCGACACATCATAGAAGGAACCATGATGCATCCTCATGTATAATAGTATAGTGTCTATGCCTCGTAAAAATGATGATTGTTGACAAAAAATTATCTAAATCATTATTTTGTGTAAGCTGTGGTATTTTTTAATTAATGTTATCGAGTAATTTTATTTTTGGGAGAAATGGTTTATATATATATAGATCATTAAATTTTAAAGTATATATTAACTCAGAATGAGTTGAATATGAATCAAATTATATGGTTGTTATTGGTCAAATACTATTACTTCCCATTTTATTAACACCCTAGTAAATATAACTACATGGCATATGCTCTAACTCGAATAGGTAATGCTAATTAATATATGATTAGGATTATAATGGATCAAAAACTTCAATAAAATCAATGGATTGACCATTAATTATTGATAGAACTAGAGAAATATTATCTTTATCATATTTGTTTTCAACCATCTATCCATATGATTATTAAAGTGGTGTAGATAAAATATTTGGAGAATTAAAAAATGGTGAGAACTTTTTCTTAGATAAAACTTAATAGTGATATAATGAAAATTTTTAGGAATAGATTAAGTGATCCATTGATTATAGAAAAAAATAATGTGTTGTTTGATGAATCTCAATGATCGTCACTCTATATAAATCCAAGATGTATGAAGAATATATAGATCTGAATGAGTAATTTTGGTTGGATAAAATGAATATATAAAATCTTGATTATGTATCTTATAGGTTAGTATTATTGAAAGAAAAATATGCGAGACAAAATTATAAGGGGATATTACAACTATTTCACATACAAAAATTTAAATAGGAGAACATCACTATATATGTGTTAATGAAAATTTATCACTATTAGTGAATATTTTTATATTGATCATATTAAGAAAATATATACTGAGTAAGGTTTAATGTTTTATGGAAAACCAAAATATATTATATTTAGGTATATATGAGGTTTATCTCAATGTTCAAGAAATGACTTCCCTAGGATCTGGATTCATAGTTTTGTTTTATTACTCGTATAATCCTTAGTTAGTTGTTTAGTCTGAGAAAATAAACCATACTATGGAAAACATTCTAAGATCTTGTTGTATGGCTTTCAATGGAGGATTCAATCAAGAAATTCCACTAGTTTAGTTTTCTCATTAGAATATATTTCAATCAAAAAAACATGATGTATCTGTATGATTCTCTTATAGAGATATGGATAGTTCTCAAACCTATTGGTTTGATGTATTAGGAAGATTTATATTTGGACATGTGTCATATTAGGAAATGGAATATAAGTACACAATAATTTTTTTACTATAAATAAGGTCATAGTTTAATGAAAATGTTGGCAGGAAATCATGGGTGAAGAATTTTCATTCAAAGATAATGAAAAATTAATTCCTATGATCAAGTACGGATGGTTCCTTATCAAAAGTATAATGTTATTTGGAACAACACTAATGTGGTGGGTAATGTTCTGCAGTTTTCTCTAAAACACAAAGAAACCCCTTTGGGTCACTTGGATGTGATGAGTTGGGGATATACTATTTTTTTATCAAAGTAGTGGAATATTGAGTGATAATTTTATTTTCATGTGGTTATATTATAACACATGATTATGTTATGATATATTAATTTTTTTGATAAATTTAATTTATTTGATAGCTAATGATATATAAAAACTAGAGTATAAGTAAACCATAATATATTATATATGATTTTTATAACATAATTATTCTTCTGGACTACAAATTAAAAATCTATGCTATATATCATAATATAATAAATTAACTTTTTGATAATATAATGAAATTTTTGTTTTTATTCAGTAACAACCATTATCTATCCTCAGTTACATCAAATTTTAAGTGAAAGTGTCGCTCGTCCGTGATTGTGGACTACCTATAAAAAACTATGATGTGATTTATTTTCCATCACCATATTTCAAGTAAAGTTATGAAGATTTTTTAAATTTTAATAAATAATAATTATGAAATAATTATGATTCAATATTTATAATATATTCAATTAGTTATTATCATTATATATGTTGGAAAATGATAATATTCATTGTGCGTACGTGTTGACTACCACCTTCATAAAGTGATGTGATTTATTTTTTATTTCCACTTTACATGGATGTTAATTAGTATATATTTAATATATATATATATGTGTGTGTGTGTGTTATTTATTATTTAATTATGGTTCTATAATTAGAAAATAATATTTATATTTCATTCTATATTTTTATTGGAGAATAAAAACAACTTTTATGCATATGTATGACCTACGGTGTCAATGAAAATTGTAAACAATTTTTTAATCTCCGCCCGATATGAATGATTATACATATATTGAATATAATTGATATTTATATAATGTAAAATATAATATATATTACAGAACCTTGATCAAGGTTAATATACCAGAACTACCAGTCCAAAAGATAATTTAAAAAAATCCATTTTGAAATAGAAAAAATGATTTTAATAAGGAAACATTAGGAAATGTTTTTTAAAATGTTATAAGTTTATCATAAATGATAATATATTGTTTATATAATTATAATAAATTTAGAATTTTTATAATTGAGTTCTCTGAAAATATTAAAATGTCGATCTTGATGTCTCTGTTTTATTATACAATATCATTATTTCTTAGCTCCCTTTATGAATAAGTGTATTGTGATGAAATATTATGATCTAACTCTAATGAATATCATGAAATTTATTCTACACAATTTTCATCTAGGTAATAAAATTTATTCTTTCATTTTACTCAATTTAAGTACCCAAATTTCCAAATCGATGTTTTTAAGAAAAAACAAATTTATTTAGCAGTTCAAGGAAAAATTATTTTTCTTTAATGTATGTCATTTGTAAAAAGGATTTCAAAAATTATTGTAATAATATTCTAATATTCATTGACATGATGGTTTCAATGATTAAATTTCTATAAAAGTATTAATAGATAATTTTACTATCATTTTCCAAACAATGTGATTTTGTATTTTTTATATAAAATATTTGAATTGAATAATTTTTTAACATTAATGGATAAAATATAATTTCCCACCATAATTAATTGTCAAAGAGAATAATTTTATATTAAATGTTAACATGGTACTTTTAAAAAATCTTAAAATTTGGATTATTTTATTTAATTTAAGTGATATTAAAATTAAAAATTAATTTTCCTCAAGAAGTATTCAATGTGTACTTTTAATTGAATTATTATTTTAGATAGAATACTTCAATGTTACATATGAAATACTAGGGATATGATATAATGATTTCATCCTTATTCATGCGATGGATGGATTATTATTCAAATAGTGAGATGTTTGTGAGACCTGTTTATTTTCCAAAGGATATGGTATGAAGAAATATTGAAATATTTATGGGACAAATATTAATGAATTATGCCAACGAGCCAGTACCCAAGTGGAATAGGCTCCTAGTTGGCATCCAAAAGACCCTGGATCAAATCTGTGTAGGGAAGAATTTCAGGGTTGCTGTAGTAAAACTATAGAATAACTATACCTGCAGTTTCACTGTAGCAATAGAGAAACTGTAGTAGTGGTGGAACTGTAACGGTGGAGGCACTATAGCAGCAACTGTAGTGGTGGTGGTACTGGAGCAGGGATTGTAGCAGTGTAGGGACTATAGCAGTACTGTTCACCGAGGGGTCCATTGGGCTAAAAATTGGGCTTTCAAGCCTTGTATTCAGGCCACATGGCCTCGGACCTTCGGGAAATGTAATGGGTCTTCCTCTACCCAGACTAAAAAAGTATTTTCCTTAATAATAAATTAAGGCTTCGGCCCCAACCTTTAAAAAAATTAATGAATTATGATTATTTTATTGCTACTCAAGGAATTATATAGCCCTATAAGGCATTCCATAATGTTAGATATCTCAAGAGGTAATAAGAAAAAATATAGAGAGTAAACCAAGTTTAAAAGGAGTCTCTACCAATAATGGGAGTCTTGTGATAGAAACATGAAAAAATATATAATGAAATGGGGAGTGAACTCAATCCACTATGATAGTCTTACTTGTGTCACTTAATTATATCAATGATTTTTTTCTTATGTCTAGGAGAAATCTTATTTCTTCATCTATTGTTATACTCTAATGACAAATGTTATTTGATTAATTTATAATTCAAATCTTATGAACATCTACGATGAATTACATGACTCATGATTGTGATCTATGATATACTGGGCATAGTTTTATAATTTTAAGCACAGGTTCTCAAATAATTATTCTCATGATTTTCCAATGTGGTCATAATTATCTTTTTGTTTATAATTACTTAGTATCTGAGATAGAGCTTTCATATGATTCCAATACCCATGCTCTGAGGAATTGATTCAAGTATTGTATGTAAATGAATATTAATATATGCGAATATAATTGTATAATATCATGAAGATCATTCATGAAATAATAATATTGTGTATTTAGTCCCCAAATACACTAAACATTCATGGTTTAGCATGGATTGAAATGTTATTTAATAAATATTTTTCTAATAAGATGCAATACCTATGTGTTAAATTAACGGGTCACTATACCTAATATAGGTGAACTATTGTGTAGTAGAATATCATTGAATGACTTAGGCTAGAACCTTCAGACCTCTCAATTTGAAAGTGCATAATCTTTCATTAATGAGGAGTCCCAGTGATTTTTTATGTGTATTAATGTGAATATTTCATAGATCTATAACCATATCTATATCTACTATATTTTCCTTCACGTTATCCAAAATTAATATAAATAACCATTTGTAATGATTAATCTATTCCTTAGTGCACTGGTTGAGTAAAATACTAATAATCTGATCAAATTAATCTTTATCATAGTATTAAAATACCTTATATTCCTAGTTATCACCATCCCAACTATAATGAAGAGTTGATTAATTAGATTCTATGTCAAATTTTTGGATTTTAGCCCCAATTTCTTAATGTATAACATCTTTATTTCTATTATATATTTGTTAATCGATGTAGTCACTCGATTCCTTTATTTTTTCATTATATAAAGAAAAACGTAGATACAATCAACATTGGATGGACACTAATGATAAATTGGATAAAGTATTCAACGAACAATCATGAATATATTATAATCATATGATTCCATTCATCTCAAAAAATGAATGGATGAACTTCTAGGATTCTATGTATCACATTTTTAAGCCCCTCTATAGTATGTTAGTAGAGTGATATGTGTATGATCGGTTGACCAAATACCATCAATTTAAGAACCAACATAATGAGTATTAATAAATTTTTCATCATCATATGTTCCCATACATTGATGATGAACCCTTTAATGTTTGAAATGTTGGTTCCCTTTATAAAATTACCCATCTATATTCTCAAATACATAGGCATTATGATCATACAATAGAATAAAAAATATGTTAACAAATTTCCACCACCACACAATTTGTAATATATAAGGGGATTTAAAGGAAATTTATCCTATATTTTGGTTTTTTTATAACCTAGAAATATAATTTATGAAATTCTACATGATAATAAATGAATTCTTCACATACAACCAAGAGGAAGAATTAAAAATCACATTCCAAGACATCATATATTAATTAAGATTCCCCTGTTTGGGATGCCACCCATCCCGGTGAATCCATTAATCCTCTACATAAAATCTCATGAATGGTCCATGAAAACCTCCATATGAAAAATTATCAATTATGGAAAATGGATAGTTATAATTTCCCAGTCACATGATTTGAGAAACTAAGTATAGATATTATCACATCTAGATGAATTATATAATATTGGTCTTCAGGTGGAAGGACCTATGGAAATATCTATAGAAACATGAGGATCAACTAGTATATTTAATTAGTTTCTTAAGTACATATTCAACTATAAATTTATGAAGAATTGATTGGAATTATGGGTTGTTATCCATTAATAATTAATCATTCATTTCATATATTGAAAATTTATTTTGCACAATGAATATTCATAATTTTTTATCAATAACCAACCCTAGATGATTTTACATTGGTTTCTAAATTTATAGTTAAGGAAATTATCTCAATTGATGATGTAAAGTTGTGATAAAAAATTCACATTGAGGATGAATCCTGAAAGGAATATGAGAGAAGGGTGAGAAACACTAATCTGAATCGGGGCTACCATGGAAATGTTTTGATCAATCCATAAAATATGCTTTTCCATAATAATACTTCTTATTAGTGAGGTTCACCATCAATAAGATAGAATTCCAATACCTCCTCAATGGACTCAAACCATATGTCATGATTCTCATCCCAATCGTCAAATGGGGTGATGTAGTTTTTCAATCATAATGAAAAACTTTGGTGACAAAAATATCTAGAAGTAGGATCTCAATAATTCTCTTAAGAACAAAAATGATATAATAGAAAATTAACATTTGAGATAAGTCTCCTTATATTCCATGTTATCAAAATAATAAATCGTATACATTATATAATTTTGGAAATCCCCTCCAAGATCTATAATATAATTTAATGTACATATATGTCAAATAATGGATGATGATATTTGTTATATTTAGTTGGGATAACCATGAGTTCATCTTAATCAATAGTGATTCACAGTGAGGAGGTAAATGAAATATTCCTAATGTAGAAAAAATAGCCAATTAAGAGACTGCCTTGTTTGAGTATATCCAACACATCATGTTACCCCCATACTCAGATATGCGTGAGAAAATACACAATAGAGTTGCAAATATTACCTATTTTTATTGCCCAAAAACACGGTTTCCCTCTATTGATGAAACATTGATGAAATCATTTTCAGCTACATCTAAATAAAGGAAACCCAACATGTTGTATATAAGGATCATATCGGTGTATTTGAATCATAATAAACTATATTGGTAATCATTAAATAGATATGAATAATCAAAAACATTCTTCCCACAATTTTACTAGATGCTATAGAATTTTAATTATTTGTCACACATCCCAGGTTCATGTCTACATGAAAAATATACCATTATAAATACTCTAAAATATCATGTACTCTTCTGTTTCCCTTAAAATTGGGTCGATGTTAGGGATTCCTACAAACTACTATAATAATTTGATTTCACATATTTCTAAATTCCAAAATTTTCTCCTCATTTTTGGTTAATGAATTTCACATGAAAGAGTTTTGAAAATTCTCTCTGATTGAGTTTTTAAATTCCATATAATCTATTTTTTTTGTATAACATTACTCATATAGTTATGAAATTTTAATTTAGAGTTTCCAAAATGAATAATGTTTATTCCTTATATGACTTATATTATATCTATACATCACACTCTCATGTGTTAGAAAAGGAAATGATTTAATGATTTAATAATTTTCTCATTAAAATTGTAGAATAAAAGGTGAATCAAAATAACACATATTTTCATAAAATTTTATTAATTTTTTATGGTTATTGAAAAAAATGACTCAAAATTTCTCCTCAGAACCTCCATTTTCAATACAATGTGTAACATAAGAAGATATAACCTTAGATTTTTAGTTACCATCAATATAGTTGACCAACAATGTCTATATGATAAATAATAGGAAACATGATGTCAGATTATTCTTTTTGTTAGTCCTTGGTGAAAAATGGTTATAATAACTATATAACATTAGGGATTTAAAAAGCTGGGTCATGAATGTTTTCCACATAAAGTGATAGTTCCACTAATTCTTCTAGGGTTATTTTTTCTTTCCATTTAGAAAAAAATGTTACCATGATGAAATGTATTGGAGTTGGAGACCAAAATTGATGGATAATTCACTGTTAAAAAATTATTGTACATTCGTGAGTTATCAATGATCAGAATGAATATGGATTTTAACAACCCTAAAAGAACAATCATGGATCTTGTGCTAAATTTATAAACGTTTCATTTATGGAATTGATACTATTGGATATGACATAATTATCTACATAAAAAACATAAAACATAAAAATTAAATATTATATTACTAGTCTTATCAATGCCTTTGTAGGTTTAGAGTTTTAGATAACTAGGATAAACTCGTATATAACGAATACCCAATAAATCAAGAGTGTATCTTTCCCAGTATACCCATATTTTTATATTCCATATTAGGTCATTCACGTTATCTATATGAAATCCTTGATCAAATAATTTATTCAATATATGACTTGATTACATGGAGAAAAGTAATCATTTGAAGGGTGAGATAAACTTTTTAGTAAGGGTGAATAAAATAATAAAAAATTTAATATCATCAGCGAGTATGTAATGATTATAAGGGTATAGGGACATCATTAGACTGTACAAGAGAATACTAAAAGACCCCATACCCATTAATACCTAGATAATTACACTTGAAAACATGGAATCAAGATTTAACAAATACAAGAGTCATTAGAATCAATAATCATGAGCCATGAGATGTCAATCTTGATCATAAGATGCATTACAAACCCATAAAAATCACCCCAAAAAGATTTTTTATATTCATAAAAATCATCATAAAAAGTGTCAAATCAACTTCTACAATAACTAGATCCAAGTTAAATAAATAGAATAATCCTTTAGGTAACACCAACCTTCATTCTATTCAAGATATTTTACACTAACCAATGCATTAGTGTGCTATCTGGGTTGCCCCATTGTATAATTTATAATGGGCTCATCAGACACTATCTAAGAACCACAATCATAAAGTCTATAATGTGATCACCCACCTTTATATGGTCCACCCCATAATATAAGCAATTATGGGCTCACCTGACACTATATGGGCCACCCCATCATATAAAAAGTAACGGGATCACCAGGCACTATATGGGACACCATTTCGTATATAATTTCTACGAAAATAAAATAAAGTACATAGAGATTTCATCTCATCATAAAAATCCTAGAAGAAAAAAATCGAAAATCCATTTATTAATTTAATAACCAAATGTAAATGAAATGGGTACCATGTCAATCCCTTTGAAACATGATTAAACCATTGAAATAAAATATGTCGCATAACAATCACATTGAAACATGATTAACCCTTTAAAAAATGGGTTCCATAACTATATCATTGAAATATGATTAAGTGATTGAAATGAAATGATTTCAATAAGAGTAACATTCACATTTTATTATCCCATGGAAGTGAAATGGGTACCATATCCATCTCTTTGAAATGTTCATTATACACACTAAACTATATAAATAAGTGGTGAATATGTCTTGTGCCTCACGAAATTAAAATATAAGATTGATACACATTACCTCATTCTTCCTTTTGGTTAAAATTGATTTTAAATACTTTATATTGGTCTGATACATGATATCAACTTATTACAAAACAATAATAATATTTATAATCTCATATAAGATACTCGTTTTACATCTTATCCCCATTTTTTTAATTACCCTTCATTATTTTAATTTCTTTGGGAGTTAATTTACTTATTTTATCATGCACGTTTCATCACTAACGATAAGGTTCTTGCTCATATAACAATGTCATATCATACCTAGATTAATATTAATCACATAATAAGAATATTTTTACATCATTTTTTCTTTTTAAATCCAATCGTAGTATATGTATATGAAAAATGGGACATGTTAAAATCCTGAGATGATATGCCGTACATATTCATGAGTAACTTTTCCATTTTTCAATAATTATTATTTAAAATAAGTAAGTATTATTTTATATTTATATAATGATAATTATATCATATAAACCATATTATTTCTTTACATATACTTATACATACTATCTATATTGTGTGGTGATGAAAAGGAAATCACATCACTTCGTGAAAGAGACTGTCCACACATACAATAGTGATGTTATCATATTTTAGTGTGATAAATAAAATGATACATTTTATTTTAATAATGGTATATATGTAATTAATGTTAAAATTAACTCATTTATATCACATATATTAATTCATTTTATTATTATCACCTTCCATGTAAAGGGTTCATGGAAGATGATTCACATCACTTCATGAGGTGGTAGTACGTCGTACACATGAGCAATGTCAGCATATCCCTAATAGAATGGAATGTAAAATGGTATATAAGATATAATTACTAAAAAAATGTAAATATGTTATAAATATAACATATATAATTTATATCCTTCATCATACCAAACCATGAAATGTTTTAATGTTAAAAATGGCATCCGTTCATGAGACGCTAGTCTTCGATATGGACACATGATGATATAATAACCCATTTGATTGATATTGAGATGGTTTTAGGTCCTGAAACTATCCTAATATCCTCAAAAGATTTTTATTGTTGAGATTTTACTGTTTCCTACTAGTTTAAAAAAGATTTTAAGTGGTGCATAATGAAATAAAATTTAAAACTCATGGAAGACTATAACCTCTTCTTTGGGTATCCTCATAATGTTTGAACCGAATGACTTATTTGGTTAGATTTATAACCAAAATAAGATTTTTAAGATAATGGGATAGATTTTTGAAAGTTATTTGAGTAGGCATTATTTTAAATAGGTTTTTTATGTATAATTTGTTGAGGATAGGGGGGGTGGTCCTTTCATAAGTTAGGTGAGTGGCACACTTGATTTTTTTTGAAAAGATTCAATAATACCCACGTTGTTATCATAAAAAAGTAAAAAAAATACACCATTATCCTTAATAGAAGATATAATGTCTAAATATGGCTATCCAATGGGGTTTAGACAATTTGAAAGATTATTTATAACCGTTATCTTGTTGTTTTAACCCTGATAAATCCATTTTTATCTTAACAAACGTAAATACTTTTTTCAAATTTTTAGCATTTTTTTGGTCAAACATTAAGTTAAATATATTAAAAATTAAAATTTATTCCTAATCCAAATATGAAATCAATTTTATTATTATTCAATTAATATAAGTGGATATTTTTAATTTGAAATTTACCCCACATATGTGATGAGAAAAAGTGTTTTAAAAGGTAAAATGTCCAAAAGTTTAAAAAATATTTATGTTGAGATTCAACATGAAAATAAGCTAATAAAAACCGTATTAATTTATTTTAATTTTGTAAAATTTTACTTTTAAACCAATTGAAAATATAATTTATCTGTATAAATAATCTAATTGAAAATGTAGTCTTAAATTAAAATTAAGGATTTATCAGTAATCCTCAAAAAATGGACAATGTTAGAAAAATATCAAAAAAACCCATAACATAAATTATATATTAATATTTGAAATATTATGTTAATTTTTTCAAATATATTTTATAATATAGGTAATAATACATTTTTAACTATTTTTACAATTCATCATTAAGTTGTTATTTAGTAAAAAATATTGCATTTCAGAAAATTATTTTTTTTATTTTAAATGATTTTTTTCTAATAAGTAGATAAATAATAAAAATTATTTAAAATTATAATTTTGTTAGTTAATTAATACTTTTAAAACCATCCATTCCAATGTTTAATAGATATGTTAAATAATAATGTTAATTGTATATTGTTTTTTAGAATTACCCGACCTTGCGTGTAATAAAAGAAATAAAAGAAACACATTGTAGTGTATAACACTGGATAAAATCATTATTTCTAGTAATATAATCTATTGAAAACATTTAATTTTAAGAAAAAATAATGGGGTTCTTGTAATTTTAATCTTCATCTTGATAATCTATGGTTGGATATTTGAAAATATTTTTTAGAGCCAAATCATAATATGGGTTAGTAAAACATCATTTTGATTATGGATAGTGGGATGTATGAAGTTCATCTTTTACAAAAAAAATTATTTTTTTAAATACGAAAACATTTGTGGTATATAAATATTTGGACATTTAAGAAAATCATAATTCCCAAATATCAGATATAGAGTGAAAATGATCATTGATGACAATAATGTGAATTCCCAATGGAATGTTAAGGTCCTAAAATCAATAAATATATTATGATTCACAAAAAAATTTAATTCATTAGATATGAATTTAATAGGATAATATTTTTAAGATCCTTTTCTTATATTTGATGAATTACTTTATAATATAGACTATGGGAACAAGAAACTTTACTTACCAATTGAGTAGAATTTCATCTTTTCATGTCATTACACCAAATCACATTTTTTCTCAAATTTATGAGTATTTGACATTAATTTTTAATTATTGTAGAAATAAAAGACAATTATGAAGACCACATAACCATAAATGGGATAAATAATATAATCCATCTATCTTTAGTCATTAACAAAAACAGAAATGGTTAGCACATGGTAAGATAATTCAAAAAATGGATAAAGCATTATATGAAATGTTAATATAAACAATTCAATATTAAAACAAAAAATTAAAAAAAAAATAATTCCCTGAATAAATAACCCAATTTTCTAAATAACATCGATAACATGAACATTATAGAGTGTTTTCAACTTATTGGTTACCTCATAACTTTAAAATTACATGCAAAAAATATATATTTTTCTCCTTATATATTAACATTAATGAACTAGTCACTAAATTATTCTTAAATATCATGGTTATCTATATGATAAAACATGTGTTCCCACAATCTCATAAAAATTAAAGATCTTATAAATCCTAATGGTTAAAAAAACATAAAATTTATGTCATAAAGAAAATAAATTCAGGCATCATATTAAACCAAATCTCTACATATAATTCATCTAAAAAAACTCTTAAAATTCTATTAATCAATTTTAGATCCCATAATGTAAAATAATTTGAGCTTATGGTGATATTAAATATTATTTTTCTATGAATGTATTTATAAATTTTAAGATAATCCCACATGAAACCATAGTAATCACTAGATTTATGTAAACTGACCTTGAATACCAACAATAATAGTTTGAAAACCGTACTCCCAGATCCAATACCAAATTCTTAAACATTACATTTATGACATTGATACATGTGGAGGTGATGCAGTTTTTTCCATAAAAAGAATACAATATCCAAATTAAATATTGGATTGCTTACATTATCAATGACCTTGTAGGGTTATAGTTGAAAAAACACTTACATAAAACATTACCCATGAATTCATGAGACATCTTCTCCATTATTCCTTAATTTTTTCATTATATATTAAGTCATCAACATCAACCATATAAAACCCTAATAGAAAAAATTCATTTCATATAATACATGATAACATGAGGAATATGAATTATAGTATGAGTGATACAAAATGATCATTATGAAAAAACATAATCATTGAAAATTTAATATCATTAGTGTTTATAAGAAGAGATCAAGGGTACTATGACACAATTAGAGTTCCTAACTGAATCCCAAAATAACTCACCCCCATCAATACCAGGATCATAAAACACGAAAACATGGAATATGGATTTAATAAATTAATTATTAATTATAATGAAAAATCATGATCCTTGTGATATTAATATTGATCACAAGAAATAGTATGAACTCATAAAAATATTCAAAAAATGTGTTGTTATCTTGGAACATTTTTATTCATAAACTATGTGTAACCCATGATAAAAATATCTAGGACCCAGTTAAATATATAGGATACACCATCAGGTGACTCCTTTTTTCGTACACTACAATAGAAGGTACATTACCCAATTCACTGAAACCATATTTGGGAATCCAAATTGTATGTACCATAACAAGCTGACCTGATGTTGTATAGGAAACTCCTTTATATTATCTATAACCAGCTCACCCAATTCTATCTCAGTTTCCACATCATATAAGATATAATTGGCTCACTAGGAGCCATCTGGTGTAGAAAAATATATAAGTTGTAATAGAATCAATCTATTCTTTTTGGTATTCTATATCTTATATAATGTCTATTAACTAAAAATAAATTACATAGAACTTGAATTACAAAATAAAATCAATAAAAAAATAATTATTCATTTCATAACTTTTTTAACATGTCTAAATGAAATTGGTACCATTCCAGCCCCATCAAAACATTATTAACTTGTGAAAAATAATGAGTTTCCAAAACAATATTTTTGTATTATGATTAACCTATTGAAATGAAATGGGTTCTATAACAATATCAGTTAAATATGTTGAACACATAGAAAATAAATGGGTTAGAAAATAGTCTATTTGAAACATTATGAACACATGGAAAATAAACCAGTACCATTTCAATCACATTGAATCATGAGTAAATTCTGTAAAAGAAATGCAGTTCATAAATATCCTGTCATTATAAACCATTCAGAAAAAGAATTTAAATGGTATACTTGGTTCATATTCACAGAAAAAAATAATTTACATTAACGTATATCTTCTTAGATGGATAAGTATTTAGAAAGATAACATATAACATATCTTAGGAAATATAAACTTTCTTTGAAAATAACTTTTTAGAACACAAAAAATTTTAAAATTTATTTCCTTTGAAAATAACATTGAAAACATATAAATGATGCTTTGGAAATAATATAATACATATCTTGAAGGAAATATCCATTCCAATTTGGTTTTTAAAAAAATATAAATTTTTTAAAATAATTTTATTTTAATATAACCTAAAAACATATATATGATGATTCAATTAACATAATGGTCAATGTTGAAGGAAAATCACTTTTTTTCATACACATTAAAAAAAATATTCCTTTCACATGTTTAGTGAATGAAATTAGGGGTTTTTTAAGAAGATATAAAAATTATATTTAAACATTCTTTAATAATTAATACATGGTAAAAAATTTATTAAATAAATAATTTTTAAAATATTAAAAATATTTTTGAAAATATTTTTAAAAAACATTGTTTTTGAAGAAAACATATTTATGATCGTACAGATAAGCGAAATCTGATTTCCCAAAAAATATTTTCTTGATTATTTTAAGTAATAAAGAAAAAAAATTGTAATATTAATTGAATATATAAATAAAACCAATATATATGAAAATTAATGAGAACTATTAAGAGATATATTATAAAATTTTGGAAATTGAGACATAATAAAAAACAATACCGATAAATGATGAGATTTTAATATAAAATCTTTACCACTTTGGTATCATTGTAATGTATAGACTATGTGGTAATATCATCTAAATAAGAACAATATTTTTTGAGGATAAATAAATTCATTATATTATATGTCTAAGGTACTATAAATAAACCTTGAAAAATAATATTTGTGCATAACATAACTATATGTCTCAAAGAAAGAAAATAGAGAAACAACCCCATATTGATTTGTTAGATTTTGAATTCTAAGAACAATGAAAGAGAGATCATAAAAAATAAATTAAAACCCTAATATTTTCGTGGATATAAATTATAATATAAATTCATGGTCAGTAGACACAACATGTAAATAAAAAAGATGGTAAATATGGCATGTGTCTCACTGAAATAAAAAATGAGATGAAAATCCATTACCTCCTACTTCATTTTAGGTGAATATTATTTATCCAATTATATAGTTATTCCATACATATTTTTAAATTATTAAAAAACCATATTAATATTTTTAATAACATATATAATCTTTTTAAGACATTTGATCACCATCACATTAACAATATTTCATTATTTTCATTGTTTCGAGTGTTTACTACATTGTTTTATCATGAATGTTTTATCATTAAAACTCTAATTGTTGTGCATGTTACATAGTTATATCATATAAATAATATTATTCATGAAATAATTTTAATATTTTTAAATAAATTATACTTTTTAAAACCAATCATGAAAGATGGTTATGAAAAATGTGTAATGTTATAATCTTTGAGACGGTCTGCCGAACATAAGCCTGAGTAACATTTCAAATTTTCAATAATCATTATGGAAATGAAGTTAGTATTAATTTATCAATAAATATTTATAATAATATCATATATATTATTTTTTTCATTAAATATAATTATATATATCATCATTGTGGCATGGTTATGAAAATATATTCAAATTGCTTTGTGAAGTCGGTAGTCCACACATACATGAGAGATGTTATCATATTTATGTGTAAGAAAAAATGTTATATTATCATTAAATAAAGGTATAAATGAAATTAATATAATAACTATTTAATTTATATATGATATATTTACTAAATTTTTCCTTATCATATTTAACATTATGTGTTACAGAAAGAAAAATCACATCGCTTCATGAGGCGGTAGTCTGCCGGACACATGAGAGACGTTATCATATCCACTAATAGATAGAATGTAAAAATGTATATATATAATATAATTAAAATATAGGATTAATTATGTTACAAATAAAATATATATTTTTTATATCTATCACCATACCCAACCATGAATATTGTTAATGGAAAAATGGAAGACATCGTTTTGTGAGTTGGTAGTACACTGTACACAAAAAATGATTATGTAACCCATTTCAAGGATGTGGATATGGTTTTATATCTTAAATTTTCATAGAAACATAATATTTTTTGTACGATACAAAGGTTATTTTATAATCATGTTTAAATGACAGTTTAATGAGGTAAAAAAGAAATAAAATAAAAACGCTCATTGAAGATCATTACCTCCTATTCGGGTGTCCTCATTATGATTTCACCAAAGTAATTCCATGGATAGATTTATGGTAAAAAAAAGTCTTGTAAAATAATATGAGGGATGATGATAAGTTATTTATGGAGGAAATTGAATAACTTAATGAGTTTTAAGTTGATAAGTGGAGTGGATGGGGATGACCATTTATAAATTAGGTGAGTGGGACACTTGTAATTTTTTGAAAAGATTCAATGGTACCTACATTCTTAACATGAAAAAAGAATAAAAAATTGTAAATTATAGATCATGGAATATATAAGTCTTAATTAATGCCTGAAAATGGATTTTGGGCATGTTGTTAGGGTATTTTTAACCCTTTGATTCTTTGTTAACCCCATGTAAATCCATTTTTACTGTAATAGTTGTACATAATTTTTACAGTTTTCAATATAATTTTTGTAAAAAATTTTGTTGAACTTTTTATAAATTAAAAATTATTCTGATTCCAAATATTTAATCCATTTATCTAAATTAATCTCATAGAGGTGGTCAAAATCAATTTAAACTTATTTCCACAGACTTGATGATGAATTATATTTTTAAAGGGAAAATGTCCAAAAGCTTACAGAGTTTTTATATCTAAATTCAAAATAAATATTAATCAAATGAAAAAAGGATTAGTTGATATAAAATGTAACGAATTTAACTTTAAAATCAAATTTTAACACAATTAAATTTTATAAAAAATTTAAATGGTATGATAGTTTTCAAATAAAATTCAGTATTTTTACTATTCATTGAAAATGAAATATTGAATAAAAATACAAAAAATCACCCTAAGATAATTATGATATTATGATATCAAAAAGGAATCTCATTTTATTAATTATAATTTCTAAAAATAGTAAACATTAAATTTTAATTATGTTCCCAAATCCCGATAAAAAAATTTAGAAAAAATATACACTATATTAGCAAATACATATTTTTAATTTAAATGATTAAAATTTTATTAATAATTAATATATGAATAATAAATAGGTATAAACTGTATATCTTCATATGTTATTTAATCCTATTTGTATACTCCATTTCAATGGTAGACCTATATATATTAAATAATAATATTAACATTATATTGTTGTTCTACAAAACTCAACCTTGCGTGTAGAATATGATATCAAAAAAACATATAATTTCATATAATTCATCCATAACTCAGTGTTGTGTGTATTATATTATATTTAACATAATTTTCTCTTTTTAAAGTCTAGAGGTGCTATATAGAGTGAATAAAACATCCAATTATATAAAGGATTCTAAAAACATACAATTTATTACAATTTAATATGTATAATAATCAAATCCATGTGACAAAAAACATTCTAGAAGTGGTCATGGGTGCATGAATATATATTCCACAAAATATTCCACGTATGATAACCATAAAATGTATGTCAAAATAGTCAATTCTGTATTCTTTTATGCTATATGCATTGACATTCCCTTATAGGGGGAACTAAAGAGTAGGGAAATAGTCACTGTCACAAGAACTCAAACTATAGGGAACATTGGTTATAAAAAAACAATGGTTATCGTGAAATATCACCCATGATGGATCATAAAGATACATTAATAATTTTCCTAATGGTCATGGCCTAGAAACAAGCAACTAGGTATCAAAACAAAACCAGTGGAATGATTTCACCCTGAATGATAATATGAAATACCCCATGCATACAAAAAACAATAAAAAAATCATAGCATTTCATTGTAGAATAATACAAAACCATGAGACATATAAGAAAAAGATCAAAAATATAAACATGATAGAAAATCCCAAAAATCTTGAGACATTGTTTCTTTCATCTAGAAAAAATCCAGGAACAAGAAAAACCATGATAATCAATCATTCCATATGACACCCTTCCCTCAATATTTAACCTACAAATATGAGGATAAAAATAAAAAATGAAAAAATTAGGGTGTGAGAAGTAAATCCCATCAAGATACCACCAATTAATGAATATATTATCTACCACCATGGATCAATTAGTTCTAAAATTAAAATGAAAATAATTTACAAATCTATTTACTTTGAAAATCTATTTTTCAATAATTCATGTTGTTTATTTTAAAATTTAATATTTGAATCCACAAGAATATAAATATAATTATGGACAGTAAAAACATTTTAGTAATCAAATCAACCATATCACAGAAGATAACATGTATAAAATATAATTTATGGTAGGAGAAAGAAACAATTATAGTATAATCCTATCAATGATTACCACTTCTAAAGGGTAAAAACCATATAGTGTGCATGTGAGTTTATTTAACTTGGTACATAAGTGAATCAATGCGGAATAAAACATTATTATTCCATTTTATATGGAAATACATGACTAAGAAAAACATGGAACACTAAAATTATTAGTAATTCCTTGGATAACGAGTCTTATCACATTATATTGGTATCATGATAAATAATTTCTACGAATACCACATGAGAACTTATTTTATATTCCCTATGGTGTCTCACACGCAAAGGCAGTCATATTCCCATACCAATTCTTCCAATGAATTCCCATGTTCCGTGTTATCATAGTAAAAATCCTAAACCATTATCATAGGTTTTATAAATATATTCACAAGAGAAGTGTCACATCTCCATTTCTTTAAAAAACCACATTATAATTAAAATAATATTTTATGAAATCCATCAACACATGATGATTATAAATTCATATATAAGGGTAAATTATTTTATGAAATTAAGTAAAAAAATTTAATGAATCATCCCCATTTATTTGTGTGATAATCCATTTTTAGTAATATTCATCAATTTTTAATTTAATCAATAACCAAAAAAATAATAAAAAAATTTATGAAATTTTATTGAAAAATTTATTTTTTTGGATAAAATTCCTCTAGGTAAATAATTAATTGTTTTGGGTTGATTGTGTTTTTTGAAAAAATAATTGGAACAATTATTTTTGGTGTCTTGTGAATGTTGGGTATTTTGTATGGTTTCAGTGTTTTGTGAAGTTTTAGATTTTCATGAAAAATGGTTGAGCATAATAGAAAGATGGTACGTTACGTGATTATGAGCGGCATTACAAATGGAAAATTTCACTTAATGTTATGAAAAATTATTGAAGTTCACAAACAAGTATGATTAGATTAGGGAAATGAAAGTTGTGAGGTCAATGGATTCCCATAGGAGAGGAAACCACTATAAATATGTTTCTATACCTTCATTTGAATGCATGAAAATATTAACCAAAATCTAAATGCTCCAAAATTGCAATGGTCATTCATGAAGTATTTTTCTTGTGTGAAGGATTTTATAATATCATCTACTTTGTAGAGAAAAGAAGTTTCAAAAATCATATTTATTTTTAGTGAATGTTGAGAGAATCAAAATATTTTTTTGCATCATATAATGAGTGAGCTACGTGAAACTAGTGAGACTCTTTAGAAGTAATGATAGTAGGAAAAATTGTTTTTCAAAAATTAAATCTTATAAGATCAAAAATATATTTCATAGTAAAACCTTGGTATTGTGTTACTCATTAGGTTGATGAATTTTGAACGTAATGATGCACCCAATGAGGTATCAAACATATTGATTCAAGTGATCAAAAGAAGAATCTTCATAATTATCAGTTATCATACTTTAGCTGAGAGAGAAGTGAGATTTCAAATAGTTATTGGTTTTAAACCATGAGGGATCATGTGTCCACTACAAACTTCGTAAAAGTATTTTTCTTTAGTGGATTTTCTATATAGGAAGACTACCTACGTATTCTCCGACGACATAGCCCTATATGGGTGAACCAAGTAAAATTACTATGTCAATTTTATGATATCATTTACATTCATACATTCTTATAGTACAGGGAGTGAAGAGTGTTTTTTAACGGTGAGATAAGACCAGAAGGGGTAAGAGTTTTAATATGTCATATCTCGATTCACGTACCTATCTCAATGTATTTTTCTTAGTTAGGGTAACAATACTTTACTACCCTAGAGTAAATGACTAATTCTGTTTACAGAAATTAAAACAAGGAATTTTTACAGAACAAGTTTTCTTGAGTAGGATAATTATACAAGGAATCAAACCTCAAACTTGGTAAAAAAATAATCCATAATTCACCCCTGATGAAGAAAATAAACATGTAGAATAAAGTAGATATCCATTCACAACATCCATGTAAAAACAACCACCAACACCTCCCTTTTACATCTTACTGGTGAATAATTAAAAAAGTCCAAAGGTTCTATGATAATTGAATTCCTAAACTTTTCATATATTGATATCATAAAATAAATATTGTATGTATTAGGTAATATTTAAAATAAAAACAATTCATTTTTGTTCACATCACAGAAAATAATTATTTTAAATATGCTATTTAATTTTCTATTTTAGTCTCCTCGTAATTGAATAACTTTATAAAACTCTCATATTAGTGATATTACCATTATAAATGTCAAAATAAATAAGTTACTATGATTTTAAAACAAAAAAAATGCATTGAGTCATTGAAGTGATGTTCTAGAGTTGATGATTTAAAAAATGGGTTTAAATGATTTTCCCCAAAAAAATTACACTATATAAGGAAAACATGGTTTTACCATTATGAAACACTTAATTGTTACATTTTGGTATTGGGTTTTCCTAAAACATCATTTGAATCCAAATAACCACCCTTGAAAATCACATTCCACCATTGTATGGTAGCCAGGGTTCCCTTGCATAAACATTGGAAAAGCTTATTTACCTTTACAACTTGAATTATTTATTGTTATTAATGAATTTTGATCTCGATACCACCCTATAAAAATAAGGGTGAACCATTATATACATGCTCAACAACACTTACAATTTAATGGAACAATTCTTATGTAGCTGCGACCATACGCTAAGAGATCCCATATAAATAAGATGATAGATTTATGTATCCTAAAGAAATTGAGACATACTGTTTTAATGTGTCAGTATTTACCTTATATATTTCAAACCACTAGGTAATAAACTTATGAAACTAGGTAGAAATCATTCTTACATTCACACAGTCACTTGAAACCCCTCCATACCCTTACACAACTCATGTATGTATTGAGTTACTCTTACCTGACTCCCCAAAGCAACATCGTGCAAGGGTTTAAGGAGGATACATTATCGTAACCCATATTACCTATGTAAGTGAAAAAATTACATTAAAAATTATTTTATTTAATTTAAAGGTACATATAAATTAATACCTTTAGTGTTTTTTAATTTTTTAAAAATGTAATTAAATTAAAATGAGGCTGTGATATTTCAGCCCACAAAAAATTCATTTGTACTCTAGAAATTGGTCACGATTGTTGGTTTGAATGTAGTGAATTACGCTGTCAAATAAAGAATGAATGTAGATCCCATATCATGTGGTTGTTCCATTATAACCACCATTTTACATATACCATAGGATTTATTTTACCCCTTAATACCTTATTGTGGAAATCCATAATCTTAACTGGCTACAAAAATACAAAGGTTTAGGGTTTAAGGTGAACATTAACCCATTTAAAAATAATTATTTTTTATATTTAATATCTAATGATATAGGAAACATAAAATACCTCATGTGAAATCATCAACTGAGAAGATAAGTCCAATCAGTTATACATATTTCTATGATTTTGAATGATGTGAAAAGGTAAACAATTGACACCAGTGTTTATATTCCCCACTCTTTAAGGTGATGATATAAAAAATTAAATGAGATAATATGAGATATAATTGATGAATAAAATAAACATACAATGAAAAATGATTATATATATTATAATATCTCTGGTGGGAGAAAAAATCATCCAATAATTACAATGATATCCACACTATCACTATCATCACTAAACAAGATTGTGTCCTATTAGAGTTTATTAACCTAACCATTACTAGCATTAATATGATTAAAAAGTGTACAAATATGAAACACCAATGTATATATTTTAAGTCACTGAGTTGGGAGGGTATAAAACCCAGTTACAATACAAAAATCATTCATACATAAGACATCTCTTATAGAATTTCATAATTCTTCTAGTAAAACTGTCCATCTGAAGATATGATGTATTGATATCCATAGTAGGGAATGCGTTTCATTTAGAA
Organism: Viscum album; assembly: GCA_963277665.1. Taxonomy (NCBI): domain Eukaryota; kingdom Viridiplantae; phylum Streptophyta; class Magnoliopsida; order Santalales; family Viscaceae; genus Viscum; species Viscum album. The sequence goes on along the minus strand of OY728165.1, from coordinate 1,445,254,097 downwards.
ATACAATGAAAAATAGAGAGGTAAGGAAAGGGTTTAAACCAGAATAGGGAGCTGTATACAAAATATGGAAATTAATGTAACCATCCGCATTTAGGATTGGACTAAAATAATATGGTTTTGAACTTTTTCAATTACATAACAGACTATATTTAAAAACTGAGATTTAGAACTCAATCCCATGATATGTAACCATCAAAAATAATATTTTTGGAGTTTTTTAAAGGTATTATTAGTTTTCTAGATGGCTTTAGGGGTTTTAGGAGCAATGGATAGACAAACTCAAGATTTTAAAGGGCAGCAATGGGCACACGGTTTGTCTGAAACCGTGCTGCCCATTACATTAATCCATGGAGAGAGTGGTAGTTGGAAAAGGTAATATGCATGATTTTCACATGGGTTTTAAAATAGTGTGCCCAACCCCTGTGGGGTGCCCCATGTGGTCCAGAAGGGGGTGCAAGGTTGTTGTATGGTTTGTCAAACCATGCGGCCCAAACCATGCATCGAGATGAGTTTTAGAATTTTAATTATTTTAATTAAATTAAAATAAAATTTAATCCTGAAATAATCACTCACCTACCCTATCCCACCTAACCTTCATGAAATGTCCCAAGTATGGAGGGGTTCCCCTCTTGACGTTCATGACCCCTCCTCTCTGGATCTACCTTATCTTCGATTTCATCCACTATTTTCACAATTCCTCCTTTGAACCTCTAAGGTAGAACCATCCACTCTTTATCATATCCATTTATGGATGTTTTTTGTTCTATATTTTTCTTGGTGAAGTTTTGTTTAACACCCTAGGTTAGGGTTTGATTATATTTTTGGTGTCTTTCTAGTTCTTGGTTATATGATGGCATCCTTGGGTCTTGTTTTTGTGTGGTTCAGAAACCACCACTAAAAGGCATGGTGGTTCAGGTTGTTTCGGTTCACTGCCATTTTTTAGGGGTAACGTTTCCTTCTATTTCATTGTTTCACACCTATATTATAAGGGGATTTTGGTGTTGGGGAGTATATTTTGATTAATTGGTAGGGTGTTGGGTTATTGTGTGTGGTTTTGGGCCGCCATTGCCATTTTAGCTCAGGTTTAAATATTTTTTTTGGTTTTTCACTATTTAATTATGGACCTTATGGTTTTTTGAGTCTTTATAATTATTTCTAGGAATTTTTTATCATCATTGATGTTCCACACACACATACATAGGTATGTATAGAAATAAATATATAAATATCTTCTATGTTTTTCTTTCCTCATGGAGTGGGGAATAATGTTCATTATGTTAAGGATATATATATATATATATGTTTACTTATTTACATATATATCAACGTATGCACATGGAAGCAGGTATGAGAAGATCCTATTCAGAAATCATATAGAGCCTATGTAGTTTGGCGTGGTGTGTGACTTGAGGTAGGATCGATTTTCATGCCCTTTTTATTTCTGAAAGAATTAATTAACTAATTGTTCATTCTTTCAAGATGATTAATGATTTTCCATTTATAGTACCTTTTTTGAAATGGTTATCCTTGGTAAAACTGGAAATAGTGGTTAATACAGTAAATTAATGTTTGATATGAAATGTAATGGTTTCTTAATAAATCTCCTCCAATGGATATTCCCTACCTCAAAGATAAAAATTTAGCGACTAGAAATTCATATTTGTATGCTCTACTTGTCATGGTTCTTTATTTATACACTGATTTCATGTTTGGTATGTATAATTTTTAGAACATGAACCATATGAGTATCCTTGAATATGTTTCCCTCAATGATCAAACTCTGGTTTCCGTGAACACTTAATTTATTTCAGATTAAAAATTAAATGCAATTACCCTTGAGATAGAGGCTTACATTAATGGATATGATCGGGGCCCTTTCACCTTGAATCAGTTTTACATATTTAGGAAAAAATGAATTGGGTGACCTCAAGTTAGATAACCCCACTAAAATACATTCCTTGTTTAAATGGTTAAGTTGTAATGGATTTCCTGCCTTGTACGAATGGTTTAAATGAAATAGTTCCATCAAATGGAGTTGAATGTGACCATTAATATGCATATGGGACATTGTCTTATGAATCATTTTTTATAAATTTAAATTATGGTTATAATTAATGGGATAACACCCTTATATGGTTTTGATAAATGATATTCATCTGAGGTTCATGCCACATGTGCTGAATTGAATTGGAATATGAAAAACCCTACAATATTACATAATTTGAAATTCATAAGAGGTGCTAGCTTAGGCATTTATATAAAATTGGTAATGGATGGTCGACAGTTTTACCCCGTGCTAGTATATAAATTATGTATGGGTGGGAGGAATTCATATCCCACTAGAGTTACAATATATATACATCTACAGATAGTAGGCATTCTTACCCCATTCCAGTATCTTCTATTTATGGAAGGGATGAATTATTACACCATGCCAGTATATTCTATTTATATATTAGAGACAATATTTCACCATTCCAACAAATTATGTATGTATGGGTGGAAGGCATGCTTACCCCAAGTCTGTTACAACCCTTCTATTCACATATGGAGGGGAGGCATTATTACCCCAATCCAGACATTATATATATATATATATGTGTGTGTGTGTGTGTGTGTGTGTCTAAAGGTGAATGATCAAAATATTAACTCCATAATGATTTCAAGCTCGTATAGCCATCTGATGTCCCTTAGAAAACTATACAGATGTTGTCAATCTATGTTGTTTTGATTATTAAACTTTTACCTACCTGCACAGTACTTATTTTATATTTCACTGGACTGGGCTTGATACCACGAGTGTCGGCCTACTGAGATTTATATCCCACACCCTGCATGGGTACCCTTGGTACCCAAGAATAACTTTACTATTTGTAGGATCTAGGTTACTTATGTAGTGCTTCTTATACATATGAGTTAGGATAAAAGGACTAAGGCAAATATCATGATGTTCATGGAGATCTTTTGATGAATTTCTAGTTCTTTACTCTTCACGAGTCTGGTATTTGTACTATTGTGAAAATCATGATATGTTGTTTTTTATTTCAGTTATGTAACTTCACTCTCACATCCATGCATCTATATATTGTATCAATTAGTGTTATCCACTTTTGTTTAGTATTATATAAAAACAAATCTTCCACTACTTTATCATTTCAATTTACTGATTCTGTTGTTTAATTTTTGTTTCCTAGGATATAGCAATGTGAAATTATGATAAGAGGATATAGTGTCTTCACTATCACCTATTGAGACCCTCAATTCTAGTTAGCAGCATCTGGTGTGTTGAGTGATGCACCTGAGGCCATGTTACCCACTAGTCTGGAAACCAGTTTGATGGTAATACAGGCCCGAACTTTAGAAAGTGGTATTTGAGGTTATTTCATTCCTTCAGTATTACTATTTTGGGCTGGTAGACAAGATATTAGGAATGTTTCAGAACTTGGTTAATAGATGTTCTTGGGTTTGATTACCCCATATATGGGAAATGACTAAGTTGTCAGGGATGGGATATTTGGTCATGTTGTTTTATTGTTATCGTTGATATGATTTCACTTATAATGATTAGTGTATTTCCTTTTTATTTTGGTTTATTATGTTTATGTAATTTCTAGTATTTTAAGTAGTTTAATATATAAAGGAAGATACATTTCATGCATCATATAAGAACATTAGAAATTCAAATTACTTGCATAATTCTATGCAATGTAGTTTCATATCTAGAGTTGCATGTTGACTTAATTTTTGTGCCTTGAGTGAAATGACATTCTTGACTGTATAAAATGATTTTGTGTTTACTTCTTATGGTGGAAAGTATTTTATTGTTTGATTATATTTGTAGGGGGAACAAGAACTAGTTTTCGATTGGAAATTGTATGAGATCCTTATAATTTGGAAACGGTAACCAGTACATTCAAAAGAACTTGAGAATATGTGTATATACTTTTTGGAGAAATTTTTTATAATTTAAAGACCATGGAGTTAAGATTATAATGTAAATTGGTTTGACCCAAGGTATCCAAATTCCAAAATGTAAAGTGTATTACCTCTTTATAGGTTTGTAGGTGTCCACCCATATGAATGGACCATTCTTTGTGTAGACGTTAAATTCTGAATGGGAATATGATTTTGATAAATGGGAGCCGATTTTAAATCCATGATGTGTATGAGTGCTTCATGAATTGGGAAATAGAAACCCATATTAAATTTAATGACATGTTTTACTAGGAGATGTTTATAAAAGAGAAGGATGTTAAGTTTTAACATGAAATAAAATGGGTTAACTCTTAACGGTACAATTACACCCATGTAGGTCAGTTGGTAAATGATTGTATGGGATGACCCATTTGGTTGTCATTCTGGAGAACTCAGTTTGTATCAATTTTACCCTCATAGGTTTCCTTACATGTTAAAAAAGAAATTGAGATAAGTTGCCTGGAAATGATGGGATGTTAAAAAGAGTTAAATTTTTTAAAAGGATGTTTGGTAAACATTCCAATTTTCTTTTATGTGTCAGTTGAATCTTATAAATCATTAAATATTAAAATATTATTAAATGAAAAAAGGTCTTAGAAATAGAGTCAGTAGTGGTGTCCTCCTTTTAAAACCCATGTGTATGGGTAGTTTGAACTTCTCTTTTAGTTTCGTAGAATGGAAATGGTATCTTATTTCATGGGAATTATTTCTTTAGAAATGGGTAGATGAGCGGATTTTGAGACTAGTGTTTTCTGTTAGCATGACCCGGTTCTTGGATCGACATTTTGTTTTTCAAATGGGGTTATCCCGTGGTAGGTAGTGCCCATTAGTTTAAATTTCATGTTAATTCCCATGATTTTTTTAATGTATGGGGTCATTAGAGTGTCATTATCCTTGGTGGGGTGTTTATCCTTTCAATGACACCCTTGTTCAGATGGGTGGTCATGGTTTCTTTGGATTTTGATATGGTGGTGGGAATTGATTTATTCTCGAGTTCATAAGGTTAGACATGCCTCGGGCATGGTACTCTACTTAATTGGTCATTTAACCCCTTACTCTTCCTCAGTAGTGGATGACTGGTACATCATTTCCCATGTGAATGGTCGTATAAGGTTGTACGATGTTGATTTGATTCTCTTGTGCTGTTGTATGTGGTATCGGTTCATCTCTATGTAGAGTGACTAAAGCATTATAGAATCATTATCATCCCAATGATCAAAATGGAGTTTCAAAAATCATGGGTTTTTTGACATGCCGGTTTATTAATTTTTTGTTATATTGTCTAGTGCCTTAGCTTTTGAAAGTTTGGCTTAGAGGAGTGTCACACATTCGTTTAGGATGTTTTTGATCTAGCGTGCTTGCAAGTGGCTATATTATTTCTTCTCTCTTCTTCAAGGACTCTCTTATGGTGGGGACAGTCGTGTTGATCTTAGTAAATGTGTCCTTACATTAGATGGAGGACAACAATGATGAATATTTAAAAATGTTCAGTTTATGCATGGAATAATTTGAAGCATGTAGGTCTTAAATCATATTGGTGCTTCCTTGGAAGCACGACCTGTTCTGGTTGCGGTGTATGCAACTCGTTTGAAGCACTATCGGTCTAGGATCGACATTGGTAGTACATATTGAATGATCATGTGATGACTTGGGTGGAATATTCATGTGTTCCTTTAATGGCAATACATTAGCAGGTGAAGCCATATTTCCCTCCATGAGGTCGACCAATTGTGGTTTGATTGATATTCTTTGTAATATTTAAATCCTTTAATTGTATTTTGTTTAGGGATGATAATTTTCCCTATATTAATGTCCTCCAAGATGCACTAATATAGCATCATTCATACGTAATTCTAACTCTTTAAATCCATTGGGATTGTTTGGGTGGTTCCCTTTCAGTGTTGGACGTGGGACACACAGTTTCTTTCATGGTTCGCTCAAGAACATCATTGGGAGTTGGGTATGAGATTTTTTGAACATCCTCTTTGTGAATGAGAGATTCCTCGGGAGAGGACATCATGGTTTATCTTATCAAATTCCAGCCATCTAATCCATGCTTCTTCTAATTAGTCAGTCTTAGTGGCTGGATGGACTCTTTACATCTCCTATTTAAATGGTTACATTATGTGAATGACCATTCATGGGAACGTCGTTAGGTGGGGACGAGTGTCGTAGATGTTGGATAGTTATTTTTATGAACATCTAGATCATCTTGGGGTTTGAAGTTGTTGCTGATTGGAAATTTTAACCATTTTGAAAATAATGCAAGAATCATCGCTGTAACTCTCAGAGGTGTGCATGTAAGAAAATCCTATCCTTCGTTGAGTCATAGTTTTGAATTGGTCACTTAGCATTAAAGCCTTAGACGAGAAGAACATTGGTCTAGTTTCTTAAATAGACGAGGATGTGATTATGTCTCTTGATGAACAGTCTTGGTATGAGCTATTTTGAGGTTTTTTTGGATAATGGACGTTGGCTTGAGTTTTAAATTGCGTGAGATCCTCTTGGTTAAATGGATTCTCAACAGTGCATTGGGTGTTTGGAATAAAAAAGAATCCATATGAATTAATATTCCCAACCCTTTTAAAACATGTAATTTTTACGTTGTTCCCATAGGATTTTTGGGGATGAGATGTTCTAGGGGGGGGGGGGAAGTTTGTAACGATCTATGTTTAGGATTAGACTAAAAAGAGAAGGTTTTTGATATTTTTCAATTACAGAACAGGTCGAATTTTAAACCAAGATTCATAACTCAACATTGTGATTTTTAACCATTAAATGCTATTTTTTTTGGATGGGGTGATGGTCCGAGAAGTTTCCAATGTGGATTGAGGTGTTTTAGGAGCACCCGACTCTCCAAGTCATGGTTTTAAAGGGGTTTCACTATGCGCATAGTTCGTCTAAAATTGGGTTGCCCATTACAGGAGGCTACGCGGATGGTTGGAGGTGGACAGATGAATACACACAGGCTACGTATGGTTTTCCAAACCATTCATCTAGAACATTCAAGGTTCTCCTGGTGGTATTGAGGGGGGGGGGGGGGTTCATGTTTGGCGCACAATTCCTCAAATCGTGTGTCCCAAACAATGTGCCGAGACCAATTTTAATATTATAATTTTTTGATTAAAATAAAAATTAATTTTATCCTAAACTAAACCCTTACCTCCCCTATGTCATCTAACCCACATGATACACCCCAATGGGGGTCCCCTATCTTTGCACGCGACCCCTCATATCTATATATATCTCATCATCAATTTCTTCCACCGTTTCTTAGGATTACTCCTTCGAAACACCAATGTACGACCATACGCTCCTCCTCCTCTCAATTTCAAGGGTTTATTTGGTTTATTCATCACATGTTTAAGTTTATTCAAATACACTAGGTTAGGGTTCGATTTTATTTTTGGTTTTCTTCTAGTTCTACGTTATGCAGAGGCTTCCTTGGGTCTTTTTCTTGGGTGTTCCAACAACCCCTAACAAAGGATAGGTGGTTCAGGGTGTTTTGATTTTCCACCAATGTTTGGGGGTATCATTTTCCTTCAGTTTCATTGTATCTCACCTCTATTATTAGATTATTTAGTGGGTTTTGACTTCCTTTTGATTAATTAGTAAGATGTTAGGTTGTGTCATGTGGTTTTGGGTCACCGCTGCCATCTGAGGTGAGGATTAAACCTTGTTTCTTATCTTAAAACATTTTAATTTTTGTCTTTAAGGTGTTATAAGTCTCTAGATTTTACTGCATAGAGTTTTTATCATAACTAAAGTTTCTAGATGACATACATTAGTTTGTATAGATACAAATATGTAAATATATTCCATGTATGTGTTCCCTCATGGAATGGGGAATCATTTTAATTGGGTTAAGGATATATATATATATATATATATATGAATGTGTGTGCGTGTAAGCTGGTAGTATTAACTCATTGTTAGAACCTGCTAAGAGCCAAATTAGTTTGATGTGGTCGACTACTTGAGGTAGGATTCCTTTCCATGACGTTTTTATTTATGAATGCATTAGTTAATTAAGTATTCATTCTTACACACTAATTAATTATTTTCCATTTATAGTACCCTTTGTAAAATGAATATATTTGGTGAAATTGAAATAGTTCATAAATAATGTAATTGAATGTTTGATAAGAAAAGTCATGGTTTCTTAATAAAACCCCTCTAATGGAGGTGCACTACCATTAAGATAAAAATTTAGTGAGTGGATTTTCATATTTTTTTGCCCTACTTGTTGTGGTTCATTATTTATACCTGGATTTCATGTTTGGTATGTAGTGTGTTTAGAACATGGCCCTTACAAGAGTACCTAAATAATTTTCCCTTAATGATTGAACTCTTTTTTCCCTAAACACCTAATTTGTTCCTTCTTAAACTCTAAATACAATTTACCTTTAGATAAAGGAATCCTTTAGTGGATATCATTGGAAACCTAAGAAATTGAATCAAAATTCCATGTTTTGGACAATTGGGTGGGGTGTCCTCAAGTATGATGAATCATACTACAAATATGCCCTAATTAAATGCTTAAGTCATAATGGATTGCATTCCTTATACTGATGTTTTAAATGAAATAGCTCCTTGAAATGGAGTTAAATATGAAACTTAATATTCATTATTAGAATTCTCTTATGAATTAGTTTTTATAAATCTAAATAATGGTTTTTATGAATCAGATGACACACTTTTATGGGTTTGATAAATAAAATGTATGCAAGGTTTATTCCATATGTGGAGAATTGTATAATAATATGACTATTCCTATGATATTTATTAATTGGAAATGCATAAGAGGTTCTGCCTTTTTCTTTTTAATATAATTATTAATGAATGCTAGTCAGTTTTACCATATTCCAATATATTAATTTTGTTTGAGTGGAAGGCATGCATACCCCATTCTAGTTGAAATATCTATAAGTCTATGAATGGTATGCATTCTTACCCATTCCAAGTATCTTCTATTTATAGATGGGAGGAATTATTACCCCTTTTCATTATCTTTTATTTATAGACGGGAGGAATTCTTACCCTATTCCATCTAATTATATATGTATGGTTGGGATACAAGCTTACCCCACTCCAATTATAACCTCTATATAAACATATGGATGAGAGGAATTTTTAACCCATTCCAGATAATATATATATATATATCTCTGTGTGTGTGTGTGTGTCTAAAGTGATATGATCATACTATTATCTTGACAATGATCCGAAGCTGGTATAACCGCTTTGTTTCCCTTAAAAACCTGGAAGGGAGTTCTTTATCAATGTAGTTATGATTATTAAATTCTTTTTTACCAGCACACTGCCTATTTTATATCTCACTTGATTGGGATTGACACTGCGGGTGTCGAACCACTGAAATTTATATCTCTCACCCTTCGCAGGTACCCTTGGTACTAGAGTAGACCATTTCTATTTTTATAATTTAGAATTTTTATTTAGAGTTTCTTATGACTGTGATTTAGGAGGAAAGGACTGAGCCGAACCTCAGTATGCTCATGGAGATCATCTTAGGAATTTATAGTTCTTTACTTTCATGAGTCTTGTATTTTTACTATTATTAAAATCATGTTGTCTTGTTTTTTATTTCAGTTATGTAACGCCACTATGAAATCCAATCATCCATATTTTGTGTCAACTAGTATTGGCACTTTTTTCCGTATTATATAAAAATTCTTATTCAGAAAAATTATCATTTATATTTACTAATTCCATTGGTGAATTGTTGTTTACTAAGATAAGAGGGTATAGTCTCTTCAATATCACTTCTAGAGACCCTCTCTGCTAGTCAGTAGCCTCTGGAATATGAGGAGACGCACCTGAGTCCATGTGACCCACTGGTCCGGCTACTGGATTGATGGTAAGGAAGTTCAAGACCTTACAATTCCCGACCGCTCTAACACAATGGTCTTGTTTTTCTACCATATCAATATCCTTGGAAGGTAAAACATGATATAATTTCATTAATCAAACATTGATTGGAAAAATCATATCTCCTTCTCAACTAGGAATTTCTGGGGTCAAATTGTGATGTCCACAGATTCCTTTATCCAAAATTTATAATAGAATGTATATGGAAATCCAAACAAGTAGGTGTTTTGAGTCCTACTATAGCTTACTAATATAAAATTCATTTTGACATAATGTTTGAAACTGATTAGTGTTCCATTGCCCCTATCTTTTATGCCTCGAAACATGATAGATCATAATAAATCATTAGTTAATGCAACTAATAGGGGGAATCCTATTGTACAGGGAAGAATAATCTTTCATGGAAGATGAGAAAAGATGAAAAAAAGAGAATAAAACAAAACCTTATGTTTTTCTATGAGATGGTATCATTAAGACTTGTTCTCCATTAATTTATCATTTATTTCATGGAAAAAACCTTGCATAAAGTGTATATGAACACATCTCCTCTAGTGAGAGTTTTCCCAATATCAAAATTAAAGATATGAAAATACTCAACCCATCATTTATATTTTTAGATCACCCTTTTATAGGTAAAATTTCAATTAATACACAGTTGATCATAATATATCATAAAATTCTCTCTCATGGATTATTGTTACGATGTTGTGGAAGAGTGTACATATTTTATCCACTCAATTTCATTGTGAGATATATTCATTTATTGTAGTTATATTTAGGTAATGCTTTAATCCATAACCCTTTTTTTATTATTGGGATATATCTCATATTTTATCCTTAGTCTCTACAGGTCACCTAAACTAAACACGAATATGTTTATAATAAAACAAAAGTAAATCTAAATTTATTCTCACTTTAATGATTTCAATGGAGTTCTAGGTTGTATATTGTACCCTAAGAGGCTGCAGAAGAACACAGTCATAACATTGGTCTCCTCACTATTTAGGTGTAGTATAAAATGTTTTGGGAAGAATAAAATACATAAATACTAGAGATCGTGACCATGTAATCTGAGGTTACTGATTTCAATAAAACGAAACCTCAGTGATTCATTTAAAAAAATAGAGGAAAATTATATTCCCTAAAAAGGTATTTACAACCCTATGGGATCTAGATCAATCCTATAAAAAATAATTATCCTTAGACAATATCTAGAAGATCAATTTTCATGACCATGTGGAATCCAGATATTCATGAATAACCTACTTTTTTTTGGAAACATGATCTAGAAACAAAACATAAAGTCACATGTAATAAATAAATCTTCACATTTTTGATAATTTATCATTTTATGGAATCCATTTCACATAATATACTGATTTTACCATCCCTGTAAATCAAAACCATTCCATAACAATTAGAAAAATAGATTAATAAAATAAACATATCAAAGAAAAAACATTGATTTGTATACTATTTAGGAGTCACTAAAATAATACCATGGAGCATGGGTTAAAAATAACCATAGACAAGGTATGTGTAATCATGCTTAACCAATACACATAGTTAATGGCCATGTGATAAGCATTCTAAAACCCCATTAACACATTCAAAACTCTATGTCTAGTAATATAATGTTTTTTAGGCCCTCATAGTTTACATTAAAAGATTAATTTTTCTTCCACAACATAAATATGAAATAATACCTAAAAATACCATCTCATAAGAATTTGATTCATAAGTCACCACATCAAACTACTACTCATGAAAAACCTCAAACATTAAATAAATCCCAACATCATACGGTTACTCACATGGAAACAAGAAAGGTTTTTTTTCCAATAACCAACTCTCTATGGACCCATTATGCACAAAAAAATCCTATATTAATTCTACCAAAAACATGACCTATCCCATGTAATTTTATCACACAGCTTAATGGGAATCTCTAATACCATTATGTAATAAATAAACATTAGTCAACCAAACACGTCACCTGAGTTATCCTGGCCTGAGAACTAATGTGAATTCATAATTTCCATAGACTACTAAAAATCACATGGGAATAAACATGAAAATCCATGATACTGATTTTATATTTAATTATAACATAAATTTTCCCATAAATATCAAAAATAGTAAAACAATTAAAGTATGACATAGAAGAATAATATACTAAGATGAGACAAATAAGGAAAATAAAAAATTGATGAAATTAAAAGAAAAAGAAAACAGGGGAAAGACTATGACTCCATATGATCATCTTTAAACATCATCCAAGATCACTGTGAGAATAAGAGAAATAAATATAATCTATCACATCACATGACACATTTACCATAACACTAAGGATAGAAAACTAGTTCTAAAATGTCCTAATTAAAGAAATGTTGTATGGTAACTAAAGTCTTATTGGATATTAAAAAATAATCTATAAAATGTCTATCACCATGGAACCATTTGTTTTAACACTAAATTGTAACCAATTTATATTGTTATTTCAGTTTAAATAAAATTTTGTAAGACATCCTATGTATTGCTTCCAGAAAAATATATTTTCAAAGACATTATTATATTAATATAATAATAGGAAATACATTGAGATAATAAATAAAAAGACTGTTTCCTAGAATGTAAAATATGTATAATTTAATGAACATTTCATAAAATTAACCCTTAAAATATAATACAATATGATAGATTAAATATAGTTATCCCTTTCTTTCCTTTTATGACATTGAAAGGTATTTTGAAATATTTTCGAATACATATGTTGAGATGACCTGAGATATAGAGCCCATTTGAGCCATGAATTGATATTATATAAATATAAATTATATTAATATGATACATACGTGGGTTTTCAAAAATAATGAAATATATCATGGGAAGATAATTGAATCTAAAATTTGAGACAGTGTTTAAATCCAAAATTTGAGGATTAATATGGTAGCTATCCAACATTGGTCAACACTGGATATTAGGTTGTGGAAGATATTGTTTGTTGTGATATGTTGATTAATTATTTTAAATAATTCATTTATTTAATATTCCTAGGTTATCCCTCCCTCCAAGAATATGTTATTTTGACAATTTTAGAAGGCTTGAGGCATAACCTCTGTTAGATCTGAGAGGAGGAGGAGGGTGTTCATCATTGGTGGATCAATATACTAAAATGAATGATAATCAAATTGAGGTGGATTGAGAGGAAGTGAACACATTGGGTATTCTCCATCACTGATGAAAGTGTTTTTCACCAATGATTGATCCATAATTGTGGTATGGCTCATCAATTTACGTTTCTCCCATTTATCAACTGATTAAGGTTGTATTTTATATTCTATTAATGATCTATGGTTTACCTAATAATTCATGGTGTCCCTATTCTTTATTATATTTTTAATTCAATATTTTTCTCCATAGGAGACATGATATCACCCCTAAAAATCCCTGATTACTATCATTTTATCTGAATTCGTTTACAGAAATAACATCACATTGTTTAAATGCTTCATATTATTCTGTTCATTGATTCCTTCACAATTGATCTTTGAGGTCACAGTTCTAATATTATGAGTTGGTATCGAGCATGATCAAACACCAAGATTAATTTTTATTCCCCACATGATTATTGGATTGATAAATTGGGGATGGATTGGGATGGAGTATAGGTTATGGGTGAATCATTAAGGATCCATGATTTGGATCAATGATGGGATTGATTGAATGATAATGGAATATGTATCGGGATGAGTGTGGGATTTTTACAAATAAGAATAAAATAATTTTCCTTACAGTGGAAGCTGGGTAACAATGGATGGAGGTAACCCCCACTATGTTCGGGTTGTCAAAATGAACAAATCACAATAGAGTTGTGGGATATGGAGAACCATGTGGAGATCATGAATTTCTATGGAGAACTAGACAATATGTCATGTTGCCTAAACGTACACATAATGTATGCCCAACTAGTTACTATAGATAGGGATTTGGGTAACACAAGCATCACATGCTTTTTGAATGGGTCCAAAAGACTTGTGACCCTCTCATTGTGGCTAAGTTGTATTAATGTTGGAACCACTTTTTGCCCCATATAAAAGAAAAAACTATTTAATCTTTCTGTACACGTTAATAGTTCAATACCCAGGAATGAGAGGTTACAAAAAATAGTACATGGGAATGGCATAACAAACATAGGGATGTCCAGGAGCACACGAGTAGGCCTCAGGTGGCTGATACATTCAATGTGGATACACATACACACCGTGTATGTTAACATAGAGTCCGATCTTTGTAATAAAGAAAACATCTCTAGGTTTTGGAGTGGGATCAGAAGCCGTTTATCCCCTATACATGCCACGTGCCTCTATGATAAACATCCAACTTTTATATTTTGTTCGTCCAAACTCGGATATTGCACCATCAGTAGCCTATCATGTGTAGTATTCCTAGTATATTGTGATGAAAACCTTCACAGTGGATTTAAAGAAACAACCTGGAATGTTCTGAGTGACAATAATTTTTAATAATTGACTAATGAAAATGGTGATCATGTAGTATCATCTAATAGAGATCGGGTTTATCAACCTCTTATTTCACCAGGGTATGAGTCCCCTATAAGTTTTTCACTTATTGAGTGGGACCCCACTATTGTACTGGGACATTGTTCCTATACCCAATCAATTGAAACATCACGAAATGATAAGGAAATTCTCCTCTACCCCCATAGTGGAAGCCTCTAATACACATTAGAATGCATCGTTTATTGATGCTTACTGAGTGGTGCCCTCTATTGTATTGGAGTGCATGTCTGGCATGCTTTGAGTGAAATCTCCCAGATAAACCAGAGTGTGGGTCCTCTCTCTATATATATACTGGAACCCCTTATCACATCATGGAATGGGATTCTACCTATCTACTTAGTGGAATCCCATTATCATACTAGAGCCTATTTCATATATTGGGGATTTTGACCCCTCAAGTAGTAAAATAGTGTTGTGGTGCAGGTCACCATCAACACATTTTTAGATTCAAACACAAGATTATTGGAATCAATTATTTTACTTGGAGCTATTGGAAGACTCAACGTCCATGGATGAGTTTTGATATAGATATTCCCTTTCTCTCTCATTTGGATTTATTTATGACAAAATATACATGTTTTTGGGTTGTCCCCTCTTTTTTGGGTTAAGCATAATACATATATCATACCCACAATGGCCCCATTTAGTTTTGGGGTTCCCTATTGGTTAGGTATAGACTCACCCCTACATGGGATTTTCCTACATATTTATTTTTTAATGTAGATGAAGGATAGGCTGGATATGATTTCGGTGGAGCATAGGGTTATTGGGGTGACAAAACTTTGTATGGTTTTTGGGTATTTAGATAAGGAGACTGGATCACTTATAATTCATTTATTCTATTTTTGAATGGTTGGGACTTCATTTTTGCACGGTCATGTATTTTACTCTATTTCACTTTGGTCTTAATTTGTCATACCCTAATTTTTTCTATAGATATTATTCCATTCATGGTCTTTCCCAAGACATTACAACACATTTTATTATTCCTCTTCAAAATAACATTGATATGGTTGTGTGTGTTTTTATATGCATAGAAGGAAAAGGCCTCCCAATTATATTTTTCATTCTTAGTCCTTATCACTAGTTCCTCGACAGTTATAGTTGAGGTTTCATTTGTGGAGATGTGAAATTCCACCAGCCATGCCTACACTGATTGGTTGGGTCATTACAGACTGGTAATATACGAGTTCATTCCATTGATATTTTTAATATTATCCCGATTACTATGATTGATTGGGATTTGAGACAAATGCTTCAATGTTTCATGAGTATAGTTTTCAGGTTAGGTAACCTAGTGTCGGTGTGGAATCCAATTTATTCATTCACCAAGACTCTTACAACCTAATTTTTGACTCAAAATACCTAGTCATGTGATATATGGGAAATTATCTCATGCATCATATATTAATGCAACCTATGACTATCCTTCTTCAATAACATCCCCAAATATATATATATATTCCCATTTTACAATGGTATACCATGATCACTTTCAATATTTCTCTGTGATGATATCTATCTAGGTTACTATTTCAGAATCTTGAAGAATATATGATCTGTTATATGTTCTTGACTTTGGGGAAATATCATAAGGTCATCCCTCTATAAGGGTATATAGTATCACCCCACATATTTAGAATTGAATAGTACTTGAAGGCATGCTAAGGATGTTTGAAAACTGAGTGCACTCCACAAGTTTCATCCTCAGAGGCTATTGAGGTTCCATATTGGGCCATATGCTTAGGAAGTGGAGTATTATCTTGAGTAGATGATCTGATTCTTTATTATCCCATGGATACCAACTTATTAGATGATTTTAATGGAAGAATTTCATTTCCATGAAGCAGCTAGTCATTGGTGGAGTCTAGTAAAGAAGAAAAATGATGAGTGAATGCTCTCATGGACTTATTTTCAATAAATATGTTTGGGGGAGTATTACCCCTTGTTCATTCTCATATTATAGAATCAAGAATATTATGGAGGTACAATAGTGTTATTTTATTGTTTCCATGTATTCCAAAAGGTTAACTGACCTCATGGGTACACCATCAACAAGGTTTTGAATGGTTTTTTAGCATGGAAGTTAGAGAATGGGATTCATGATTTTTTTTGTTCCATTTTGGTTCTCCTTTACATTCCCACATATTTTAGAGTGATAGATTGGTTACTAATGATGGATACACTACTATCTAATTGATGTCGGGTAGTTGGAGAAAAATGTGGGAGTCATGGTGCTGGGTCATCTACAGTGGATCTCAAGTTCCTATCGGAATAAGAGAACTCCTAATGGACATTCTCATTCATAATAAAATATAGAATATTGTACACATGAGGAATATGTAAACGTAGATTGGGTAAATTATATTCATGGTATGGGAATAGTCACTTAAAACCTGATTTCCTTAAATTTCATAGAGGTCATGTAGGAAGTGGATGGAACACCATTGAAAATGAAGAACTGTGATAAGGGTTATCTTATGCATGTATAAGAAATCCCCCTGGGAGGAAGAGGTAGAAAATATCAATAGGGACTATAGGAGGAGGAGACTTCGATGTAGGGTGATGTTATTGGATGCTTCCAGCACCAAAACCATGCATCCCACTCCAGGCTCAGGGAGATTAAGTTTGTTGCTACAGGAATATGTCGACCATAATATATTATAACCTAATATCTCATGAAATTATGGAAGGTATGATATTTGTTTACCCTAAATTTTAAAGAGTATTTTTTTCAATTCTATTTGTCTCTCATTAATTTCCAAATCCTTTGTGTAAGATTTATATCTCCTCATTGAGACATTTTTAGAAAATCTTCTTATAGAGGATACAACTACCTAAGATTATTTGATACCGTTTATATGATATTAGTGTGAGTTATGGCTGGGTAGAAAGTGTTTCATGTGTTTTCTTTTTTCATCATGATTAAAAATTATGAATTAATAATATGTATGGAATGGTTATTCATAGTTTAATACCAGATTCACTGTCACATCATGCAGGTCAGATTCCTTCATAAAGATAGGACGATATTTTCCTTTTCGAACAAGCGAGAACTCAATGTTGTGGGAGTATTACATTCAAGGAGAAGACTACATCCCCTCATTCCTCACATGGAAATGATATCTCATAGAAAAATGGGAAAACAATGAACCTGTATCCCCTTGGAAGTTGGGGACTTTATGGATTTTTTCACTGAGGATGATCTTAGACTACCTCTAAGGTGGGATATAGAATTCAAAATTGAAATGCTCCCAAATACTATATTTAAATCATATATTACATATCATTTTGACTATACCAATATCTAGTATATGATGGTGAATTTAGAGGATGTTAACGATAAGGGATTTATCTTATCAGGTGTGTATTTATGAGGTGCTCTATGTTTTTTCATCATAAGAAAGATAATATATTTGGATTTATTTTATTATCATAACTTGACTGTGTAAATGATAAATAAGATTTTTCTCATTTAATGGATTGATGATCTCTTTGATCTGTTTTGATGCATGATATGGTTCTTAGATATCTATCCCATGTCCTGCTACCACTATTTGAGGGTCTGAGAGGATAATATTTCAAGGATAAAATTATAATATATATATATTAAAACTATTTGTTTCTAGCGATGAATTTGGGATTAATGTATTTCCTCACTATGTTTATGTCTATGATGAACTATATAATTTTCTGATACTTGGACCAATTTTTGGTTTTATTTAGTGATGTGATACTCATTTACTTTGTGTTAGAGGATAAGCATGAATAGCATCTAGGGATGGAAAAAAATTCATATGTACCTGCTTTATGGTAATCACTTGATGTTATAGTTCTTTACCCATAGGGTCAGTATTTGGGGAAATTATTATTCGGATCATGGATTAGTATCTTTCCCAGTGAATATTGATGGAATTCGTTATTATGATCCAAAAAAATCATGTTTTTGATGCCGAGTTTTCATAGACTTAAGGTTTAAAATATGAGGTTTTTGGATAAATTTTATAGGATCGAAACACCATTGAATAACCTGTTCCAGAAAGGGAATTAGTTTATCAAGAATGAGTAGTGTCACAGTTCCTTTGACCAGTTGAGGCAGAAGTTGACCACTACTCATTTTTTGAGACTACCAAAGGAAGGTTTGGAGTACATAGTGTATTTTCCTACCTTTATAAATAGTTTAGGGTGTGTATTTATGTAGAGGTATATAGTGATCACATATTGGTCGAGGTAGTTGATACCCCATGAGAAGAACTACAAGATTAACAACATAGATTTGGTAGCGATTATTTTTATATGGAAGGTGTGGAGGAACTATCTTCCAGGAGGGCATGTTGTTGTTTACATAGGCCATCATATTATGATCTATATATTGAAAAAGAGATATTTAAACCTAGGAAAGTGGTCTTAGTTAAAGTTTCTATAGTAAAATTACATTGAGATAGTATATACTTCTCAGAAGGGCATGGTTACAGATGATTCCCTCAGGAGGTAGTCTAATTATCATTGGGTGGAAGAAGTATCTTATTATTTGGTTTCATTATGGATGATACTGGTTTCAGATAGGGTCATAGCAATAGTCTATTGTGTTGATGCATCCTCCCCTCTTCCATTTTAGGGATTTTCATTTGAGAGACATCAGCTATGCGGTTCTTTGTGATCATATATCATCACCATATACAATAAATGGAATTTATAATGGAGGGTAACACTACCTAATTTAACTTGGATAAGCGGTAGTTCTAGTATTAAAGAGATATGAGGTGTTGAGGAAGTTTTACACTTCTCCATTGGTTGCATATCCTTGATTGGAAAAGATTTGGAATGACCTGGAACAATCATTTTGGTGGTTTTGAATGATGTAGAACATGGATGAGTGGATTTTTTGGATGTCTCACACGGTATTAGGTGAAGGTTGGGCACTAGGTTCTAGTAAGTTTGACACAACCTCTTGAGATAATAGTGTAAATGGAATAATATTTCGTTGTAAATTATAAAAGTTATTTCATGGAAATAGATTGGAAATTATTTTATTTGGGTGATTGTTGACTGACTCACGATGTTGGAACACTTCCTTAACATCAAAGAGCAGTGATCAGTAGAGAGTCTAGTATAGTTGTAGGTGTAGGAGATTGTTTGAAAACATCTCTTATACATAATTATAGTATCTGAATGTCTTTCATGGTTCACGTAAATGTTTTTTGGATGAATGCGTGAGGAATTTAGAAACTATTTTAGGATGATTATGGTGTTCCACCCCTAGACAAATGGGAATACCTAGTACACCATCTAGGTGTCAGAGGATATACATAGTGCATATGTTCTGGATTTCTATTAGAGCCAGGAGGATACCTTCCCATTGGTAGAGTTTTATTATAATAACATCATTTAATCTCTGATCATCACGGGAGATGGCAAGGCCACGGATATGAGACCATTTAATTCTCCCTTATGGTGGACCAAGACAAGAATGATATCTATGTTTCACCAGAGATAGTGCTGATGATGACATAGAATGTCTAGGTTACCCAAATGAAGATTAGTATATACTAATGACAAGATAAACTTTATGAAAATCAATATCATATTCCCATGGTGACTATGTTAGGTGAAGATGTTTTCTTATGAGTATCCCCATGAATAGGATTGTAAATATTAAAACAAGGAGGAAATCTATCCCCAATTTTATCGATCCATTCAAGATATTATTGGTGGATAATGAGGTTTCTTAATATATAGCCTTACCAAAATAGTTTTAGTTATCTCATGAAGTCTTCCCTGAGTCATATTAGAAGTGGTATATACATTATCCTACTCAAATCATTGACTAGTGTGAGATAGATATCATGGATAGGTACAAATACACAACGAACTCAGTGGATAAAGATGACATGTTTATAAGTATGGACCATTTCTTTGGTTAGTGTGTTGTTGTTTCTTGAGATAATATCGGAGAGCTCCAGGGACTATGATATCCTGATGTAGCCTCAGTACCCCAACCATTTTGTTTAGATTATTTTTTCATTGTTGAATTATTTTTAATGGTGTAATAATATAGTGTCCCTTTTTCCTTAAAAAACATTTAAATTTACTAAGAAATATTTATTGAGAATGGAAGAAAGATGATGTGAGATTTTGAGTCCTAGTGTTCCTGGAAATGATATTTGAAAATATTAAATATATTAACATCACGCATATATAGTTTCCCAGAAATAATTAAATATATTAATTTTGGATCATACGACTAAAAATATGAGCACATAGTTTAATATAGAATTCATGGTTTACCGTAGTCATGACCTATTTTTGGTACATGTTGGATGTTTGGCTGTGGAATCCATTGATGGATGTGTTTAGTGATTTATTTAATTTAAATTATATATTTAGATTATAAACATAACATATCCTTCCCTCTATATATAAATAATTATTAGTATTTTTTTTATGTTAGATAGACATCCCTTTCTAGATCTAAGAGGACGTGTGTAGTGTTATCTATTTTTGGATCGACATCCAATGACGAAAAGAAATCATATCAAGGTTATTTGATATGTAGAAAAATCAACAGGTCTTAACAATTACTGGAAAATGTATTCTTAAACAATTATTTATTGATAATAATTTCATAATCTATGGTTTATGACCTTGATTTATATTTTTATGATTAATTTTTTATTTTATTATTAATCTATGGGTTACTTAGTCAATTGTAGGATCACTATTGTTTATTATATTTCTAATTCAACATTATTCTCCTTGTTGTGATTGATATCACCCTAGGGAATCACTATATATTAACAATGACCAAGAATCATTGGAATATGAAAATTTCACATTTTTATGTGATTTATCTACCTATGTTCTTTCCATAAATCTCATTTGGATTATAAGGTTTTCGTTCTACTTTTTCTAGGGTGATTTTGAATGCAATTTGACCCCCATAATATCAGTAGTTTCTTATAAAATGAATAGATATTTAAATATAGAAGCATTAGGATGGATCATTAGTTATAGGTGATATTATATAAATTATGGATCTAGACATGTTACAATGTAGAGAGAAAGACAATGATAGGATTTTTTTTGTGATGTGTACTCTTGATTCAAACGAATTAGAATCCATTTTCCAGCCACTGGAGTCTTGGTACCAATGGGTTAAAGTGAACAACACTATCTTCAGGTGGCAAAAAAGTAGATATAGTAGTGGAGATGATATAAATATAGAACCATGAGGAGAACATGTGTTTCTGAAAAATAATGTACTACACTATGTGTAGTCTATGAACATATGTGGTGTAGCCCCACCTAGCTACGATATCTTGGGTTCTAGGGAAGATAATTATCACATGCCATGTGGATGGTCCCTCATGTCGTGTGACCCTAACATGGAGGATAATATTTAAAAAAGATACACATAGACATCAACCCATGTGGGGAGGATACACCATGTACTTTAAGAGTATATGGGCATAGTCTAGAAGTCGGGCATGACTAGGTACACATGCACGATCTGACAAACATAGGAATGGACATGAGTACATGGGTAATCCATGTGTGATTGAGAGACACCCTGTTGGACCCCCTTAAATTCCACATATGGAGACATTACCTAGAAGTATTTTATATAAGATAAAACCTCCAGGAAACTGAGCTGGGTTACATGTCTTGAGGACCCCATGCATTCTATGTACACCTCTAAGAAACTTCAACCTTTTAATATCATCTTATTTTGGACTTAGATTCTGGCCCATGGGTGGCCTATACTGAGCATTTTCCACATATAACACAATGATAGACTTAGCAGTATATATTTTTTATATTAAGTGGAATGATCTATGAATTTATGTCCTTTAATAAAATCTTAATGATTGTGGTTATAAAGTAGGATAATCTAGGAGAGAGTATGGGAAAGGAAACCACCCTTTTTACTAGGTTATGGGTCCCACATACTATTTTCACTATGTTTTTTTCACATCCCAATGAACTATAGAATGGGTCCCCTACCGATGGAGTACTCTTTGATTAACAAGGGTGAGGTTCATCTCCTGTTACTTAAAAATTGTAACCCCTATAATACAATTTTGCGTGTTCTCTAGTCTTTTAGCGTAACCCCAAGAGAGCCTCGATGTGGGTCCTCAATATTTTTACTAAGTGGAACCCTTATTTCATAATAGGGAATGGGTCCTCCACCTATATACATATTAAAATCCCCCTATAATACTAGGGTAGGAGTTCTCTATTGGAGATTCCCCCCCTATGGATGTGGATTAAGGGGGAGGTGTGGGTCTTCCTCATGACTTATTTTATAGACACATGAGATATTGGGCATCAATGATGGACCTTTGAAGATATAGGTAGATTCATCATCATGGGATGGTATCTGGCATAGAAATACCATTTCACTATCATATTTGATTCATAATAATATATATATATATATATATTTGGGTTTCCCCAAATTCATTTGGTTGATCTAACTACCTCTCTCGTACCTATTATTACATCTCTTTTAGTTTTGGGGCATCCTACAATATAATTATATACTAACCCCTATATGGCCTTTGACCATATGTTTCATGTATTATGAAGATGATATATTTATTATCAGTATTTTCAATAGAGAAAAAGGTTAATAGGTTGAATATACAACATATAGTGGATGAACATGGAGATCAAGATTTGGGATTTATCATCTTTTATCTATTTTAATTAATTTCAGGTTGGAACTTCATTTTTGGTTGGGTGTGAATTTTTCCCCATGTCACTTTGGTTTTATTATTTCCTACTTTTTGGTTTCCCAATATGTTTTTGAATAAATTATATTACTATAGATGTTAGCACCCTTTTTATTATTCCTCTTCATTGTTTCATTGAAGTGATTGGTTTCTTTCATACAGGTACACTGGGAAAATTCCTACCATTTAGTTATTTTATTCTCAACATTTTCCACAAACCCCCTAACAATTAGAGGCTAGCTTTGAGATGTGGAAACCCAACCATCCATAGGCTAGACATATCATACTGTGTCAGGTTATTTTAACCATGTCTATGGGCCAAAAACCAATAGGTTAACGTGTGAGTATATAAAACATTATGCATAAGTGAATTCATTATGTATGAAACATCATTGGGATCTATCTTGAGAGAATAGTTTATATGAAAACACATAACATGAAGAAGAATAGTGAATTATATGATACTCAGTCATGTCACCATTTTTTTTGTTTTAGGATGCCCATTTTTTTTATATCCTAATAAGAAAATATTTAAAATAATTGGATGTGTTATATATGATATTATTATTATTATTATATATACATTCCACGTGTTCTTGAGTCTCCCCATGTGCTATATTTTGATAACAAAATACATAAACCAAAGTCAATGTTTTTCTAAAAATATTCACAAGATTAATATAATCACTCCCATGTTTCAAAATTAAAGAGTAAATGGAATTCATATAGAATGAAACCAATCATCACATGATGTGTATACAATCATTTTATGGAAAATAATGTTTAATGAAATAATGTGGAAATAACCAATTATAAATACCTACATTAATATTTTGAAATAAATTTATAAATAATTATTGTTAATTAAAAAATAAATCATGCACCAAAAAAAGGAAAAAATCTGTTTAAAATAAAAACTGATTAATGAATTATTTTCCTATTGAAAAGAAAATAGAATATTAGTTTCAAAAAATAAACCAAAGAATTCTACATGAACATTATATTATTCAATGTGTAACATTGATGTATAGAGAAACATACCTTATATAAAATGAAAACAACAATCTGAATATCACCATCAAGGAGGAAGATAAACATATAATAGTTTTTGAATGCCCACACACAACATTCAATGAATAAAAACATCAAAATGCTCCCATTTATTTAATAATGGAGAATAGTGAAAAATGAGACACTAGGTTTATAGAAGTTGAACACAAAAAAATACACTAAATTTGATATAATTTTTTTAGAAGCATGGATGTAGTAATTAATTTGATATACCCCAAACATTCTGCATCGTATCTCTAATAATATTAAAATTAAAATAAAAAATTAATTTTAATTTCATTCACTTTATAAATGTAAATGATTTAAAACATACCATAATAGATTTAAAAACATTGAACAAGGTGAAATAATTAAATTCCCATAATTTGAATGCATTAAAATGTATATGAGATGATACTGTCGTGTTCTAGAAGAGATTCAATGAAAAAAATAGTTTTTAAATTTATTTTTATAAAAAATCATTATGTTAGGGTAAAATTGTTTTACCCTTATGTAGCTATTATGTGTTGTATATGGATACCGGGTTTCCCTATCACATCAATTTAAATTGATTAACCACTATTACACAGCTCATTCAACCCCTATGTGGCTGCCAGGTTACCCATATTCAAACTTTGTAAAAGATTGAGTAGCTTTAAAAACTGAATTCACTACCATTAAAAATGAATAGAAATCAAGAGACTATATTTAGTAAGGGTTGAGCCTTACTTATAGTCTTGACTACCCATACGCTAAATGGGAGCTACCCTAACAAAATGAGGCAATAATTAACATAGATTGTTGTAATTTTTAGTTACAATAACATAATAGCTACCATAAAATTTTTAAAACCATATACATAAGAGGATAACATTTTGAAAAAATAAGAAATAGAGGCTTATTAATACTCAATAACAACGGTTAATCTTATATAACCCATTTTAACAAGTTCAACCATTACAAAACCTTGGAAAATGATCTTACCTTCATAGGTCATATTGATACCCCTCCATACCATTACATAACTCAGGAATATATGGAATTACCATTACGAAACATTCAAATTACACTCTACATAATTTTTGATGTTACATGCATTTATATAACCCCAATTCCTAATTAATGGCAAAGCAAAAGTAAAAAATTATTTGAATATCTGTTGAAATTACAAATAAATTAAATCCGGGAGGGGTTTTTAAATAATTAAGAAAATTAATTACAATAAAAATGTGGGTGTTACATTGGTCCTTTATATATTTCCATAAATTCAATTATCCATATAGTCAAAGTAACATGACCTTACACCGTGATGCTTCATAGAAAATCTTGGTTCCCCATAAGATAGTAAATAATACTATATTTGTAAAAAACTGAGGGTTTTCTTACTCATGTTTGAAGGGAAATGACATAGGAAAACATGAAACACATCAATCATTAATATACATTATTGATGGGAGTAATTAATGATAGTTTTTCTCATTGAGTAATTGAACTTTTCATTTCCATATTTATTCCATTATCTTACTATCTTTAGGGATTCCAATGCATGAGTCACTTCCAACGATCCACATATAAATTTTTTTTCTTGTTGTGGAAACATAGAAGCGCAGTCTCATCCAATCTCTCCTCAATGTAAAATGCATCTGAAGAAATATTATTAGCATCATCATTATAAATCTTGAGACATAAACATTGCTTAATCTTGAGATCAGTCAACAATTAACATCAATTCACTTCGAGGGTCTTTTATGGTTTAGATATATAAATAATTAGGCAATAAATCATACATTGAAACTTTAATATTTCCAATAGACACTTATACTCATTATAATTTTTTTTTTCAAAAATCAAAAAACTCCTTTAATAGAAAAATTGTATCATTTATCATTTTAACAACATAATTTTTCCTTGATCCCTTCCATGTATATATTCTAATTTATGTCCTTTGGAAAAAATTTCAAAACATGGTATGAGAATAAAGACCTCAGTATGGGATAAAAAAAGAAGGAAAACTATTTTTCTTGGGAAAACATGAAAAACAATAATACTTTATTATGATGTATTACTTCTCACCTTTAAGTAGTAGTAAATTCACATCATTTAATATTTGATCATTTCATACCATTTTTATAACCAAATTATTAACATAAATCCCATATAAAGAAACATATAACTTATAAAGGTAACTTGGGATATAAAAATATTTAAATAGAATAACCATAAAATTGAATTCCATAGATATCACTATATAGAATAGCCATATGTTCGACTTCCATACCTAATGCATTGGAGGTTATAAAGTAACCACCCATACATTGTTTGTCATAGAACCACACATAATTGGTTTTTAATGTGACAACCCATATTTTGTTAGTAATGTAACCACCCATCAAATTTCCAAGTAACATTATAAAATCATCGCATATAAAAGATTGAAAATATAAATATTTCACTCACACAATTTCATTTTCAATCACAAGAAATAATTTCATGATATTAAAATAGTAAATCCACTTTCAAAACCATTTTCAATACCAAAACACACAAAAAGGTAATAAGGTATTTATTTTTTACATAATACTACATTATTTATTATATATTAATTCACATAAGAAATAACCATTATGGAAGTGGAGGAATCGTTGTCGCCGCATATGTTAAAAACATTCCATTTTGTCGTTTAGTAAAACACATCGAAGAAAAAAGATTCCATTTGAATGAAATTAAAATTATAAAGGGTTTATTATATAATCAGTAAAAGAATAAAGTGTATGTTATCAAAATATTACTCAATTAAAGAAGATTTATATGAATTCCCTTACCTATAATCTGACTCATCTCGTTCATTTTTATATTCCTCAAAATCAAGAAACTTATTTTGATTCGATCCAAAAGGAAATTTTGAATTTCTTTATGAAAACGTTATGGCTTATAGGAGTAAGGTATGGATGTTTGGATATTATCTTATAAGATTTTGGATGAGTCAAGAGGCTTGAGAGTTGTGAGTAAGTGGATTGAGGTGGTGGCCTTTTATTAGAGGGGGGAGGGGCACTTTAGGAAAGTCTTGAAATATTATTTTATTATAAATTTATTTTCAAATTCTAATTGCCCAAAAGAGATATATTTCATGGATAAGATGATTATTGGTATAACTAATCTCATGAAATATTTTTTAGACACATTTAGGTCACAAGAATAACATTATCTTTTAACTTTAACCCATAGTTAAATTTATTAACTTATACCATATCCTCTTGTATTTTCATAATATATGGTTACTGTAGTTAATATAAAATGGCAAAATAATGAAAAGTGGTCAATTGATGAAATTTGAAACATTATATAGGTTAGTTGGCATAATCTTAGTCTTTTTCACTGTTATATCATTCAATAAAATCGTATCAGTTGCAAAAACACATTTTTGTCAATTTGACACTTTTTATTAATTGATTTCTGTTAAAGTCATAAAAACTATATTACTTAAAAAAGGAATTAAATCATCTATCACATGTCAATTTAATAAAAAAATATTGGAAGTAATCAAAATTTTAATATTATATTTTTTCAAAATTTATAATATCAATTATTTGAATATTTCATTATTATGGTAATCACTGCTTTATCATTGTATCATAAATAAATTTATTTATTTAAAGTATAAAAATTATAAATAAAATATCATGATTTAATAAATATTTTTCGATTTATAATTAATATTTATAGTTGAAGATATAATTTATATAAAACATATTTAATTTTTTTTAATGAGGAGATACATGTTTATGATATACTTATCTCTTTTTTAAATTAATAATTATAAAAGGTCACTATCAAACCGATGGGGATCCATGGGGTCATAAAATATCATAATGGGTTTAAATGTTTTTAAATATCTCACCCAATTATATTAGAACATTATTTTAGTATTTTTATATTATTATAATATTAATTTTTCTATTGTTTACAAGATTTACCCTTTAACCATGGTAAATAAAAATAATTACTAAAGTTATTATTCATAATTTTAAAAAAAATAAAATGAACATATTTAGATATTTTGAAAATTATAATTTCAAATTTAGAATCCTTTTTTCTAAATTCAAAATACATAATTGGAATCAGTTAATTAAAAATTAATTCCCATTATCAAAACCAGAAAGAAGGTTTTTAAGAGGTAAAAACTATCAAAAGTTGGAGATTTATTTATGTCCAATTTAAATTTGTAATTACTTACAATGACCATAATTGGATTAAATTATAACAACATCATACAATTAAACTTTCAAACCATTTAAAATTATAATATAATGATATAAATAATTGAGATGAAAAGGATGTTTTGAATTAAATTGCAATATTTTTCACTATTCATTAAAATATGAATTTTATCAGAAAAATAGAAAAATTTACTCTAGAATAAATTTTGATGTCCCTTTATTAAAGAAGAAGTTTATTTATTCAAAGATAACACATAAATGTGACAAAAACTATATTTAAATAGGCTTATCCATCAAAAGTCTGTAAAATGATATTTTAAAAATATTAGAGTATTTTTTGCTTAAAATTGGATTAATTCCCATTTTAAGCCTCTAATATTTAATGGATAAATTTAAAAACATTTAATAAATGTGTGTAATCATATTTATGTTAGTTCTATTCATTCATGCCAATATAATAGCTTGGTGTTAACAAATATTTAAAATAATAATAGTATTATTATATTATTTTTCAGTGTAAGTCAAAGTTCTCTGCAACAGAATATTTTGGAAAACCTCTAATTTCATGTAGAGTATGGTATCAAAAAAAATTCCCCTTTAACATAAAATTAGTATCTTATTCTTAAATATTAATAGATATGAAAAGGTATTATTATATAAATATTTGAGACGTTACATCATTCTCCCTTTGGGAAATTGTGTCACCACAATTTTATAATTGGGCTCGATAACATCATTGAATATAACACGTCAAAAAAGGTTAATAAAATATCCAAAATAAAATTTAGAAATTTAATTGAAAAGGTCACCTAAGAAAACACCAACTAAGGTTCCATGTTAGAAAACATGGATATGGAAGAGAAAACTAACAATCATGTTCTGATGGAGAAAGATACAAAACATGATCTGGAGAAAGATAACATCTAGAAAACCATAAACTTGTTTTGGATTAAATGAGAATTGATTTACCAGTAATAAAACTAAAACTAAATATTTTTTAGTTTTAATATCCTTTTCAAAATGTTGATAAAATTTTTTATGAGCTTGAATAATAACAAAATAAAACATACATACTTGTCAAGTGGAGTTTCTTCCTTTAATAAATATCCACCACAAAATCACCTTTTCTCTAAAAATTGAGTATCCAAGATGGATTCGTCACACCTAAAGTTCTTGAATAAACTTCTATAGTATCAAATAATCCACAAAAAATGAACTATATTTTTCCTTTGTATTTTGACATTAACCAAAACCAAAATTTATAATACAAGATAATATAATCCCCAAAAATTATAATCCTTTATAAAAATAAATACTACTCTTAGTCTCCAAAATTAAACAAACAATACCCAATGTTAAACAATGAATACTCAATAAAAAATTTCATTAAAATTCCCCCAAAATACAAAAACTAATATTGTAACCCAAAATTAAAAACATTTTGATCTCACAGTCTTCCTAAATAACTTTTAACATTTATATCCATGAAACATCAACCAATATTAATGTATGATACCAAAAATTATTTAACCTAATCAAATTTTCTCCATGATAGGTTAATCATTTCCTAAAATAACTCATATCACTATTTGTACACATTAAAAAATAGATTCTTTCAAAATAAAATCCATCCCTTACTCTACAAATGAAATCCCAAAGTATATTATCTTCCATAGGCATGTAGTGTTCCCAAAAGAGGGAACGTCTTCCAAAATAACATTTATCAGTTAATAACAAAATCATTTTCAATACTAAGTATATCCAATTGATAACACATGAGTTCCAAAAATCAAATTATTCTCAATCCATAAAAAACATTTAACTAATGAGAGTAGGTCATACTAACTAGGGACTTCATGTAGGCCAGTGGTTGGCGATGCACCCTTACTGCCCTTCAGTTGTGGGTTCGATTCCCACAAACAGGTTGGTCGCAACGGGTTTTCACTGATCCTGTAGGCTGTCCTTTTTACAAAACTATATAATTCATATAACATTCCAATCCTGAGATTAAATAATCAAAATAACCACAAACTAATTTAACATCATGTTAATCTCATGCATTTAATTTTACTTCTCAAAAATTTAATGACCCATAATTTCTTAAAATTCAATGATCATATAAACCCATAAATGTTATTTATTACTATATAAAAAAAATAAAAGATAATTATTCCTAATTTTTACATAAAAAACATAAGGGTTACACATACTATAAGTAATCAAAACTAATCGCATCATTAATAAATTTAAACATATCATCATCCCTAGATCCAACATAATTTTTCAATTCCTAAAATTCGGACATCTTAATCATTAAACATTCTTTATGATCTTGTATCCATGTTTTTACATCTTATTCACTAATAATTCTTTCATAAAAATAACATCATGCATAATATACTAATATTAAATAATTTCAAAACACTAGATAATAATTTATCCATACAATTCATCAGTCATTTTTAGTTTTCAGATCTTCAATTAGAATTGGATTAGGTATTGGTAGTCATATATTTGTATGATCCTACTGATCTCATTACCAAACATTCTTATTTGTACATCAATTTCTGTAATGACCATGCAAAAAATATTTAAAACATATAATTGTTCCCTCAGAAATAAATTCTTTCCCTTTTCTAGATTTAACTTAACTATCCCTTTTTCTATGGTAGGTTATTGATTTATTACCTTTATTCTCAAATCTATAACACCTTCCCATCCCTTTGAAACATTTTCCTAGGTAGTTCTTTCCACATCCTTGACACATTGATTTTTGAATTTAGTTTGGTTCCTACTAGATCCATCCATTTAGTAAATCAAAAAATGGTTAGTGTGAGTATATAAATAAAATCATCATATACAATCAAATGAGTAGGATAAAAATTAAGATATAATCATTCTTATTACCTCAAAATCATTGAATTTATTTAAAATAACTATGTATTTTTATAATATCATTACCATTTTGGTTATATAAAACATTTCACTTTTTCTTAAAAAACTCCCTAACCTCTTCTTTTATCTAAACAGACCTCTAATACAAATTATAAGGCCCCAACCATAAACATTACTTAATCTTGAGATAATTCAACAATGGAATTTAATAATCATCGACGATCTTTTGAGGTTTATAGATTTAGAGAATTAGGCTATAACTCATACATTACAACATAAATATTAAAAGTAGACACTTCTACTCACTATCCATTTTTTTTCATAAAACAAGAAACTCTATAAAAAGAAACATGGTATTGTTTCATGTTTTAAGAACATAAATTTTCCATGATACAATCCTTGACTTTATTCTTCTATAAGTCCTGTAAAAAAGATTTCAGAACCTAGGATGAGCATAAAAATAACCATATAGGATACACAAATAATAAAAACTATTAGTCTTTGTAAAAATTAAAAACCATGAATAATTTATCATAAAGTAATACTTTTCACCTTTATGATTTAGTAAATATAGTTTACTGAATATATAGTCATTGTTTAGCCTTTTTGTAACCAATATTCTACCATAAATCCCATTGAAAGCAACATATAACAAATAAAGTTAACTGGGGACAAAAAAAATATAAAATTAATAACGATATGATCCACTTCCACACATATAACTAAATGAAATTTCTATACGGCTGAATTCCATACCCAATGCATTGGCAGTTATAACGTAACTGACATCCTTGGTTTATTACGGAACCTTCGGTCATTGGGATATCAATTAACCACCCCTATTTATTTTTTCATGTGACCAACCATCAATTTTTTATGTACCATTATATAATCATCACACATAAAATATTGATAACATCAACCTTTCACTCATAAAATTTCATTTTCAATCACAAGAAATCATTTTATGATTTTTAAATAATAAATCTACTTACAAAACCATTTTCAATAACAAAACACCCCAAAATGGAATTAGTGTTTACTTTTAATTTTTGAAACATTATGTCTTACAGGTTAAGACACATATCAAATAATAGTTACGGTGGTGGAGGATTCGGTGTCACTACATAAGTTAAAAACATTCATTTTTTTTGTTTAGTAAAACACTTCATAGAAAAAAGATTCCATTTTAATGAAATGAAAATTAAAATGGGTTTATTATACATAGTATAAAAGAATAATTTGTATCTTATAAAAATTTCCCTCAATGAAAATAGATTGAGATGAAGTCCCTTACATTGAATCCTACTTGTATCGATCGTTCATTATATTTCTCTAAATCAGGTAACTTCTTTTTGATTCAATACAAACAGAATTTATGAACTGTCTTGTTCTTGAGTTAAGGATTATAAGATAAGGGATAAATGTTGGTATCTTGTTTGAGTATATTGTTTATAAGCCATGAGGAATGAGGATTGTGAGTAAGTGGGTAGAGGTGGTGAACTTTTATAAGAATAAGGAGGGACACTTTAGGAATATCTTGAAATATTAATATATTATAATTTTTTTTTCTAATTATAAAGGCTCAAAAGTGATAAATTTCAAGGCTAAGATGCGTATGAGTCTAAATCCACTCGACAAATAGGTTTTAGACAAGTTGGGTCACAAAATTAACCATATCATTTATATTTAACCTTTTTTTAAACATTAACTCCTACCATGTATTCTAGTATTTTCCTAATATATGGTTTCTATATTTACTATAAAATGAAAAGAGAATGAAAAGTGGATCATCAATGAAATATGTACCATTATATAATTCATTTTTAAGAATCTTATCGTCAAATAATATAGTTCTTTTTTAAAAATTCATTTTTGTAAATTTTGACACTATTTAGTAAATGATTTTTTATAAAGTCAAAATGAATTTATTCTTTCTATAAAAAGCCATTAAATCATCACTAACACGTTAATGACATCCAAAATAGTTTTAAATGGCATAAAAAGCTTCAAATTACATTTTTTTTAATATTTATAATATGATTTATTTGAATCTTTCATTAATAAGGTAATAAATCTATCATCATTATGACAAGAATAATTTTTTTTACATGAAGTATTAAAATTATAAATAAGATGCCATGATGTAGTAAATATTTTTATCTTTCTAATGACTATTTATATTATAATAGATCATCTATATAACCCAAAATAAAATTGTTTTGGTTAGGAGATACATGTTTATGTTATACTTCCCTTTTCTTTAAACTAAAATTTATAATACCTCACTATCACTCCTAAGTGGATCCATGGGGTCCTAAAAACGACCCAAGGATGGAAATGGTCAGACATATCTAATAGAGTAGGATTAGGACACATTTTAAGGTAGATTTATATTATTATAATATTGTTTTTTACCCTAATTTACCATATTTACCCTTTAACCATGGTAAATAAAAACAATTAGTAATGTTACTATTCCTAATGTCCCCAAAAAGGAACCTAATTAAAATATTTGGTCCCATTGATTCCAAATATGGAATCCATTTTTTAATATTTACAACACATAATTGGTCGTAATTAATTTAAAATTAATTCCCATTATCAAAACCAGAAAGTGGGTTTATAAGAAGTAAAAACTATCAAAAGATTGACATGTGTTTATGTCAAATTTAAAAATGAAATTACTTCCAATGACCATAATTGGATTAATTTATAATAACCTAATCCAATTACACTTTAAAACCAATTAAAATTTCTATCTAACTATATAAATATATGAGAAGAAATGGATGTTTTGAATTAAAATGTAGTATTTTAACAGTTCATTAAGATATTAATTTTATCATAAAAATACGAAAATTTCTTCCAAATAATTTTTGATGTCCCCCTACTATATGAGATGTTTAATTTTTCAAATAGAACGTATGAAATTGAAAAAAACTAGATTTAAAAATTTTTCACCATCAAAAGGCAGTAAACGAGATTTTCAAAATATTATAGTATTTTATTCTTAAAATTTGATTCATTATCATTTTAGGCCTCTAATATTTATTGGATAAATGTAAAAAAAATTAGAAAATGTTTAATCATAGTGTTTTTAGTTATTTTAATTGTTTCCAATATAATTGATATGTGTTAATTAACATTGAAAATAATAATAGTATTGGTATATTATTTTTTAGTATAACTCAAAGTTGTGTGAAATGTAAGATTTTGGAGAAACACACTGTTGTGTGTTGAGTACGCTATCATAAAAAGCATCCCTTTAATGTAAAATTAATATCATATTAATAAATATTAATAGAAATGAAAAATTATTATTCTATAAATACCTGGGACGTTATAATCATGATGGATCCAATGCCTTGAATGTGGTCACCAACTTACCCCATTTTCATTCCCTATATATTTGATAGTTTAGATATGAAACTCTTGTTTTGAATTTCTTCAGAAACCTTCATTTTACAATTAATCACTCAATTTTTTTTATTTTGGTTGTCATAATTTACCTCGAAACTGTTATTCCATTTTATGGTTATATTATAACCCTATCAGTGTTATCACCTAATGAATACAAGAAATTTTTAAAGAATATCATTATTTTGGTTTCATAACCATTTTTTTCTTGTATCCTCTTAGAATTTTATATTTTTATATGAAGCAATCGTACCCACACTCATATATATTTTTTGGGAACTCATGTTTTATGGGTATCAATCCATTACCCTATATTTCTCATATCATGTGTGACTCGTATGAAATTATTTTCTTTGTTTGTCTTATTTTATATTATGAGTGATCCCATTTTTGTTCAAGATTCATGTCATTAGAAAAAATATCATAGGAAACCATTGTATAAATCTAATACAATAAACACAAATGTCTTAAATGTATGTTTACAAACTAGATAACACTCTTTTCCTTACATTATGATGTTAAAATAAAATATCAATGTCCTTTCTAGCTTTTATTGAATTGTACTGGAATTGGTCACAAATTCACCAAAATAAAATATATAGATTTTTAATATTTATATGTTATACAAACTATAAAACTGGCCCATGTTCCGTTCCGCAGAGGAAACGCCCTATCCCCAATATTGGCCATCTATGGAAATAAGTCCAATCATGTATGTATAGTTTCACTCCCATCTAATATGATACATAGTAACATATGGATCTATTATATAGGCCCATCTAAATGGTCTATTCCTTTGATCCCTTTATTCCAGTAGTGATGAGACCCCTTTATGTCTTTATATTGTCTCGTTCCACATTTATCTAAGTTAAAATGTTTATTTTCCTTCTCTATATGTCTATTATATAGATCTAGACCGATCATCTATTTTCTTATGAAAATTATAAATATAATGATTCCCAACACATTTGATATATAGTGATTCTTCAAATCCTCATCCCTAGGCCTAATAAAAAAAATATAATTTCATTAGGTCTTAGAATTTGGGCCTAATTAAGTACGATATAAGTATCTCTTCCATTAATAAGCACTCAAGTAATTCCCCCATAATTTTCTTCTTGGAATCCCAATCCTTGTAGAAAATCGATCCAAAAACTTTGTAGAGATTTAATCCCATATAATCTGATACATAGTTACACTATAGACATCTATCATAGATCTATTGATGAATTCTTGTCTCCTCCAACATAACACTAATTTTCATTTCCCACATTGATTCTCTTTATATTCATGAATTGTTCATAGAACCCATCATAGGGAAAATGATCAAGGGATATTTAACCTATAGTATTTTTCCACTAGTATTAGTTGTAATGACCTTAGACTATGATACAATAATAAATATTTAACTTTATATTACTATTAGTTCTGAAATCCTTTTTAGGTTTACTCTCCCCTCTACCCTATAGACTACCATTCCCCTTAGTCAATATTTGTATGACTTAAATGTCTTGAATGATGCCAATCAATTCTCCCGGAGCATAAAATGTATGATTTTTATTTGATGTTGACCTTGTTGTTTGAAATTCTTTTTAATTTAAAATTTCCACCATTACAGCGTTATATAGACTACCATATCCTTTATTGTTAGAGATCAATGGCATTAAAAAGGTAGCATCTTCTTAAATTACACATCATGGCCATAAAATATAACACATTTTCTCTTGAGTCAATCTACTGGAATATGGAATATATATCACAATAGTTTTTTCATTACTAATATTATTCAAATTATCTCACCACATAAATCAAAGCATCATAACATTAAAAAATTTTCTGATTACCCTGAGATATCTTGCATGTGCTTTTGGTACTCAATTAACTTCTTGTTGTCCCTAGCCAATTTCAATTTTGAAAATCATGGTCCTACATTGTTAATAATATGAAACAATATAAGTTAATAATAGTTGATATAGTATTTGTGGCCTTAAAAATATAAACCCCTTTATCAATAATATATAAACTTAATCCTAAGCCTCACTATGTTATAAATAATATGAAAAAAACATCAATCCACAGGTTTGAGTTATTTAACATTGAACTAGGAAGCATGGTCCAAGAAATAATACCTTAATAAAAATTGAATAATTATCCATTTCAGGTTTCTTTAACAAATGAGTTTTCCCTCTTATTATTTCATGAATATCAATGTTTTTTTAATTCCATCAAATATATTGTGCCAAGTTTTCTAGTTCAATGATCAATAGAGTTGATCATTGGTGACTAAATCTCCCTTGGGAATCATTCCTTCATCTGTATAATTTTCATATCTGGAGTGTCTATTATTTTCAAACAATAATTTATGAATACCCTCCACTATGGTGATGGAATAACTCCCAAATATCAACTTCCCACCCATCCAAGGTGCATACATAGGTGAATTGTTCTATCTAGTAACATGATGGGTCTCAATTTTTAATTATCTTTAATGATAAACTATAATTTTTAATCTTAAATATTTATAGTATATTAATGGAATCCATTTTTGGAAAAAATTTAGGGTCATCCTCAATAAACCAATTGACCTTAAATGATTATGATCCTAATAGTCACAATTAACCATTACTCTACCCAGCATAGGTCATTTGTACCCATAGAACTACTGGTATCACATTTTGGTGCATCATTTCATGTTTTTATTGAGGATTTTTATGGCTTAATATGAAACTGATCCTCACTATTTTATGTGGGAAATTATTAGGGTCCACACTTTATCAAATCTTTTATATATTTACCAATATTGTATTATATTTTTTGAAATCTATTCTTATTACCCTTATTTCACACAAAAACCATGATTCACCTGGGCCTAGAGGATTTAGTTGATTATATTTCTAAAATGTTGAGTTTCATCATAGTATAGAACCCCCTCAGTTTTTAAAAGTATGACATTGAAATGTACAACAACAACTTCAACGCCTCATAACCTTGAATTATAAAAATTGAAGTCATAGGATATTTAAATTATGAAGAGGAATTATAAATCCACACCAGACATGATATACACTTCTCACTATATGAAAAATAACATATTTGTTCTCAGAATTAGGAACATAATATACAGGAAACTATTTTTTAATCGATGTATATTTTCTTTAGGATAAAAATGGATGAGTTTGACTCATCCCAATTGCAAAATTGGAAATCTCATACCTCTTCACTAAAATTGGAATCATGACATATTGAATTCCAATCATGTCTTCATTATATGAAAAATATCTTTGTTTATATAATCATTACCTCATGGTGTGAAATTTCAGGGTTTTAATTCCAATCAAACTACATCAAACTGTATAATCAACATCCACTCAACAAGAGTTTATACTGTGTAGGTGTTATTCCTATCTCATGACCCTAAAAATCCATGATAACATTCTCTTTTTCAAATAAGATAATCCTCTTATAATTGAATTATACACATATAACACACTTTTTTGTTGATTTTATCCTACTATAACTATTTTGATCTATGTATAGTAAAAATTAGAGTTCCTATGATACCTAAAAAATATTGACACCTTATTCCATGCTAGGCCATAATATTCAACCTCACTCCATTATATTGTGGGAATTTTCTATTAATTCACATTGAACCCCACTCAACTCCAAATAAAATACTTAATTCTAGTGTGTATTTCTCTAACATGATCTCTATAAATAAAATTAACCTATCACACTGCACATATCAGAAATAGAAAATAAAATCCCACTAGTCAATATCATTCTGAAAATCAATCACTTTATCTCCCAAGTAACCCCTATTTTTTCAACACATTTCACACATCTACTGTATATAAATGGGAAGACTGTTAATAAGAATTATGTGTGTTTTAATTCTAATTATATGGGATAAATAGGATTTTTGGATCCCTTATACATGAACCAAACACTAATATCCCTCAAACCATTTTATCGACATTATATCCATCAGAGATGATCCATGAGATATTATCTAAAATAACTAGCTTATTTTTAAAAAACATTACATGAACTCAAAACTATGTCTAGTTGTCTAACCATCTTGACCATAAATTTTGGGAATCTACCCCTATAATTATCCTTTTTATAAATATGCTATTATAGAAAATCATAGCTTCTTCATCCTTATTGATATATAGGATATCTCACACATTTTTTGTAGAAAAAAAATGTAAAATCCAAACCGAATGGTATTTTATGCAAGACTATAAATGGAGCACCACCTGTTCATAGATACATAAACATTTTGGGAACATCTATCAACCCTTTATAAAATATTTTAAATGGAACACTTCATGATCATTGTTGAAAAACAATAAATGGCTCATCACTATGGTCATGGTTATATGATCTAAAAAAGAATGAAAATTTCTAGTAGTTGTGTAATAAAAAAATCAATCCCTATAGACCATGTTCGATAACTCTAAACTATGAACAATGTCATTGGTTAAAATTGTCTTTTTACAAAAAATTTACATCATCATGATGCATGACTCACAACCTTAATATGATTTCACATTACCCCTAAGAACATATATCTCAGCATTGATCATCCAATTGATAACTGGATTACACAGAACACTTTAATGTGGACTAAATCATTCAAATTTCCAATTTATATGACACAAAACTACAATATATCTTGATCATGTTGGCCCTCTCCCCCATCAAGAATGACTAAATATTGTTCTTGTCTTTCACATGAGTTTTCATTTTTATCCAACCGGTTTTCCAACATGGCATCCATCAAGTTATTAATCCATATAATAATGAAAAATATGTGATGGTGTTTCCAAAAGAGTGTATAACCTCTTCCTAATCACCCTTTCCTCCCATAAGAACACTTTTCAGCATCCCCTTAGCTCTATAAATTATCTGTTTTAGTGATGAAATGGTAATACATTTTTGGGTTTTTTAATATCTTTAGTATATTTACTTAATGATTCACATTATATTTCCAAATATTCTCCCATATAGAAATGAAACAACATTGGTGTCTTAAGAAGTCTCATGTCAAGGGTATTTAGTCTCTATGATTAATTTTAGGTGACAATACAATAGTCTAAGACACATTTAGAATTTAGATAGTGGTCCTACTCTATCTATCTTCCCAATTAATGTTTGATTTTATTTTCAAGATGAAAACGTACATCCCTTCAACTTTATTCATACTTAGGTATAATTTTTGAATATTCCATGTTACGATTTGTATATTGATTAATGTTAGTTACGATAATCATGTTCTTTAAATTACATCAACCTTGTTCCAGTCCATTTAATATGTTACCCAATATTACTATATAGTATATTACATCTTTGTCCCATCCACTCCTTTTTTATTCACGTTTCATTTGAATGGACATCGATTTATCTCTCATGTTTCAGATAGATCATGAATCATGTTGACTTAGATATTTTTATTGATTACTTATAAAAAATTATAGATATGTTATTAACTAAGATGATAAATAAATAAAAAATTACCTTTATTGATTATTGAAAAAACAAAAACATAATTAATATTCTAGAGAATCATCATAATTATAAAATAATTATATGATAATGATAGGGCATCACTAGCTTGATCTCAATAAAAATTTATTTAGTGGAAATGATTATTTATAGTATCTTGGCTATCCACACTATTACAGATGAATGTAAACCCAAACCCGCCAAATGAATTATCATTGAATATTTTTGATTTTTAGTTTACATTGAAATACAATTGTTGGAACATCCACACTATTCCACCATGAATAAATCCACTGGTATGAATTATTTTCAACCAACTAAAAAAATTTCATTTCTTTTCCATTAATGATTCATGAAATGAACACCCTCCCAATTATATCATCTTTTAGAGTCAATATTTCATGCAATAAAAAATTTTGGAATCCTATTTTACACAATTATTTGTGCTTGATATATTCAAGGATATGATTCTCGAATGATTTTATGAAAATATAGTGTCATACAAAAAGTGATCATCCAACATAGCAAGAATGAAATTTTATAGTCCCCTTTTGGGTCACCATCCGTATATATATATCTAAAATGGTTCAAACTGTTTTGTATTAAATTGGATATGAAAATAACCATATTTTTTGGGTACTCTAAAGAATGATTTGATCCTCTTAACCATTAGATACCATAATGATTGGGTGATTTTTTGGAAAAAAAATGCCACATAGATATATATGGATGAATATTTTTTGAAATAAAAATCACTAGATAAAATCATGACTTTATATGTAACATGACGTTTCTTGATGGCATAATTAGAGTGTTGTGGAGGTTTAATATTTCATGTAGGAATAAGTCATCCACATTCTACCACATTACATGATATGTAGGCTTAGAAATAATAATTATACTTAATATCATATGGGATTTTCTTTTGGGATTCAACCATAATTATCCCACCTTTTTAAAATTTTACCTCCCTATTTTTTCATAACCCAAAGCACATACAGACCTCGATATTTTAGATTTTAAAAATATTTGACATATATATTATTTTAAAATTAATTCCACATTCATGATATGTTTTTAGGAAATTCCCAAAAATGATGAACATCATTAATTAATGTGGAAC
Organism: Viscum album; assembly: GCA_963277665.1. Classification (NCBI taxonomy): domain Eukaryota; kingdom Viridiplantae; phylum Streptophyta; class Magnoliopsida; order Santalales; family Viscaceae; genus Viscum; species Viscum album. Next base: position 1,445,212,699 of record OY728165.1, on the reverse strand, counting down.
AATTTCGTTGCACCTCAAATTTTAAAACAAAAACTATGTTGGACAAAACCTATATAAGGGATCTACATTTGATTTCACTATTCATTAATCATTTGTTTCATAAATTTTAATGAACCGTGGGATGAACAGACTCCACATCATGGTAAACTCATTAAAACATCATATGTAAAACAAGTATCAATAATATTAATATCAATCCCCTCTAAAAAAATTATACATGCATGTTGCCTATGATAAGGAATGACATTTCACATGTGTACATACTCTATGTATCAGTCCAACTTGCTAGTAACATATGGATATCCCAGTTCATAACTCCACACATCCCCTCCTAATCATATCTACGATGTGAAAATAATCCATAAATATAGGTTCAAAGTTAATATATCAGTGATATTCGATGAGCATAAACTATAAAACACATATCGTATTAGTTATTAATATTTCCCTATTAAGATAAATAGGATACCTCTTAAAGGGATAATAAAAATTTAACCACCATTCCTTGTCCCCAATTATAGGTGGTATCATTAAAGCATAATCATTATTATAGATTGTAAAAAACCACACAAACATCTTTATTGGATGATAATATAGATTAAATTATCCTTTTAGAATGTTAATCTATGAAATTAATTATGTGATGAGAATATATTTTAACACCATCCCCACTGGATATTAACCTGTTCCCACCCATCTAGTATAAGTGTTCATTAATCAACCATATTCATGAAGGATATAAACATGGATATTTTCCTATATGATGATGACATTGGATTATCTCTTGTGTGATGATAATGGGACCTCCAATACAAGGTATCAGAGTCTAGGGTGATCTCAATCTTTTGCCTAATTTGACAAATTTTTGAGGCCTTGTGTGAGACCCAAGGACAAAATGTTTAATGAGAATGTGATTCTTCATAGAAAATAATTTATATGCCTTATATAATGAGTATATTGAAAGTTTGTTATGAGTATGGGATCCATATTTCTATGCGTAGGTGAAGATCATATTATTCTATTTTACTTATACAATGAGAATGATATTCCTTATGCGACAAGGATGAAATTCCACATGTGATTATAAAAATAATCCTAGTAGATGAGTATAATATCTCACTATCCTTATATTAGTTTATGAAACAATGATTGTTCTCTACTCTACATAATTATGATTGGATTCATTTTGTAATGAGCATATATTCCCACATGCGATGATAATGAGAATCATAATGTGATGATTGTAAGTTTTCTTTTGTAATGAGCCTATGATTCCACATGTGATGGAAACATCACAACATATGTGATGAGTCTATGTTTCCTTATGTAATTACTGTGGAATTATATAAATGATGTGCCTATTTTTCTTATGTTCTATGAAAATAATTCCTCATGTCATCACCATGATATTTTTTAATTGATAAACGTAGGTTTCCTTATAGGAGGATATTATGATTCCTTATGTTATAAAAATAATATTCCCTTATATATTAATATAAGGATGGTAGTTTAATTTTTCCAATTTCCAGAATCATAACATATTAAAAAATATAACATTCCATGACAACAAGGTTTTCCCTTTACCAATGTAAAAAGTGTTACAGTTACCCACTTTACACCTAATTATGGAATCAAGATGGGTTTCAGGATCTTATCTTAAATATGTATGGGATATATGGACACAATAAAACCCCATGTAGGTCTCTATGGAGGTATGTAATGGAATCGTGTTTTATGATTACAAAAAAAGAGTCATCATCATCAACCATGGGGGCGACAAGAAACCTGCCTTTGTAACTTGATAATGTTCAGGACATGAGACAAAAATAATTTCAAAAGCTGGGGACTAAGGAAATAATTATTTTATCAACTATCAGAGAATACATCCACCTTAAACATATCCATAATAGCTATTTTCATTATAGTACCCTATGAAAATTTTCATTATTTAGTGTATTTATATCATTTTACAACAATGGTCCAAGATCAGGGATATAGGCATTTGATATTGTGGTTATAGGATCCAAAAATGAGACACTAGTGATTTTTAGAAATTAATCATCCATGATAAAACTCTCAATCCTTAACACTCCATCAACACTAAAATTTAGAATCATAAATCACTATATATGAATATTTGTATATATGGTTTGTGGACCCATTTCTTGAAATCTCTTTCGTTTTTTTTGTGTTCCCGTGGTTGTATATGAATATTTTCAAAACTGAGTGTTTTCTCTGGTTAACAGTGGAAGTATCTTTATGTGGTCATAAGTGAAAATGGAAATAGGTAGTATATATCCACATTTAAATAATTGATTGTGGATATTGGTTCCCTAAAACCATATTTTTTATCATTGTTTTAGGGGCATGGGAGTAGGATGATTTTCCAGTAGTGGTGCGACCTGAATCCTGACCATTTGGATGCCAAAGAACTTAGATTGGAGATTCATAAGAAATAGTAATTTATTTATTAATCAGGAGTGATTATTGTTGGATAATAACCTCATATGGATACCTAGTGTCTAATTATTATTACACATTTTCATTCAATACTTTCTATTATGTTATTCATGGAAGACTATGGACTTAATATCTTCAGAGCTGTTTTATAAGATTTTATGGGAATGAAATGTTGAAACAATGATAGTGTGTTAGGTCTTAGTGAATATTTAAGAGTAATCATTTTCAAATCATTGGAGTACAACAACAAAATTTAGCATTATGGATAATCTATAGTTTTTTTGGAGTTGGATTTTTTAAATCACTTTATTAGAGAACAATTTTCATTACTATATAGGTAAACATTTTTGAATCTTTTCAAAAATTATACCTGAGTAGAATATTTAATTTTATTAATATCATCAGAAATATATTGGTATTTCTCATTACCACCCAATTTATACCAATGAGAAATGTATTTTCTAATATTATAATTATCCAATAGTTTACTACATTTGTATAATTGTTTTTATGATTTAGTAAAATCCATCAATGGTGAATATGAGATTAATATAGTTGATGTGGGAAAGGCATAAAACCACATTGATATATTTTTTTTACTATATAGAGATTATAAATTCTAGAAATAGATATGTAATCCTTTTTCCCACTCCTTCACATATATTTTGATTTAAATTCCTCTATTGTTTAATAAATTTTATTTCCAAATATATGCCAGAGACATGGGAATGGGGGATCTACTCCCTTCACTCTTCATTACAATGGATTGTGATGTTCTTAATAGTTTTCATAACAAAACACAAATTTCTAGTGATGTAGGATTCATCAATGTTGTAGATTAGAAACTAAAGTTTTTAAATTTTTTATTTTAGATGTTATGATGTTTTTTTAAATGGAATAAAAAAATTATAACATACAGTATAATGATTTTATGAGAGGTTAATATTATTAATGCGTGATATGGGAAAAAATATCATAAAATAGATTCTATATATCGAAAAATGAATTAGTGTTTTTTACCATTTCATATAACAGTGGTTCATTTTATTTAAAAAGAATTTACCAATGGACTACATGTGTTTCAACCATGAAAATTATAAATGGAGGATTAATCTCTTTGATTGGTTTGTTACTATAATTTATAAGAGTATAAAAAAATATAAATAATATTTCGAGCACTTTTGAGGGTAGCTGGTTTTAATCATGAGTTTGTTAAACACCCGGTAAATATCAATCATGCATGTTATTAATTTACCTAAATCAGACATTGAATCATATTTATATGTCGTATCCCACAACCATTTTGATATGAACTGTCAGAAAATATTCTAATGGTAATAAAAGAATAAGCCCTATAAAATGTTGATTGAGGTTTCAACCACAATAGAAAATTGATTGCTATATAATGGGTTTTTTAATTATGATTACATATAAATATATAAGGGGATATCCTTTTTAGTTTTTTTTTAGAAATATATTTTATATTTGGGCAATCGATATCTAATTTAAAATTAGTTTCAACCAAATAGGTCATGGTTAGTACCTAGAGGATCCTTGGAAATTACTTTGAGATAACCATTAATTCATTATAGAATGAGATTAGTGTCTCCTACTAAAGTAAAATGTTCAAGTGAAACAAATATTTTTATATATATACTTATAAACCTACTTTAAATTTAATAATTTGATCCAATACTAATAAAGTTTAATTATTTATCATTAGGAATCATAAATGAGATATTTCCTTGATATTTTTATGCTTGATGATAATGAACTCATTTGTTTCATTGTATTTTTTCATGAAAATATATTATAAGATAATTATATAATATAACTGAAGGTCTATAAATTTAGAATCATTTTTATGAATAATTTGGGATGATATTATAAAACAAATATAATTTCATCATTATAAAATCTATGAGAATATATTTTTTCAAAAAATTATATATATTGAAATGTAATTTTTTTATTTATAAATAACAATATAGTAGTATAACTAAAATAGAGCCAGCATAATACCGCTTCATTTTTAGGGTCATGGATTCTATAACCTAATGTTGGATTGGTTCCATGTGGGATATCCATTGTCTTCATTGTTCATTTGAGAGAATACCATTTTAATAGTGAATCAACGAGATGTTTACACAGATTTATAGACATTTTTTGTTGTATTACCATAATTTTTATGTGTTATTTTATCTTTGAGATGAATAATTATAGTAGTCAGGGAATATTAGAAACCCATTCAATTATTATTCATTCAAATATTTTGAAAAAAAATAGACTAGTTAGGGTTTTCATTGACAATATCGAACTCCCTATCTTATTACACCAACTCAAAAATGATTCTTTTACTTTATATGGATAATTACACCCAACACTGAGAGAATTTTAAATCCACTAAGTACCTCGAGATAGAATAATGATGTTTAGCAGTGGTGGCTCCTATATATCAAGTGAATTATTAATTTTTTTGGTTTATAATTTCAAAAGTTATTATTTTTTGTCTATCAAATTTTTCTTGTATTAAGGATTTCAGTCAATGTATTTCTATATATTAATTATGAAGTATATCTTCTTGAAATGAAATAGGTATATACATATCTCATGTGTATCTATATTCAACTATGATCATCAGTATACTATGTAATTTATATTCTTTTCATTAGTCAATGATACATATATTTATAAAATATATAAGCCTCATTAAAGGAAACATAATAATTAGTTATAGTAGGCATATGTGTAATATTAAAGTAGGCTATATAAGAATTTGATTTTACCATTTTCATGGAGTTGGTACATTAATTAATAAGTTTACATCCCACCGGTGTTTAATGGAGTGATTTAACAGGATCATCATAGACTCAATTATTTTCAAACCTCTATATTATATAATTTTTTCCTTTCCTTGTTTTTTATAAACCATTATTTTTTTAATAATTTTTTTTGAGTGTGTGTATTCAAACGTTTTTATTTAAAAATGTCTAGCTTATATAACTTTTATCATATTGATTTTTAGTTACGACCTTTTAATTTTTTTTCTAATTATGATGTACGATCCATTTTTTATAAATCTCCCAAAAATATTTTATTAATAAACAACATTGTACCTTTATAATTATGTAGGATATTCTATACTTTCAGAGAATATTAATTTAGATTAATTATTTTAATTTATGGTCACTTTATTTTAAATCCTTGTTTCATGATAAAAACCAATAAATTATTATAATATTCTTATAATTGTAGAGAATAATTTTATATTTAAATTTGGTAGTTTTTATGTTAATATTCATAATGGTAGATGTTAATGTTATGATAAAAATATAATATCATAGAATAATTGAAATTGATAGAGTGGTGGTTGTTTTGTTCATCAATGATCTTCTAGAAATAATTAATTTTATAGAACATTTTATTGAGATACATGGTTTATATGTTAAAATATATTTACGGACCTCTACCGTTAAAGTGAGAGTTAGTTCCTATTATCATTGATTGATGGAATTATTTAATATCTAGAATTTTCCCCTTCTAAAATGATAATAATTGATATAGATATACAAAAGTGATAAAAGATGTGTAAGGGAGAATTTTTTATTGATATAAGGATAATGAGTTCTCTAATGACTAATGTTGGATTATAAAATACGAGATAATATTACATGGCATGTAGTCTATGTGTTTCTAAGACTCATGAGAGAAACCTATTTATTAATGTATGATACCTATAGAATTTTATGGCATGAATTATAGTAGGTTTAAATGTTCATCTTGAAGGTCATGTGAAATTTTTTAAAAGGTTTCTTACTCTAATTGTTGGATAAGTTTTGATATGGATATCTCCAGATGTACTTTTACCTAAGTATTTACATAAAATAAGAATCATCTAATAAAAAAGAATGTACCACACCTTATTTCAGGTGAATTACTATTTATTAATTTATTTAGTGACGATATGATTTATATGTTCACTTATAGGAAGATCAATGTGTAAATGGATTGTTTTTTTTAGTTTTTTACAAAGGTGAATGTTTTTTTCATAGTTAGTAAAAACATTAAAAAATATCCAAGAAACCATGTAAATTAATTCAATTGACACCGTAATGGAATATTATTAGTGTACAGTTTTTTGAAGTCATATAAGAAAATGTGTATCATGAAATAGAGCGTAAATCATGATTAGTTCATGGTTTCTCTAACCTTGTGAACCAATTGTACAAGGTATGGCCTCAAGAAAGTAACAAATTATGGTTACCAAATAGTTGTCAAAACCATGATTAATAATTATGTGGCTTATATTTATCCCTTATTAGAAAGTGAATCTAATGTGAATTGATCATTTTAAACCTCAGTTATACGCTAATATTCCCATAAATCAAATTCCATTTTCTCCAAATATGTGATACATGATCCCATTACATCCCCGAACAATCCTTAAGAAAATTAAAGTGTTTTGTAGGTCATGAATCATCAATAAGTTCCCATTCATCTTCATTATTCTTTAATCCATAATTATTCTCTCTCTCTCTCTCTCTGTACTATATACCTATCCTGTTATGGATAGAACTATGTGTTATAAAAGATTTTATTAAATATCTTATTTGATCTAGTGAAGGGAACATTTTTTTGTGATCATATCTTGATTTCTTTCTGGGTTGTTCTACATTTTCATGAAACATTGTGTAGTATGTATCTTTTCACTCAAATACACATGATTTATTATTTTGAGGTTTAGTCTAAATTAAAATATTTTCCTGAAATGGTTTTGGAAAAATATGCATGTCATTTGGGGGAAATCTTATTCCATTTTCATTTATAAATTTTATAATGTTGATCAAATTTTTGAAAACCGCATGATTATAATTTTAAAATATATTTTTTATTTTTTTGGTTATAATGCATGTAAAGTTGTTTTTATAATGTTTTAAAACATGGAAATGGTTTTTTGTGGAATGGATGGCACTGAAATTAATTTATAGAAGATGAAAAGGGATGATATTGGAAAAAATAGTTCGGTTTGATTTGAATGGGATAGATAATAGTTATGAAGAACAACCATAATAGTGGTAGTGGTTATGGATATGATGTTACACCATAAATGGTGACACCAAGATTAATTTTGTGTGTGTGGTCATGGTATAGAATATGCCAAATTATATGATAAGGGGTTTATAGTAATTATAATACATTTCTTGTAAAATTGGCTTGTTGATTTTATGTAAACCATTTTTAACTATTTTTAACTAATTTATTAAATGTGATAATAATTTTATTCTTGAGGTGTGTGTTGGGAAGTAATTAAAGAAATCATACTGAGTTTATAATAAACCAATATTGGGAACTATTTTTCATTTATAGATACCCGCTATCAAGAAAGAAGTTAATGAACTGCATCCTAGTTATTTAGGGATGCTTCTTGATACTGTGCCTAGGAATGTGGTGTTATGGATAATGTGGGGTGATTTTGGTTGTTTTCACATTGGATCTTTCAGTTTTAATCATTTTTTCCTCTTCAGTATGTCTTTTGGTTTCCTCTTATACTCTAATATGGTTTGTTGGATTGGTTGAATTTTGAGTTTTCATTTGTAATCAGGCATCTATTAGAGGTTTTTTTGGATTTTTATATTGTTTGGTTATTTCATTTTAAAAGTGAAAATTATCTAAGAATATTCTTTTAAGCCCTATAAATTTATTTCCTACCTTTTTTGTCTTGGGGATGTCACCTATGGATGGCGACTCTACCACCTATTCCCAACAATAAGTGAGTAGGGTGAGATGTTACAAATGGTATCTATCTTGGAAGATCCATCATTCAATTTTGAGACAAATGGTATCAGATTCATTCAGTCTATCACACTTTTTGGCAAATAAATGGTTGTAACATTATTCAGTTCTTGACATAGTGAATGATGTTATATTTTATTTATTATAGTGTTTGAAATTATATTATCATGTCTTTTGGGTTGGTTGTAAGTATTAGTATTGTTAGAACATGACATATAGATCATAAAAAAGGCTTATCTATCCTCTTCATGTGGAACTCCATGTTACCAGGGAGTTTTGGTACATGAGTGTTCTTATACACTTCCAGTTTAGTTTTTACCACATCATCATGGGTTTAGATGATGACAGTTGAATGAATTATATTGATGGTAAAACATACCAATAGGGATGCATTGTTCATTTTGAGATAAAATGTTTCTAAAATGGAAAAAAGTGAGAATTTTCAAAATGATAAAATGGTTTTTTTAAAAATCAACGTTGTGTAATTTTAGACAAATCATTAAAATTATTATTATGGTTTAGTTGTGGTAAGATAGGTAGTAATAAAAGTTTATGTGGTAGATTGAAATTGATAATACTTAAGTTTCTAATTAACAAGTTTAAATTGAATATTTCTTTATGGTCATAGTGAATGGAATCAGGTATATATTATAGAAATCAAGTAGAATATTATTAAAAAAATTTGGTCTTACCAGATCTATATGTGATGGAAAAACTAGTTCAAATCATTTTATAAGAATTCATGGCCATTAGAAAGTGTAGTAGAAGTGACCAACCTTAGAAAGTGGACCATTCAGTTCGGTTCCATAATAAAATCCACCCATCAAAGGAGAGTATTTAGATCTAAAAAAATAGATGTATGGTAGAATAGGATGAATCATATATTCTATATCCTTTAGATACCATAAAAGTTTAAATTAATGTTGGAAACATATATTTTGGAGTATTTGACATACCAATGTATAGAATTATCTATTCAGGATAAATTAGTCCAACGAATGACCTTGAAGTATTTTAAATAATGATATTAAATGATATTTTATCCCCACACCTATCGTATTTATAGAATAATGGTATTTTTCATTTTTAAGAAAGATAATATACTTATGATAGAGTATGCACCTAGATATATGAGTTTTTTAGTTTTCACCCGATGTTACTGTGTGTACGTCCCTGATGAAATGCAGTTTTGAGTCGGGATTATGTCGAGATATTTTCTCCATGATTTAAATTATTTTTATAATATATTATAGAAAGATGTTCAATTGAGAATCTATAGTATAAATATATTTTTTGTGAAATATATAGGGATAAATATTATTATTACCAGAATAGGTTGAAATTATAATGCTTGGAATAATAGAAAGTGGGAAACCAACATCCAGGTTTGTGGGAGACCTCAAAATAAGACCATGAAATAGTAAATATATATCCTTGTCCTAAATGTAAGATGAGATGTTTTCCTTGTAGTTCAATAGATCACATCAATAGATATTTTATGAAACCACATTCTGTATGTCACAACTATAATGAGGTGGGAAAAATTTAGTTAAATCATCTACGTGCTCAATGGTCGGGCACTATAGACATATCTCAGGCATCTCAAGCATCATATTATATGATAGGATGAGTGTAGTAGAATAATTATCATCACCAAAAGAGTGGGAGTCGTGGTTATACTAGTAAATACATAAAACCTCTATCAAATAAATCACAACAGGGTAATAAATAGAAAAGCTAAATGAGTAAGAAATTATATAGATCTACAGAAATGAACGTGGATGATCATTTTGGTCCTTTGATTGTGATAAGTGAAATTATTTTCAATTATACCCTTATGAATTCTTTGTTTTATACAGGTGTGTCCCATTCGTTTTTTGTTTCTAATGTTGTTGTTAATATCGGTTTTTTATTTAGATGATTCCTTCTGTTTTTTAAGTAAAAACTTTTTTTGGAAACAAAGAGTGTAGAGCCTTTACCTGTAATGATTATTTTATAAAAATTGACGAGGATTTATTTCTTTTTTATTTATCAATTCTTAGTATGGATATATTTTAATTTATTTTTTTATGTTCTGGTTGACAACATAGAAGTCCTATATTGACTATTATGTTTGAAAGGTTATTATAAAATCTATGGACGGAATAAAGAATCTCATTAGTTGAGATTGGGGAGTAATGGCTTGTGAAATAGAAATTTTGGAATCAATGTTTGAAAATTTTATTATCATTTGGTCGATCTACCTTGTCATTTAAGGTAGATATTGTGATTTGTGATTTTATAACTATTTTTGATTAGTTTATTAATGTTTTCCCTGAAAATATATTAGGGTTTCTAAAGAAAGGAGAAGGGTATTTTTTATAATATCCGGCTTGTGACTAGTATGATTTGAATTATATGTTATCTGATGTAACCAATAGAATTGTTGGTTTTTAAATTTTAATAGTATTAATTAGAAAATAAATGGTTTTATTTGATAGAGTACATATATGTGATAAAAAATAGTTTTATTTGTGAAGAAGGTGAATGGAAATATATATACATTATTTGGATTATTAGGATCTTAGTCACGATAAGATTAAGAATTGGTATTGATTTACAGGAATTAATGATATATTTGATCAATTTATGGGATACCAATGGTTCTCTAAAATTGAAAAACAATCTAGGTATTAGAAATTGTGATTTTAGATGGAAGATATTATATTATCAATATTCAGAGGAAAATATGGCCATTATTAATATGTAGTTATGCCTTTTGGCCTTAATAATACATTATATGCCTTTATAGTAAAGATGAAATGAATATTTTTAATGTATATGAATTCATTTATGGTGGTTTTTTATGATGTTATACTAGTGTATTCATGGTAAGAATTGGATCATCAAGAAACACTTGTCTATATTATTGGGTATATTGCGGGAGCATTATCTGTATACCGAGTTAACAATGTGTGATTTCTGGATATAAGAGGTATGTTTCCTTGGCCATGTAATTTATGAAAAAGTAATTTCTAGAGATATGGTTATTATAAAAGGTCTTTTCTCATGGAAAATGATGAATAATGTATTTGAGATACATAGATTACTTAGATTAGTAGGATAATAATGATGTTTTTAATGAGAATTTTTAGGTTTTGAATAACTAATGAGTTATTTTAAGAGGAAGGGGGTTCCTTTACAATATAACCATGAATGATAGAAATATTTTCTTGAACATAAGGTTAGACACACATCAAATCATACACTCATAATTCTAGAGTATGAATAGGGGTATGGAGTCTGTTTTGAGGCATTAAGATATGGGTTAGGATGTGTTCTCGTATAGGGATTTAATGTTTAAATTTGTGGTTTATTAAAGTGATGGTTTCATGGGATGAAATACCCAATACATGATTTTTAATTTATTGTTGTGGTCAATGCTTTTAAGACTTGTCTTCATTACATATTTAGTGATAAATTCACAATTTTTAAGGATCATATGAGTTTGAAATACCTTTTCAACAAATGGTATTATAATTTAGGATAGCATAGATGGATAGATTATCAATAGATGGTAGAATTTTTCTTTATATATACTCCAATTAAAATAATCCTTATCGTTGATGCATTGATATAGAACTCAGATGATTTAATTTGGTGAAAATTATTAAAATTAGTGAAAACTATGGTTTTCATAGAATATATGCATCTAGAATTATCATAAAATGTGATGTTGTAGTTTTCGTTATTGTTTTGTTAATTCTTGATTTAGTACAGTTGGTTAATGTTTCTTTGAAAACTTATTTTGATTATTTTACTATGAAGTAAAAACTCAATGTTTAGGAGATTATTGAGGGATAGAAGATGGAAGGGAATTCATTATTGTCATTTTTAGATCATATGGTTGTTTCTTTGGATTCCTTGAAAAAATATCTTATTTCGAGGAAGCATTGGAGATTATTTATTAACCTTATGATTTAGAAAATGTATAAATCAATGAATTAACACTTTTGGTGGGTTTCTATGAAAAGATCTCTTTTGTAGTATGTCTCAAGATCCCTCACCTATCAAGAGGTCATGTAATATAATAAATGACCATCTATTCTGTTTCAGTTTTTTCAAATTCTAATATATAAAAGGGAGAATATATCCATGGATTTTGTGAGAAGTCTACCATGTAATTTTAGGAAACACCAATCCATATGTGAAATTAAGGATTGACTTACAAATTCAGATCACTTTTCCCAAAATCAAGAAAATAATTATATGGATGACCTATCAGAAATAATCATTCATGAAATTTTGATGATTCATGGTTTTCTATCCTTAATTATATCATACAGATACCCCTTGGTTTTCTTATCATTTTAGGAAATATGTGATGTAAGCATTTGGAATTAATAATTCAATGTGAATCTATTATCATCCTCAAAATATATGGATAGTCTGAATGGAAAATTCAAACATAGGTTGAAATTCTTAGATATTGTGTAGTTTATTAGTGTGGATTAGGGGTTGAATATATACCTTTATTAGAGTGCTCAAACAAAAACAGATATCAGGCATCAATATATAAGTAATATTTTGAATCATTACATTAGAATCTATGTCCATGTCCACATTATTGGGCGGAAACATGTGATAATTCAATAATTGTTACCATTGTTGTGTAAAAGTCAATAGAGAAGATTTATTTAATCATATTTAGAATGGAAATGGTATTGAGTCATCTATAATCATATATGGATAATTTTCTTCAACCGTTTTTTATTGAGTTGTGTGATCTTGTGTTCTTTATAATATCCACCTGGATTGGTCACCGTCATTTAGAATATAATGGAATGATATATCTTTAATACATAGTCTCTTTTGATATACAATAAGTATTCTGGTATGTGGAAAACTAGAAAACTTTCAAAACATGATTCAGTTCAACATGCAATGTGTTCCATGAATCTCAGTTGAATAAATATCAGCATGAACATGATCATGTTATTTGATGGTATCATGTTGACTTAGAGCTTGTTTCAATGTTAATTCATATACCATTATTAATTCTAGATAAAAAAATAGAATATCATTCAAGGGGAAAGCATCGATCAACAGTGGGTTTTTTGAAAACAGGGTAATATTCTCGAAGAAATTTGGAAGTGTGTGATGGAAATGATAGAGAAATGGACGAAAATATTTTAGGGAAACAACATTTTTATCAATTATGGTGATATAAAGGCCATTGGTTTGGAGAATTTAGCACCCATAATTTCAGTTAAATGAACCTCTAATCATGTATTTTGAGTATATAATTTTTTCAGGATATGTTTCAGGAGGTTGCATGGGATTTTAGAACATTTTATAGGATTTAAAAGAAGTAAACTGTTTGGTAATGTTTAGTATAAACCTTGAATCACCTCCAAGGAACCATAAAAAGGTATGAAAGTGGAAATTATTTAGGCACATGATGGTTGTAGAGTTTGGAAAAACTATGAAAATTCACAGGAGAAACTATGCATCTTGACAAAGAGGTAAAATAATTGTTGGTTTAGGGTTTTTTTGACCCTATGACCCAACCATGTGTGGTATTTCATTAGGAGAGTAGCACTGCATGAGTGGAACATGGTTTAGAAAAACATGCATCTTAATCATGCAATATTGTTCAACCTCCTTAAAAAGTGGATATAATTGAAATTATTCTTTTTAACTGTTGTTCTTCTATTAGTCATCTTATAACATGAAATCATTTTTCTATCAAAGTGTTAGAGTTGATTCCCTTTGATATGAGATTGATCCTTATGAATATTAATGTTTCTCGGTGTCTTGAATTATTCAATAAGTTCTATTTTCTCATCATTCATCCTATATCAATCATTCATATCCCTCAAATTATCACAGATATAGTTCACTATAGATAGATTTATGTGTTATGAATGATTATATTATTATATCATATTGTATCTAGTAAATGGAACATGTGTTGTGACTAGATTTTTATGTTTTGTTGTTCTATTCTTAATTTTTTTCAGCCGTTGTGAAGTACATGTATTATCTCTCGAAACCAGTTGATTTAAAACATAAATATTTTTTAATTAAATAATTTTTTAGAGATGGATGTGAAATTCTTGTGTGAATCTTGATGGAAATTTTGTTTTGATATTTTGTTGGAACTTTTAGAAATTTTATTCATTTATTTTAAACCCCTTGTATAAAATATTAAAATGATGGTTTAAAAATATTGATTGGTTTAGAAACATTTATGTTGGCTATTTAACATCTTTAAAAGAATAAAATGGTTTTATGATAATTTTTTTTAATAGAAATTAGTTTCAGGTATTTGATTTTGACACAAATAGTTGTTCATGATTTTATTGGTATGGATATTTATTGTGAGATAACACAATCAATGTGTGACATAGTGTTGATGTGATGTTACACCATCAATAGTGAAACCAATCATCAATTTGTGTGTGTCTATAATAGTGTGTGTGACATGGAATGGAATAAAAAAATAGATGAATGTGTTTTCTAAATGATTTATTTATTATTTCCATGTAAATATAATTTATGGATTTGATATGGACAATTTTTTTTCATTGGAACTATTTTCCAAAAATCTCTAAAATATTTTATTTTAGTGGCATGATTTGGGATGTCATTGGAGAAATCCTATGGAATTTAGACACTCCACCTATCTTGGCAGCATTGTGTGTTTATACACATCATCTATCATGATACTTGTAATGGAAATTTATCTCAATTCATTAGTTATTATTCTTGATACAATTCCATTGATTGTGAAGTTTTTTTACTGGTGTGGGTGGGGTGTTGTTGGTTGTTGTCATTTTGTAGATTAGAGTAATGTTCCCACATTGGTCCTCTGGTGTTTTTTTGGTTTTGGCTTGTACTCTAATGTTTATTGTCAATTTAGTTGTGTTTCTATTGGTAATCATTTCACATAAAAAATATATATTTTGGATGTTTTTCTATGTTATTTGGTTGTTTTTTTCATGAGGTAAAATTATCCCACAATTTTCCTTAATGCCCTTAGCATTTATTGAAACAATTCTGTGTCTTGTGGATAACACTTATGTCCAGTAACACCACTACAAATTCCTAATACAATGGGTCATGTGAGGGATGTTACACAGTATATAGGATACTTTCCACCAGTGAGAATTATATTTAAAAAAATATAAGATATAATTGATTGAAGGCCATTAAGGTTTTCAAAAAATGTGAAAGCATGGAAAATGAATATATTTTTGTTTCTTGATTTATGAATAAAATTTTTGTAGTTATTATAGTGTATGAAAAGGAGGGAAATGTAGTAGATATGGATCACTATGTTGTTTGATTATATGATTAAGAAAATTCTTGATATTTCCCATTTTATTTAACATTCAATTATTTTTAGATGATAATTGATTCTTTAGTTCCTTTTTGATACCCATATTAGTTTTTGATATCATTATATTCCATCATTTATTGTTTGGTCCTAATTTATTTCACAATGGTATATTTATTTCATGCATACTTATTAAAAAATACATTTCAAGGTTTTGATTATTTTTGTACAGTGAGAGTAATAATAAAAATTTTCAGACTCCATAGATAGTCATCATAGATATATTGAGTCCATTAAATTATAATTTTATTATGAAATTAGATTAAATATAAGGTATACATCTTGTTAAAATTAGGGTATGTGAGGAATAGATGATATGTTGATAATTAATGTCTAGAGTTGAATTTTTTAGTTTATGATTTTAGGTTCATGTGTATTTTATTAATGGATGAAATTATATGGCTTATGTGAACATTCATGGGTGTTATTATGGGTATTTGAGTTGAAACATGCATGATATTTTACTATCTCCAAATATTTTCATCAATAACCACTAAATTAAAAAGTGTGCCTAAGTTAATGGGAGAATCCTATTGGGCCTCTAGACTCAAAACCACCCTATAACTAGGTTATAGGTCCTGATATGTTTTGGTAGATATTTTAATTCAATTTTTGTATTGATAACTATTATAGCTATACACATGGTTTGAATCAAGATGTTTGAACAATATATGGGTATTTAGCATGATATATTTTCTAAGTTTAGTTAAAGTCTATTGTATATTTACATTATAATTTCACTATATATATATTATCTAGAATTCCAGAGAAATATATATTTAGTTTTCATTTGTGATGAAAGCGTAATGATTTTACTATATTATGTTTGATGTATATGAGGTAAACAATTTTATTTTATGCATTGGACTGTGGGACACCATCTTGACAGCATATTTACATGAATATAGGTTTTAGATATGTCCATCATTGGTACTATTTTTTCTTAATATTTGTTTGATTTTTTATTTACCATATAATTTATATTTTAGGTCATATTCCTCCCATGATTATTTGAATCCCTTTATTATTTTCTGTACCCTCTATCAAACATAGAGGCATGTCTAAGGTCACATATGATCACATGGTTAGGTACAATAAAAGTGCTCTGGGCTATGGATATAGATATATATGTGAGTGTTATGTTAATTTTTTGGGTTAGGAAAATGTTTGTTGGAGGATGATATGAGATTCAGAAATATTAGAGTTACATTGGTAGAAATCATAGAAAGTATATATTTTGTTAAAATCCAATGTCACTAGTGGACACGAGATGTTGGGATTATGTATGTAAAATTTAGTGTGTTTTTGAACCATAAATCCAATGCATATTGAATGAAACTTCATATGAGTAACATGTATTGTCTATGATCCCGTGAAATTTTCATTAATCAATATTTTACATGTTAAGAGCTTGAAATAAAATAATGAGGTAATTTTTTTCATATCATGTTTTTGGAATAAATTATCAGATTAACAAATATATAATATACTCAACATTTTCCAAATAAATAAAAAAGATTGATTTGGTTAATATAGATCTATAGAACCTATTTGATTGATTGTTGATTGTGGTTGCAAACCCTATAGGGAAATAGTATTTATGAGTGCTTTATTTTTGATAAAAACTCAACTATTCATAGAAAACTAAGGGAGTGAAATGATGGGTGTATGATGGGGTTTTATATTTTTCAAGATTTTAAATTATCAGAAAATAAGCATATAAAAAAACTTCAATTTTTTATTAAGAAATTAATTTTTATTGAAAATACTTATATACGAGAGATTTTTTTATTTTAAATTTATGAAAATCTTGTTGGATTCTAATCGATTTTTTTAAAAAATGATAATGTTTTGAAATGTGTAACTTCTTTTAAGTTTGATTTTATAAATTTTATTATTTTATATGAGAAATAAAATTAATTTTTTTGTGGTTTTGTAAGGGAGTGTCCCATGTGTTTTAAAACCTTTGTTTTGGATTATTAACTTATTTTTATTAGATAAGAAGCTACATGTTTTTGGATTGTTAGGTTGGTGTTTTATATAAGTATAAAGTAATTTTATGTGATATTATGTAATTTATTGGTATATAATACTAGTAAATTGATTTTCATGGTGAACGAAATTTTTGGGAACACCTTTAGGCTTAATAATTAATGTTATGTTAGTTTCTATAGTCAAAAGTTCCATAATGATAAATTTGTATGGATCATCATTTTTTTGAGATGGATGTGTGTGGTTATGTAACATGTTAATATTTAAGTTATGGATACATTTAGAGTTGATGAAGGAATAGTTTTTGGATCCAAGGTATTTTATGGACAACATGGACGAAAATAATTCTATGTAGGTGGAATAAATTTTGGAAAAACTAATGAAAATATAATTGATTTTCTACCAAGGCTTTCATTAAATAGAGAACTCAATTTTTTCCTTTATTTTATTCGATGCATGAATCAAACTAATAGATATAATTAAATGAGATAGTGAATAGTTGAAAACTTTTGTAAATCAATCATTATATTTAAAGTGTTATCATTAGATTTGAAGTGTTAATGCACATTGATGGAGTGTTTTTAAGGACTCAATGATTTATGTTTTGATGAACCGATGAAAGGATCAATATCGGGTATTGTTAGTCAATGAATGAATCTAATACTATTATGAGTTATTAATAGAATGTTTTAATTGATATTTTTGGGGTTTTCAAACATGTGTTTAATGTTAAAATTTAGTGGAAGAATATATGGAATCATACACTCTTCATGGATGAAGAAATTGATAGGGTTGGTGATAATGTTTTTCATTGGGTACAAGATTTAAGACCAGCAGGTTCCCAGTGAAGTGACCAGTGGGATGTTAAACTTTTTTGGGGCACTGGACAAATGGTGGTATTGCAAAAAACTACTTGTTAAGCTAGTAGTTTTGTAGCATATGAATATTAGGTTCCATGTAGGTCCCCATTTTTTTTTAAATTAAAAAAATCTATTATTATTATGGGGTTCTAAACCCCCTCCATTTTTTTGGTCCTGGTTAACCAATGGAATGTAGAGTATCCCCAAATTGATCTTTCAACACATTATGAATCTATATTGATCTCAATTATATCTATGTTTTCTGTCAAATAGATTTCAAGTGAGACTTCCCCTTTCTCTTACTTGTAAGTTTGTAATTTTGGTGTTGATCAACTAGCTCTTATGTTGTAAATGAAATTTAATAATGGTTTTCACATCGTGATGAAAATTTTAGGTTTCTTTATTTTTTTGGAATGTTCATAAGTATTTCTAGGTGGTTTTAAGGGATTTTATATTTTATAGACATGTTCACTCTGTTCAAATCATGATGACAAGAAATATGGATATATTCTTGATCACCTTTTGAATATTTTATTCTGTAATATGGTGAAACCTATTTGATTGAAATTGTGTGATCCAAAAAAAAATTGTGGAACCCAAATTTTTTTCCATTTCACTACTTTTTCTTTTTGTATCATAAAAACTCAGCAATAGAGGTTTCATTTAGATATTTTGTTTATAATATTCATTCTATTGTGAAATTCACATAAATTATTTTCCATTTCATATATTAAACACAAAGTAAGAGACCATTATCCATTGATCTTCATAATTTCTCAAGATCATCTCTAAAAATCATGAATTAAACCATAGATCTTGGTTTTAGTGGACAGGTATCTAGGTTTTGTATGTATCATATGGGGTTTTATATAGATATATTGTGAGAATGGGATGAATAAATTAGATCTACTTTTTTCTTTATGCACTTCTTCATAAATTTTCTTAGAATGTCTTTTATAATAACTCGATTGATTAGGATTTTATTGAATATGATCTTCTTGATATGGTTTCCTTTTCATAGGGTTATTTTTTTATCTAAGGAGCCTTCATTCAAACTTTCTTATAAATATCATAATTTTATTGAAAATACCATGTGTTTTTGGTGGGTGGTTTCGGGAAAAACCTTTGTTTATTAACCTTGTTTTCCATATCTTCTTAAATTTGTTTTCTAAATTATTTAATGTCATTTTTTATTTTCATTGAATGGTGATGGATTGGTATTATATTAAAAATGGTCTTCTCCTTTAGTATTGTTTACGAATATGCATTAAAAAAGGGTTTTTAGTTTTTTAAGGATTATTTGACAATTTATTTTACATATACCCTTAAATTATTTAATATATAGAAAATAGGTCCAACATGTGTAGGTTGTTGCTGAAAATGAATGCTCTAAAGCTTTAGATTTATAAAATTGAAACCTTGGTATATTAGGAGGTGTATATATTAATACAATCAGGTTATAATGTTCTTCATCTATATACAATGAACATATGTTATAAATATATCTTAATTTTTATATTACAGGTGGGGGTGGGGTGTAACGACCCAAATATTCATTAATGAAAATCCCTCTTGATCCAGTTAAATGTCTCTTTATGAAAAATGTTTTTATAAGATTTCAACTTCTCTGATTTTATGTTAAGATTTGTGACCGTTAGTTTTATAGTCATTGAACAGTGATCACGTGAGTAGTATAAATATAAGGCTTTAATGAACCCAATTTTACTCAGACAAAGGAAGCGATGGCCTCATCCAGTAGAATTTCCCCATATGAAGCCCATTTGTCAGAGCTCGGAAAAGAGGTGGCGTCTTTGGGCTTCTCCCTTGACCTAGCCCAAGATGAGCTTTATTATGTCAAGCTTGAACGGGACCGTCTACGGGAAAAGTGGAAGTTGATAGAGATTACCACTCGGGCGATGTTATCCGAGCCGCCCCAAGATTCTGTCACCATCGCACACCTTACCCTTAGGTCTTATGAGGCTATTTTAAGGGGTTATGTAACAAATAAGTAGCACCATGTTCATGTACATTATTTTTGTATGTAATAATGAATATAATTTCTAGTTATTTTTGATACTTTGAAAATAGATTTTAAAGTACAAATGGTGTTTTAGTTAGTATTTAATTAAGAATTGTATTTTATTAAATTAAAGGATTTTTGAATTAAATAATATTTTAATAAATTATTATTATTATTATTAAATTAATTTTTATTAAATATAAATGGTCTTATAATTTTATGAATGCAATTGAAATTTTTATTAAAGTTTGAAAGCCATTTCTGTCAAAACCTGTGAATTTTTTATAAATGTGGGTTTTTATTTTAAAAGTGAAAATTCACATATTTAGTAAATTATTTAGATAAAATAAATATTATTTTTGGAATCAGGATGAAGAAATTATCCAACGGTGAATTTTTCATAATTTTCTGAGACAGTAAAATTTCTGGGTAAAAATTAAATATCATTTAAATATATAATGTGTTTTATGACATCATAATGACCCAATAGTGATGTAATAAAATACCATAATACTTATGTTCGGCCAATATATGTTTTATCATTAAAATAATTAGGGTTAGGGTTTGTTTGAATTAATTTTCAAAGCATTAATGGAGCCCTCAAGACTTATTCAAAACTTTGCCTTTTTAAATTAATTTCCATGGGAGTGTGACTCACCTCCAGATAAGCAACCCTAATTTTTTAATAAGTTCGGACCTTGGCCTTGTAAAATATTGTTTTCCTCTTTCCTTTTCCATAAACCATGGGAAAATACCATGGGATGGTTTGTGGTTTGGATTATTTTAATATAAGGGGTCCCAAACCTAAATAATAAAGAATTCTCTCACCTTTCCTATATAAACCCACCCAAGCTCCCACTTCATCCTCAATCAAAGCCCTTGGAGTTCGTCCGACCTCTGCCCTACTCTCTGTATAATCCTCTATAGGTGCCCCAAGCTCCCAAGAAGCCTCTCACAGGCCTCTTTATAGCCTTTGGAAGCACACTTCCAAGTAAGGGTTTTTTCTTCCTTTCTCATTTTTGTCAATTTTCTTTAAGTTGTATTGCCCATTTTATTTCAATTATGAATGGTGGGTTATGGTTTCAAACCTCCTCCATACTTCCCTCCTATTGTTTGAATTATGGGAGAACCCTTTCTCTCTCATTAAATGCCTCCCATGTACACCCGTTACTATGCCGAAATTCCGAAAGGAACTTCTCTCTCTTCTTTTACATTCAAGCAATACTTTTGTATCATGAATCTAAATTCCTTTTCGATTGTTGGGACATGTATATATATGACCTCCTTACTGTCCATTACATTTAAATATGATGAGGAACCTCTTTCTCTCTCATCAACCTTTTTTTATGAATTCATATGTCACGCTGTTACGCTGCCTAAATCGCACCGATTTTCTAAGCCAATGTCATTGTGTAGTGAATACGATGCCCATTTCTCCATCAAGGGTATTCACCTTTATGAGCTTGTACTTATTGATTGTAAAGCTCATGTATGAATTCCACATTCCTTTATCGTGGAATAAATGATTATGTTTTATGAATCCATGTTTTATGATCCATGTGGCACACTTATGCATGAAATGAAATGTTTAAGAAGGGTGCGCCCTTATAGTGCTCCAACGCATTGGGTAAAGTATAGTATCATGATACGTCATGTGAAATGAGTGTTGAATCATTCTAATTCAAGTGCAACGGGGGTTTACTCATGCTTCAAGTGCAATGAGGGTTTACTCATGCTCCATGTGCAATGATCCTTGGCTCATGCTGATTCAATGTTAAGTGTTGTTGCCACATTTCCATGTTATTATTATCATGCTTTATCATTCCTTTATGTTCATGTCACTCTTATTCTATATTGATGTTCCTATTTCCTAACATGTATTGTACTCCTCATGTTATTCATTGTGTACTCCCTTACCGGGCTTTATAGCTCACCCTTTTCTTATGCATGTCCTCAGGTTATCCCATGCAATGCTAAGTACGAAGGAATGTATTGGTCATGTAAAGGAAGTTTTCAGTAAATATGTTGTATTTCATGTTTAATGTTTTTATGTAATGATCCTAAGCCCCAAATACACTAAACCTCTCGATCTTCTTTGTTGTATCAAGTGAAGTTTTATGTAATAAAGCGTGTTTAAGTTGTAATAAAAAGCCGGGTTGTCATAGTTGGTATCAGAGGATAGGTTTAGTTATTTTTGGGATTAGGAAACACTAGTAATGCCTTAGATATAAGACTAAGTATAATAAAAAAATCCCTAAGTTTTGTTAAATACTAAGTAAGTTGTTTATCAAACAAATACATCCCTATCTGGATACGAGTAGGTAGAGGCGGCTCTGGCACAGATGTATCCTAGGGGTAAAACCCGAAAACACCACTTTGAGATAGACTCGAACGGGAACTGGTGCACGACAACATGCCTTGCTGCACTCTTGGTTACGACACTCCTGGGGGATATGTTTTGATAAATTCACAATCTTAGTATGAACCCTTATTAATGTAAAAATTCCCCTAAGAATATATGTTAGAAGGAAGATCATGAAAAGTCTGGATTGAATCCTATAGACTCATGAGTTAAAGAGATTAATGTGCATTTATAAGTCATCAACTTTTGTCTTTGGATTACCCTTTATGTGTTACCCCTAACTTTCCTTTTATTCCAGCCATTGGCTGGTAATAGGAGGACTCGGGCTAACAACTGTTGTGATGATCAGTGTGATGATTGTACTAATGAGATGCCCAATCCTATGGGAGCGGGAATCGCGAACTTTTTCATGCTTCTATCTCATCTAGCTCAAGTTTTGAATAGAAACACGGGTCAAGAGTAACGTTCAACCCCCCCTAAGAAGGAACAAGTCTCTATTGAAAGCTTCATGAGACAAAGGCCTCCAACTTTTAGTGGATCATCTGATCCCACGATCGCTGAGCAATGGATCAACTCCATTGAAAATATATTCTCTATCCTTCAATGTTCTGAACAAGAGAAGGTTCTCCTGGAGGCTTATCCTATGGTGGGTGAAGCTGATCAATGGTGGACGTTGATCAAAAATACGAAGCCTGAGGAGGAGATCGAGGCTTTGGAATGGAAGGAATTCCAGATGATGTTTTTCAATAAATATTTTCCATGCACCCTCCGTCTTAAGATGGAAAGGGACTTACTTTCCCTCAAGAAGAAAGATGAAGAATCTGTGGGAGCGTATGAGGAAAACTTCACAAGGCTTTCACGCTACGCTTCCGGCTTTGTCGTTACCCCCGAATGCAAGGTTGGTCGCTTCTTTGGTGGGATGAAGCCTAGCTTGTGGAATGCATTAGCGATCCGTGACTTCAACAGCTATGAGGAAATTGTCTGATGTGCCCTAAAGGATGAAATGGATATCGAAGAATCACAGGGGTATCATGGGGACAAGAAGCGTAAGGTGGACTTCAATGCTGGTGTTCCGATGGATGAATACAACGGTGCTAAGAAGTTCCAGCACCCCACTTGCCAAATGTGTGGAAAGAAGCACCTTGGAAATTGCCTTAGGGGGACAAGAAAATGCTTCAGGTGTGGAAGGGAAGGGAACCTAGCTGTTAACTGTAACGACCCACACTTTACATACATTGTTAATACTTCAAAATTGAAGCACTCTTATTACAACATATGACAAAACCACAAAGGACCGTATAGGTATAGTGTCTTTAGAAACTAGGAAACATAAACAACTGGTTCATAAATCTTCAACAGTGTCTCCCATTTATTTCATCATATCTAGGGTCCCTTTTAGCATATTCTACTTAATATCCATCTTCCTGGCCTGGGGAAAAGAAAACATTAAAGGGTGAGCTCAAATGCTCAGCAAGGGCAGATAAAGGAAATAAAAATCATATCATATCTTTTTGAAAATTAAAACCTGCAAAAGAGATCATAATATCTTAACATGGAATAAATCATAGAAGTGAAAATGAGATCCCCATAATCATAAAATAAAACTTGAATCTTTGTGGCATGCACACATAATCATGGAAAATCATTTCTTGTTAGTCATGACTCATTGCCAAGACTATCTTAGTGGACAAAGTCCCTTTCTGAACCGAGTTCACTCCTCGTTTCAGTCCTGTATCACTGAACCGAAATAACCTTCCGTTCCAGCCATGTCTATCTCATGAGATATAAAATCATTACCCAATGCATTGGAGGGAGATATAGGTCCCACCCATCTTATAATGAATCCTTTCTTATGTGTGCCACATAATCATAAAACATACATCATTGCATAACACATGTAACAAAAAATGGGATTCTTGAAACATCATGACATCATAAATCAATTCATATAAGATAAAGGAATTCATAAAAATAATTCCATCACAACATGATCAAATCAATGTAATAATAGGGATAAAAACATAACCCTTTATTATCTTAGATGGAAAATAATTTTGATAAAACACTTGAATTGAATTCTTGAGGAAAATATCCTTTCTTCTTCAAAAACATTTTTCCTTTCATAACATGTCATACAACTTTAAAATAAAAGAATTTGATTAAAAATAAACTTGAAAACTTGTAATGGAAGCTTCTTTGAAGTAATGTTTTAAAAATCCATTCATGCCGTATAAGTTAAAAAAAACATTCTTCGTACTTTTGTCGGAAAAGTCAAAAAGTACCTCGTACGGAAAAACGACAAAAGATTCCTTTCATATTCTTTACTAAAAACTCACCTAAGGGTAAAATTGGATTTAAACTATTTCAAGTGGATGGAAACAATATTACATATTGAGGGAACATGGATGTGGATGATAAAATACACCCCAGTAAATACTTACGAATAAACAATCTCGGATAAAAATGAGATTGTGATATTTCCCTTACCTTAGGTCCGATTTGCTTTGTTCGTGTCCGAAGCTCCTGTATAATGGTTTAAATAATGTTATTGACTTATTCCAGAATCATACATATTGATATGAGATCATATATGGTCATATTATTAGCTTCTTGTTAGTAATATTTCATTGTTACTTGTTACTCGGGTCTTTATAACTTTTTGTTCTTATGCGTGTTTTGTCGAATAAATTCTTATTCTTATCTTTAGGTTATAGATAATTCATTTCCAGAATGGTATTAGTGTAGTATATACCATATTCATTCATTCAATTCATTTATATAATCATTATGAAATGAAGATCATGTAGAACGAGTCGCATCACATCGTGGAGACGGTATTCCGTACGTACGCACGAGTGATGATATCGTTCCTATGATCGTGGAATTGTATTGGAGTATATATATATATTATTTCAGTATCAATATTACTTAATAATAATCATATATATTTACTGATTACACCATTATACCCATCCTTGTAAGGTGATGGTGGAAAATAGATTACACCACGGCGTGGAGACGGTATTCCGTACGTACGCACGCGCGATGATTTCATTTTTCCGTAGGATGGATAGAAGGTGAATTAGGGTTGTTTCATATTTATAATAACATATCAGTATGTAAGTAATACTGATGTTATTACTTTATCATGAAACAACTAAAGAAGAAGAAGTTGAAGAAGAAAGAAATTGAAAAGATCGGTAATGGATATTACCTCTTCTTTGGAACGCCTTTTTGAATCCTCCACTTAAGGAACTAAGATTGGTCTTTGGAGAAGACCAGGACCTCTAGGATTATTCTAGGGAAGTGGAGAAGGGAAAATGGCAGGGGTTTGCCGAGCTTGAGTGCTCAAATTGGTGTGAGGAAGAGGGGGAGGAGGTGCCCTTTTATAAGGGAGGAGAGGGGCACCTTAGGAATATCTCAAAATATTATTTTATATTAAAGTCAAAATCGGTTTATAATGGTTCCAAAGGGTCTTATTTCGAAGCTAAAGTGGGGATGGGTCGAAATCCTATCAACCAATAGGATTTAGACAAGTTTAGGGTATTATTTTAACCTTATCAATTAGATTTAACTCTAAGTTAATTAATTTAACTTTTACCGTGTCTTTTTGTTTTCTTTCACTATATGGTTAATACACTTACTATAACATGCCAAACGAACCCCAAATTGTTTATTATTAATATATATATCCTTATCTAAGTCATTTGGCCGAACCTTAGATTTTTAGGAATAAAATAACAATTAATAATATAATATTTTATTTAAAAACTATTTTGTGTCAATTTTGACACTATTTGATATATGATTTTTGTGAAAGTCATAACAGAATTATATGTTCGAACCAAGTTGATTAAATCAATACTAATATATCATAGTAACCTAGAAAATTAGTGGAATTCATAAAAAGTCTCAAATTACATTTATTTTGGTATTTATATTATCAATTTTGTCAATATTTCATTAATAAGATAATTACTGCATCATCTTTGTGTCATAAATAAATTAAATTATTTGATGTCTAAAAATTACAAATAAAATACCATCATGTAGGAAATCTTTTTATCTTTCTAATTAATATTTACAATAGAATTTATCTTATGTATAACCCTATATTAAAAATGATTTACTTATTAAACTTTGATTTTAACTATTTTAACCCTTCTTTAAATAAATTAATAATAAATGTCCTAATCTAATCCAAGTGGGCCTAAATGGTCATATTTTATTCCTAAGTTTGTTTTTGGTAGAATTACACTTGTCCAATAGAATTAGGACATGTGTTAGGGTAATATTAATATCATATTTACCCTTAGTTACCCTATTTACTATTAACCGCAGTAAAAATAGTAAAAAGTTACTATTCACCAAAAAATTATTTTCATCTCATTGAACCACATTTTAGTCCTTGATATTAACCGTGTCTCTCGGATTTTTGAAATTCCATTCACAGAAGCGGTAAAATTAAGTTTTATGCAAAATTCAGTTTTTTAACCTACCACTTAGTGGTTTCACTATTCATCAAAAATTGAAAGTTTTCAGAAAAATACCAAAATTTCACCCTAGGCTAATTTTGATATTCTGAGTCCAAAAATGAAGTCCATTTTGAAAAATAAAATTTATAAAATTTCAAAAAGTGGTTATTACTATTCATAACGGCTAGTTTTAATAGCATATTGTTGTTTAGTGAAACTCGGTATTGCGTACGACGCAAGCTATCGAGGAAGGTCGCGATTGCGTGTAAAGCAAGCCAAGCAAGTGTTGTGTAGAAAAAGATTCCTTTGATGATTTATATAACATAAAAGTCTCGGGTGTTACATTCTACCCCCCTTAAAAAGAATTTCGCCCTCGAAATTCGTCACTTTGCAACAAACAAATGAGGATACTTCTCCCTCATCATATCCTCAAGCTCCCATGTAGCTTCTTCAAGTTGGTGGTTTCTCCATAAAACTTTCACCAAGCGAGTGGTCTTGTTTCGTAGGACTTTTTCGCTACGATCCAGAATCTCTATCGGCTGTTCTTCATAAGAAAGATCTTGCTCCAGCGGTACAACTTCTGAGCTGAGTACATGTGAAGGATCTGGTATGTACTTTCTCAGGAGAGATACATGGAACACATCGTGAACTTGAGAGAGATTCGGTGGAAGCGCCAATCGGTAAGCTACCTTCCCAACACGATCCAGTATTTCAAAAGGACCGATATATCTAGGGCTCAACTTCCTCTTCTTTCCAAATCTCATAACCCTCTTCCAGGGAGATATTCGTAAGAACACTTTATCACCCACTTCAAACTCTAGGTCTTTTCTTCGGTTGTCGGCATAACTTTTCTGTCGACTCTGAGCTGCTCTTATGTGTTGTTGAATAGATCTGACCTTTTCTGCCATTTCATCAACGAGATCAGGTCCTAATAGCTTTCTTTCCCCAACTTCATCCCAGCAAGTTGGAGTCCTGCATTTCTTTCCATAGAGAGCTTCATAAGGAGCCATCTGAATACTGGAGTGAAAGCTATTATTATAAGAAAATTCCACCAAAGGTAGGTGTTGATCCCAACCTCCTTTGAAATCCATAGAGCAAGCTCTCAACATATCTTCTAGGGTTTGAATTGTTCTCTCAGACTGACCGTCTGTCTGGGGATGATAAGCAGTGCTGAAACTCAACTCTGTATCTAGAGTATGCTGAAGACTTCGCCAAAACTTCGAGGTAAATCTCGGATCTCGATCAGATATAATAGAAAGTGGTACTCCATGCAATCTTACCACTTCCTTTACATATATCCTGGCAAGCTGATCTAGAGAGAAATCCTCTCTAATAGCAATGAAGTGTGCAGACTTTGTAAGACGATCAACTATGACCCAGATAGCATTATTGCCTTTGGATGTTTTAGGAAGTCCTGTGACAAAGTCCATAGTGATGTTTTCCCATTTCCATTCGGGTATGGGTAATGGTTGTAACATCCCCTTAGACTTCTGTCTCTCAGCTTTAACTTGTTGACAAACCAAGCATCGAGAGACATATTCAGAAACATCTCTTTTCATGCCATCCCACCAGAAGTACTCTTTCAGGTCCCTATACATCTTCGTGCTTCCAGGATGAATAGAGAATGAAGAACTATGAGCCTCATCCAGCAACTCTTTCTTTAATTCGGGGATGGGAGGAACACAAACCCGATTCCTGAACTTTATTATCCCATCACAATCAAGGTTGAATTCAGGAACATTTCTCACCTTCTTTTGTAACTCGACATCTTCTTTCTGTGCCTCTTTA
Source organism: Viscum album (assembly GCA_963277665.1). Taxonomy (NCBI): domain Eukaryota; kingdom Viridiplantae; phylum Streptophyta; class Magnoliopsida; order Santalales; family Viscaceae; genus Viscum; species Viscum album. The sequence goes on along the minus strand of OY728165.1, from coordinate 1,445,183,568 downwards.
ATCTTCACATGTATAGATGGTTGAACATTCATTTGAGAAAGATAAGATTTTTCCCCTTCCATTATAATTCCAAGATCCATCCTTTGTAAATCCATAAATATTGGATCTTTTGTGATCCTCATCATGGATAAACTAGCATGGTCTTGTCGACTTAATGCATCTGCCACCTTGTTTGCTTTCCCAGGGTGGTAATGGATTGAGCAGTCATAATCCTTAATCAGCTCCAACCATCTTCTTTGGCGCATATTCAGCTCCTTTTGTGTGAAAATATACTTTAAACTTTTATGATCAGTATAAATATCACACCTTTCACCATAAAGGTAATGCCTCCAAATCTTTAATGCAAAGATTACCGCAGCCAACTCCAAATCATGTGTTGGGTAATTTTGCTCATGGATTTTCAACTGTCGTGAGGCATAAGCTATCACCATATCATTTTGCATAAGAACACACCCCAATCCCTTCTTGGATGCATCACTGTAGATCACAAACACTTCTCCACTACAAGGCAGTGTGAGCACAGGTGCACTGGATAACCTTCTTTTCAACTCCTTGAAATTCTCTTCACATTCCTCTGTCCAGACAAACTTAACTCCTTTCCGAGTCAACTTGGTGATTGGATTAGATAACCGTGAAAAATCTTTTACAAAACGTCGATAATATCCATCCAAACCAAGAAAACTTCGGATCTCAGTTACTGTTGTTGGTCTTGACCATCTTTCGATAACCTCTGTTTTTGCTGGATCCACAGATATCCCCTCTTTTGAGATTATATGACCCAAAAATGCAACTTTTTGAAGCCAAAATTCACACTTGGTAAATTTGGCATAAAGCTTCTCTTTTCTCAGGGTCTTCAATATAATTCTCAAGTGATCTTCATGCTCTTCCTTGCTCTTTGAATAGACAAGAATATCGTCTATAAAGACTACAACAAATTGATCAAGATAGTCTCTAAAGACTCTATTCATTAGATCCATGAAGATAACAGGGGCATTAGTAAGACCAAATGGCATCACTATAAATTCATAGTGTCCATACCTTGTACGGAAAGCCGTCTTTGGTATATCCTCCCTTTTGACCCTTAATTGATGATACCCTGAACGAAGATCAATCTTGGAAAAGTATTGAGCTCCGCGTAGTTGGTCAAATAAGTCATCAATGCGTGGGAGAGGATATTTGTTCTTGATAGTGATCTTGTTAAGTTCTCGATAATCAATGCAGAGTCTCATTGATCCATCTTTCTTCTTAACAAATAGAACAGGTGCTCCCCAAGGTGACGCACTAGGGCGTATGAATCCCTTATCAAGATTCTCTTGGAGTTGCTTCTTCAATTCCTGCAACTCAATTGGGGCCATTCTATAAGGTGTCTTTGAAATAGGCAAAGCACCCGGTACGAGTTCTATTGAAAACTCAACTTCACGATTTGGTGGAAGACCCGGTAATTCCTCCGGAAAGACATCATCAAACTCCCGTACAATGGGCATATTCTTAATCGTGAGTTTCTCACCAACTATTTGAGATAAATAACCTTCATTTAGTGGAATCAATACCCATAAGATGGAAGAAATTTCCACTGGAAGGTTATGTTCATCCTTGCATTGATAGACGATCGTAGGTTGATCTGGAATATGAAATGTGACTTCCCTTCTTTGGCAATTGATATGAGCTCCATGTAGAGAAAGCCAATCCATGCCAAGAATCACATCAAATTCCACTAAAGGAAGGATCACAAGATTTGCAGGAAGCACTTTCCCACAAACATCGATCGGAGAAGAATTATAAACTTCTGATGCGATTGATGTGCCATTAGGTGTTGTCACAGCTAACTCAACATCTAATTGTTGAGGTAATACGGTGATACCCTTAGAAAATTTTTCAGAAATAAAAGAGTGGGTGGATCCAGAATCAAATAAAACATTTGCTACTTTAGAGTGGATGGTAAGTGTACCTTTCACCACATCGTTATCGTACTCCACATCGCTGATAGAAATTGCATGTGACTTTCCTTTGTCTTTAGCCTTAAGAGTTTGTTGACGTCGACCATCATCATCAACCCTTGGATTTGGGCATTGATTGGCATAATGCCCCATCTCCTTGCACTTGAAACATTGAAGTGTAGCAGGTTCATTCTGTGTATCCCTTCCTTTGTTTGCATCATTAGACATCTTCTTCCCATTATCACGGCATTCAAATGCCCGATGACCTTCCTTTCCACATTTAAAACATTTACTTGTCCCTTTAAGACAACTCCCTCCATGTTTCTTTCCACACTTTGAGCATAAGGGAAAGTTCATCTTCTTTTCCGTGTGCTCTTTAGATTTTTCTTTGAATTCCATCTTCCTCTTCTTATCAAACCCATGTGACTGATGGGTTACTCCAATCTCCATCTCGACTTTGAGAGCACATCGAACGATTTCCTCGTAGCTATTGAAGTCCCTTATGGCTAACGCCCTTCGAATACTTGGTTTTAAGCCACTAAAGAATCGATCGATCTTACTCTCAGGTTGGATAATAATACCAGAAGCGTACCTTGCAAGTCTTGTAAAATTTGCTTCATAGGTACTAACAGATTCATCATCCCTTTGCTTCAGTTCAAGGAACTCTTTCTCCATCTTTGTTCGGAGAATACGAGGGAAGTACTTATTGAAAAATAAGTTCTTGAACTCGTCCCATTCCATAGACTCAATTTCATCCCTTTGCCTCGTATTCTTAACAAGATTCCACCATTGATCCGCATCTCCTTCCAAACGATACACTGCTAGGATGACTTTATCATGCTCAGAACATTGAAGAACTGAAAATATCTTTTCAGTAGTACTAATCCATTGTTCGGCAACTAATGGATCAGTAGACCCGCTGAAAGATGGTGGACGCTGCCTCATGAAGGATTCAACAGAATGTTGCTCCCTTCTTTGTTCGTTTGGAAATCCTGCATGATTCATAGTTTGAGAAAGTTGTCTGAGCATGGCTACAAGATTTTTCATTCCAGCTCCCATATCGTTTGGTTGCTCAGGGGGACAATCATTGCATTGCCCATCGCATTCCGCATTAACACGGTTCCTTCGGGTTCCAGCCATTGACTAAAACCAAGAAGAATAGTGTGAGCAACACTAATTATAATAGGAAACCACATAATTCAAGAATAAAATTTTCATGCTTATGGTCTTATCCTAGGTTATTCATGGCCATTTCTAAGATTGTGTTCTATGCTTAGACTTATCCTTAGGGTTCTTACTAAGGCTTTCACATCCTAGTTTCCAAAGGTTGACTATACCTTTCCTCTGATACCAACTGTAGCGGTCTAGAATTACTTCCAGTGGACTACAATTGATACCTATCAGGGCACTCCATGGGCGGCTACACCCCCTGGGCGGGACACACCACCATCCGTAGTGGCAGCCATTTCCTCATGAAGCCCTTGGGCGGAGAGCCATGCTTCGTCCAACGCTCACATGTGAGAGTTCCCAAGGATCGGATACATTCCTACCTCCTTTGCCTCTGATACCAACTGTAACGACCCACACTTTACATACATTGTTAATACTTCAAAATTGAAGCACTCTTATTACAACATATGACAAAACCACAAAGGACCGTATAGGTATAGTGTCTTTAGAAACTAGGAAACATAAACAACTGGTTCATAAATCTTCTACAGTGTCTCCCATTTATTTCATCATATCTAGGGTCCCTTTTAGCATATTCTACTTAATATCCATCTTCCTGGCCTGGGGAAAAGAAAACATAAAAGGGTGAGCTCAAATGCTCAGCAAGGGCAGATAAAGGAAATAAAAATCATATCATATCTTTTTGAAAATTAAAACCTGCAAAAGAGATCATAATATCTTAACATGGAATAAATCATAGAAGTGAAAATGAGATCCCCATAATCATAAAATAAAACTTGAATCTTTGTGGCATGCACACATAATCATGGAAAATCATTTCTTGTTAGTCATGACTCATTGCCAAGACTATCTTAGTGGACAAAGTCCCTTTCTGAACCGAGTTCACTCCTCGTTTCAGTCCTGTATCACTGAACCGAAATAACCTTCCGTTCCAGCCATGTCTATCTCATGAGATATAAAATCATTACCCAATGCATTGGAGGGAGATATAGGTCCCACCCATCTTATAATGAATCCTTTCTTATGTGTGCCACATAATCATAAAACATACATCATTGCATAACACATGTAACAAAAAATGGGATTCTTGAAACATCATGACATCATAAATCAATTCATATAAGATAAAGGAATTCATAAAAATAATTCCATCACAACATGATCAAATCAATGTAATAATAGGGATAAAAACATAACCCTTTATTATCTTAGATGGAAAATAATTTTGATAAAACACTTGAATTGAATTCTTGAGGAAAATATCCTTTCTTCTTCAAAAACATTTTTCCTTTCATAACATGTCATACAACTTTAAAATAAAAGAATTTGATTAAAAATAAACTTGAAAACTTGTAATGGAAGCTTCTTTGAAGTAATGTTTTAAAAATCCATTCATGCCGTATAAGTTAAAAAAAACATTCTTCGTACTTTTGTCGGAAAAGTCAAAAAGTACCTCGTACGGAAAAACGACAAAAGATTCCTTTCATATTCTTTACTAAAAACTCACCTAAGGGTAAAATTGGATTTAAACTATTTCAAGTGGATGGAAACAATATTACATATTGAGGGAACATGGATGTGGATGATAAAATACACCCCAGTAAATACTTACGAATAAACAATCTCGGATAAAAATGAGATTGTGATATTTCCCTTACCTTAGGTCCGATTTGCTTTGTTCGTGTCCGAAGCTCCTGTATAATGGTTTAAATAATGTTATTGACTTATTCCAGAATCATACATATTGATATGAGATCATATATGGTCATATTATTAGCTTCTTGTTAGTAATATTTCATTGTTACTTGTTACTCGGGTCTTTATAACTTTTTGTTCTTATGCGTGTTTTGTCGAATAAATTCTTATTCTTATCTTTAGGTTATAGATAATTCATTTCCAGAATGGTATTAGTGTAGTATATACCATATTCATTCATTCAATTCATTTATATAATCATTATGAAATGAAGATCATGTAGAACGAGTCGCATCACATCGTGGAGACGGTATTCCGTACGTACGCACGAGTGATGATATCGTTCCTATGATCGTGGAATTGTATTGGAGTATATATATATATTATTTCAGTATCAATATTACTTAATAATAATCATATATAGTTACTGATTACACCATTATACCCATCCTTGTAAGGTGATGGTGGAAAATAGATTACACCACGGCGTGGAGACGGTATTCCGTACGTACGCACGCGCGGTGATTTCATTTTTCCGTAGGATGGATAGAAGGTGAATTAGGGTTGTTTCATATTTATAATAACATATCAGTATGTAAGTAATACTGATGTTATTACTTTATCATGAAACAACTAAAGAAGAAGAAGTTGAAGAAGAAAGAAATTGAAAAGATCAGTAATGGATATTACCTCTTCTTTGGAACGCCTTTTTGAATCCTCCACTTAAGGAACTAAGATTGGTCTTTGGAGAAGACCAGGACCTCTAGGATTATTATAGGGAAGTGGAGAAGGGAAAATGGCAGGGGTTGGCCGAGCTTGAGTGCTCAAATTGGTGTGAGGAGGAGGGGGAGGAGGTGCCCTTTTATAAGGGAGGAGAGGGGCACCTTAGGAATATCTCAACATATTATTTTATATTAAAGTCAAAATCAGTTTATAATGGTTCCAAAGGGTCTTATTTCGAAGCGAAAGTGGGGATGGGTCGAAATCCTATCAACCAATAGGATTTAGACAAGTTTAGGGTATTATTTTAACCTTATCAATTAGATTTAACTCTAAGTTAATTAATTTAACTTTTACCGTGTCTTTTTGTTTTCTTTCACTATATGGTTAATACACTTACTATAACATGCCAAACGAACCCCAAATTGTTTATTATTAATATATATATCCTTATCTAAGTCATTTGGCCGAACCTTAGATTTTTAGGAATAAAATAACAATTAATAATATAATATTTGATTTAAAAACTATTTTGTATCAATTTTGACACTATTTGATATATGATTTTTGTGAAAGTCATAACAGAATTATATGTTCGAACCAAGTTGATTAAATCCATACTAATATATCATAGTAACCTAGAAAATTAGTGGAATTCATAAAAAGTCTCAAATTACATTTATTGTGGTATTTATATTATCAATTTTGTCAATATTTCATTAATAAGATAATTACTGCATCATCTTTCTGTCATAAATAAATTAAATTATTTGATGTCTAAAAATTACAAATAAAATACCATCATGTAGGAAATCTTTTTATCTTTCTAATGAATATTTACAATCGAATTTATCTTATGTATAACCCTATATTAAGAATGATTTACTTATTAAACTTTGATTTTAACTATTTTAACCCTTCTTTAAATAAATTAATAATAAATGTCCTAATCTAATCCAAGTGGGCCTAAATGGTCATATTTTATTCCTAAGTTTGTTTTTGGTCGAATTACACTTGTCCAATAGAATTAGGACATGTGTTAGGGTAATATTAATATCATATTTACCCTTAGTTACCCTATTTACTATTAACCGTGGTAAAAATAGTAAAAAGTTACTATTCACCAAAAAATTATTTTCATCTCATTGAACCACATTTTAGTCCTTGATATTAACCGTGTCTCTCGGATTTTTGAAATTCCATTCACAGAAGCGGTAAAATTAAGTTTTATGCAAAATTCAGTTTTTTAACCTACCACTTAGTGGTTTCACTATTCATCAAAAATTGAAAGTTTTCAGAAAAATACCAAAATTTCACCCTAGGCTAATTTTGATATTCTGAGTCCAAAAATGAAGTCCATTTTGAAAAATAAAATTTATAAAATTTCAAAAAGTGGTTATTACTATTCATAACGGCTAGTTTTAATAGCATATTGTTGTTTAGTGAAACTCGGTATTGCGTACGACGCAAGCTATCGAGGAAGGTCGCGATTGCGTGTAAAGCAAGCCAAGCAAGTGTTGTGTAGAAAAAGATTCCTTTGATGATTTATATAACATAAAAGTCTCGGGTGTTACATTAACTGTCAGCAAGAAGGACCTGCGGCTGCGACAGAGGAGAGGAACACTCTGTTCGAACCTCAACACGTTGTTCAATGCTACCAATGCAAAGAACCGGGTCATTTTGAAAATCAGTTCCCTAATCCAAGGGTTATCAGAGGCAACCAGCAACCTCCAAGACAACAAGGAAGAACTTTTTTCCATCACTTCTGCCGAAGTGAACCCCGACAATGAAGTGGTGATAGGTGCGCTAGTTATTCTTTCAAGAATAGTGAACATACTTTTTGATTCAGGTTCTACGCATTCTTTTATATCTCAAAAGTTTAGTAGAACAATCCCTGCACCACCACAAATCATGGAAGTAAAGATGTCGGTGAGTTTGGAAAATGGGGAAATCATTTCATCCCATGAGGATATGTCCTCCCCTGTTATAATCTATGGATTGAATTTCCCAGCGAACCTCAACATACTCCCTTTGGTGGAATTTGATGCAATTCTTGGCATGGATTGGCTTTCCTTATATAGAGCAAACATAAATTGTCGGGAGAGGGAACTCACACTCCGTATGGAGAATCGACCCTTGATTCTTTACAAGTGTCAGGAGGAAGATGAATCTCCTTTAGCTCCATCATCTCAAGCATGGATATTACTGCCTTATGAGCATGCATATATGGCTCAGATGATTGAGTCCATGGAAGAAACCACCCTTGAAGAAATGCCTATTGTGAGGGAATTCGCTGAAGTATTTCCCGAGGAACTTCCTGGTCTTCCTCCAAGAAGAGATTTTGAGTTCTCAATTGAACTTATACCTGGGGCGCAACCAATATCCAAGACTCCATATAGAATGGATGTTGTTGATCTTGAAGAGCTGAAGAAACAAGTACAGGAGAATCTGGATAAAGGGTTTATACGCCCAAGTGCATCACCATGGGGTGCACCAGTCCTCTTCATCAAGAAGAAGGATGAGTCAATGCGGCTTTGCATCGATTATCGTGAACATAACAAAATCACGATAAAGAACAAGTATCCTCTCCCAAAAATCGATGACTTGTTTGATCAGCTGCGTGGAGCACAATACTTCTCCAAGGTGGACTTGCGGTCGGGATATTATCAAGTAAGGGTGAAGAAGGAAGATATCCCCAACACTACTTTTCGTACAAGGTACGTGCACTATGAATTCATAGTAATGCCTTTCAAACTCACCAATGCTCCATAAATATTCATGGACTTGATGAATAGAGTCTTTAGAGATTACCTAGACAAATTTGTGGTAGTCTTTATAGATGATATTCTAATATACTCCAAAACCAAGGAGGACCATGAGGAGCATTTAAGAACTGTACTGGAGACATTGGGAAAGGATAAGATCTATGCCAAGTACAGCAAGTGTGAGTTCTGGTTGAAGGAGGTATCATTCTTGGGCCATATCATCACATGCAATGGGATATCTGTGTACCCCTCCAGAACAGATGCAATTGAGGGATGCCTGAGGCCAACTTCGGTAACTGATATCCGTAGCTTCTTGGGGTCAGCTTGATATTATCGACGATTTATGAGAAATTTCTCACGATTGTCCAACCCTCTTACCAAGCTAACTCTAAATGGAGTAATGTTTTCTTAGAGTGATGAATGCAAAGAAAGCTTCAAGGAGTTGAAAAGGAGGCTTATCACTGCACCCGTGCTCACTTTACCCACAAGTGGGGAGCTTTTTGTGGTATTCAGTGATGCTTTGAAGAAGGGCTTAGGATGTGTGCTGATTCATAATGATAAAGTTATATCCTATGCCTCAAGGCAGCTGAAAATCCATGAACGAAACTATCCAACGCATGATCTGGAGTTGGAGGCGGTGATCTTTGCATTGAAAATCTGGCGGCATTATCTCTATGGAGAGAAATATGAGATATATGCTGACCACATGAGTCTTAAATATATATTTACACAGAAAGAGATTAATATGCGCCAGAGAATATGGATAGAGCTCATTAAGGATTATGACTGTTCAATACATTACCACCCTGGGAAAGCGAACAAGGTGGCAGATGCCCAAAGTAGAAAAGATCCAGCGATTCTATCAATGATGAGAATTGATAAGGATCCAATCTTCTTAGACTTAATTAAGATGGATGTGGGAATCATAAAGAAGGGAACATCATCAATCCTTTCACAAATGATTGCTCAACCATCTCTTTTGGAAAGGTTAAAGGATGCTCAAAAGGATGATGCGGGAATCCAAGAAAAAGTGCAATCTTTCAAAAAGGGAAAATCCTCAGAGTTTAATGTTAATGAAGAAGGAATTGTGCGGTTTGGGAAAAGACTATGTGTTCCATCAAGTTCGGAGCTGAAGAAGGAACTTTTGGATGATGCACACAGTTCAAATTTATCTATTCACCCAGGGACCACAAAGATGTATCGAGATCTCCGAAAAAACTGTTGGTGGGATAATATGAAGAAGGAGATCGCTGAATATACGTCAAAGTGCCTGGTGTGTTAGCAAGTGAAGGCAGAGAGGCAGAAGTCTAAGGGGATGATGCAACCATTGCCCATACCAGAATGGAAATGGGAGAACATCACCATGGACTTTGTCACTGGACTTCTAAAGACATCCAAAGGCAACAATGCAATCTGGGTTGTTGTGGATCGTCTTACAAAGACTGCACACTTCATTTCTATTCACGAGGATTTCTCTTTGGATCAACTGACATGGATATATATCAGGGATGTGGTACAGTTGCATGGAGTACCACTATTTATTGTTTCTGACCGAGATCCAAGATTCACCTCTATGTTTTGGAAGAGTCTTCAATAAGCTCTGAATACTGAACTGAACTTTAGGACGACCTATCATCCTCAAACTGATGGCCAATCCGAGCGGACTATCCAAACACTTGAGGATATGTTGAGAGCATACTCAATGGAATTTAAAGGAGGATGGGATCAACATCTTCCTCTGGTCGAGTTCTCTTATAATACTAGTTTCCACTCGAGTATCCAAATGGCACCATATGAAGCCCTGTATGGGAAAAGGTGTAGAACACCGGCATGTTGGGAGGAGGTCGGTGAACGTAAGCAGCTTGGACCAGAAATGGTCGAAGAGATGGTGGAGAAGGTGAAAACCATTCAGTAACATATTAAGGCAGCCCAATGTCGACAAAAGAGTTATGCAGATAATCGTCGACGAGATCTTGAGTTTAATGTCGGAGACATGGTGTTTTTACGCATATCTCCGTGGAAGAAGGTCATGAGGTTTGGAAAGAAAGGGAAGTTAAGTCCAAGGTACATTGGCCCCTTCGAGATTCTTGATCGTGTTGGGGTTGTGGCATATCGACTAGCACTTCCACCTACTATGGCCAAGGTGCATGATGTCTTTCATGTATCCCTCTTAAGGAAGTACATACCAGACCCTTCACATGTACTCTCTTCCGAGGTGGTACAATTGGAATATGATCTTTCTTATGAGGAGCAACAAGTGAAGATCTTATATCGTAGAGAAAATGTTCTACAAAATAAGAAAATTCCCCTCACCAAGGTGTTGTGGAGAAACCCCAAGTTTGAAGAAGAAACTTGGGAGTCAGATGATATGATGAAGCTGAGTTACCCACATTTGTTTTAGTGTGGGAAGAGGAAAATTTCGAGGGTGAAATTTCTTAAGGGGGGAATATTGTAATGACCCAAAGTTTAATTAATGAAAATCCATCTTGATCCAGTTAAATGTATCTTTATGAAAAAAAAATTTATAAGATTTCAACTTCTCTGGTTTTATGTTAAGATTTGTGACCGTTACTTTTATAGACGTTGAATAGTGATCACATGAGTAGTATAAATATAAGGCTTTAACGAACCCAATTTTACTCAGAAAAAGGAAGCGATGGCCTCATCCAGTAGAATTGCCCCATACGAAGACCATTTGTCAGAGCTCGGAAAAGAGGTGGCGTCTTTGGGCTTCGCCCTTGACCAATTCCAAGCTGAGCTTCATTATTTCAAACTTGAATGGGACCATCTACGGGAAAAGTGGATGTTGATAGAGATTACCACTCGAGCAATGTTATCCGAGCCGCCCCAAGATTCTGTCACCATCGCACACCTTACCCTTAGGTCTTATGCGGCTATTTTAAGGGGTAATTTAACAAATAAGTAGCACCATGTTCATGTACATTATTTTTGTATGTAATAATGAATATAATTTTAGTTATTTTTGATACTTTGAGAATAGATTTTAAAGTACAAATGGTGTTTTTAGTTAGTATTTAATTAAGAATTATATTTTATTAAATTAAAGGATTTTTGAATTAAATAATATTTTAATAAAATATTATTATTAATATTAAATTGTTTTTTATTAAATATAAATGATCTTATAATTTTATGAATGCAATTAAAATTTTTATTAACGTTTGAAGGCCATTTCTATCAAAATCCGTGAATTTTTTATAAATGTTGGTTTTTATTTTAAAAGTGAAAATTCACATATTTAGAAAATTATTTAGATAAAATAAATATTATTTTTGGAATCAGGATGACGAAATTATCCAACGGTGAATTTTTCATAATTTTCTGAGACAGTCAAATTTTTGGGTAAAAAATAAAAACCATTTAAATATATAATGTGTTTTATGACATCATAATGACCCAATGGTGATGTAATAAAATACCATAATCCTTATGTTCGGCCAATATATGTTTTGTCATTAAAATAATGAGGTTTCGGGTTTGTTTGACTTACTTTTCAAAGCATTAATGGAGCCCTCAAGGCTTATTCAACACTTTGCCTTTTTAAATTAATTTCAATGGGAGTGTGACTCACCTCCACATAAGCAACCCTAATTTTTTAATAAGTTCGGACCATGGCCTTGTAAAATATTTTTTTCCTCTTCCATTTTCCAGAAACCATGGGCAAATACCATGGGATGGTTTGTGGTTTTGAATATTTTAATATAAGGGGTCCCAAACCTAAATAATAAAGAATTATCTCACCTTTCCTATATAAACCCACCCAAGCTCCCACTTCCTCCTCACTCAAAGCCCTTTGAGTTCGTCCAACCTCTGCCCTACTCTCTCTAGAATCCTCTCAAGGTTTCCCAAGCTCCCAAGAAGCCTCTCACAAGCATCTCTCTAGCCTTTGGAAGCACACTTCCAAGTAAGGATTTTTTCTTCCTTTCTCAATTTTGTCAATTTTCTTTAAGTTGTATTGCCCTTTTTATTTCAATTATGAATGTTGGGGAATGGTTTTGCACCTCCCCATACTGACCTCCTATTGTTTGAATTATGGGAGAACCCTTTCTCTCTCATTAAATGCCTCCCATGTACACCCGTTACTATGCCGAAATTCCGAAAGGAACTTCTCTCTCTTCTTTTACATTCAAGCAATACTTTTGTATCATGAATCTAAATTCCATTTAGATTGTTGGGACATGTATATATATGAACTATTTACTGTCCATTACATTCAAATATGATGAGGAACCTCTTTCTATCTCATCAACCTTTTTTTATGAATTCTTATGTCACGCCGTTACGCTGCCGAAATTGCACCGATTTTCTAAGCCAATGTCATTGTGTAGTGAATACAATGCCCATTTCTCCATCAAGGGTATTCACCTTTATGTGCATGTACATATTTATTGTAAAGTTCAGGTATAAATTCCACATTCCTTTATAGTGAATACCATGCCCATTTCTCCATCAAGGGTATTCACCTCTTTTCCATGTTGTGATTATCATACTTTATCATGACTTTATGTTCATGTTACTCTTATGATCTATTGATTTTCCTATTGACTAACATGTATTGTACTCCTCATGTTATTCATTGTGTACTCCCTTAATGGGCATTATAGATCACCCTTTTCTTATGCATGTCCTCAGGTTATCCCATGCAATTCTAAGTATGAAGGAATGCAGTGGTCATGTAAATGAAGTTTTCAATAAAGATGTTGTATTTCATGTTTAAAGTTTTTATGTAATGATCCTAATCCCCAAAGACACTAAACCTCTCAATCTTCTTTGTTGTATCAAGTGATGTTTTATGTAATAAAGCATGATTAAGTTGTAATAAAAAGCAGGGTTGTCATATGGGGGGTAACTTATTAGGTTCTTCACCGATACCAATGCCTATATTCTATGGATATTTGAAAAATAATTTAGTTGATAACTGAGGCATGAAAACTATAGATTAAATGAACAAATCCAATCATTTGACATATTTCTGGGGTTCCCCTTCAGGATTGAACGATTATTTTTGATTTGAAAGATCAATTATTTGTAAATTCAAGGAATTTTTCTCTAAATGATTTCAAAAACATAATAAAAATGTTGGACTTTAATGTTATACTGGAAATAATATGGTGGTATTTTTTCATCCATTTTACTATTTAAATTATCAAAATAAAATTTTTTCATAAAGGATTTTTATTAAATACATTATGGGATCCTGTTGGGATTTAGTTTCCAAACATGAACATTTATTTGCGTGTATATAGATATTGTTTTACCTTAAATTGATAGAGGAATGGTTCTAAATAGTTTTATATGGAATTCATGAATGTTGGTTGATGGATCTTGGTGTTTACATGGTAGGAAATTGATCGACATATCACACATATGTGGGTTTTTATGGGTCTCAATTACAACAGTTCACTACTTTTCCCCCTTATATTTCCTTTTACTCTTTATCATCTATTGATGGTATTTATAATATACGGTTTTCCTTGCATTATATATTCCATATGATGATTTATTTTGTTTATTTTGTGAAAAATATTTCACTCATGAAGACTAGGTGATTGTCACAAGCCTATGGTTATTTGGAATTCCCTTTAGTCCTTGATTTATGTTTTCTTTAGTGTCCTGTTCTAAGATAACCTGGATTGGTTCATGAAAGACTTTTATCTTATTGATGCTGGAATTTTTACAATAGAATTATTGGTTTAGTTGTTATTAATCAAATTATAAGTAATTTTTGGAAAATAAGGAGTACGTTATAGGATATTTTCATACTATCCATATTCATAATGATCATTTAATTACCATAGGATGTTTTAAAGTGTGACTCTTATGATGAGTTTTGATCCAAACTAAATTATTTTATTATTATATTTTTCATAAAATTAGAATTTATCGTGTGTCAATGTTCTATATCCATTATTTTATATAGTACCAGACCCCACTTAATGATTCATGGAGTTCCCCAGGATTTGGATGTCGATAATATTCCATAATGAAAACCTATAGTGGATTATAATCCTTTTGAAATGATGGTGAATGATGGTTGTTCTATGGTCCATGTTTTTTTTACCCACCCTAAAAAATATTGGGAAGTTCAACCAAGGACTGGAGGAGATTTAGATAATTCCAATGTGTTTCTTTTTCCAAAACCATTTTCCAACCAAATAAGGAATGATCCTTTTGAATTGATGGACTATTTTTAAATTATCGATGGTATTTTTGAGGTCTTGTAATATCTATATTCTATCAACATTAAGTGTATACAATTTTACCTCTAAGGACATATCAAGAGATTCTATGACACCCAGTTTATGGTAATATAGCACTGATTTTGGAGTATAAATATTTAAAGAAAAAATTTTTCATGCTTTCTTTCCATAAATTAATGGGAATGGATAAATCCATGAAGTTTCCCAAACATTATAAATGTTGTTAGAATATAATTAAATATTACAACTACTATATTGAAATACTTTTTTCTCTATAAAGAATCTATCTTCTGGAAAGATTATATCTCAAAGGTTTATATTTTTTATAAAATATTGGATCTCATGTTTTTACGTAGAAGAATACCATACATGATGAGGGTTTGGAAATATATGTAATAATACATATTGGACTTATAAGATGTTTAGGCTTAGTTGGTATCCCTCATCCACATAGTGGTATTTTTAGTGGTTCCTATAGAATGAATTTGTAGTGGAAAGAGAATCATAAATGAATTGGTAGTGTCTCCTAGTAGAAGAGAAACACAATACCTTTGTTATTAGAAAAAAGTGGACCATTGACTTAAAAATACTATGGAATGACATGAATCATTATAAGTAATTTTCTTGTTCATCCATACATTTATAACATGATTGGAGGAAATTTAGCATACAAATATTCTATCCGGAATTCCATGTAACATGTTAAGGTATGGGCTCATCAAAACTTAAAGGGGTTGTGGTGTAATCTGGTGCTTTAGAGATAATTTGTTTTGATCCATAATAATTAGGAATATATCGTTTACATTCAGTTTAATTTAATCTTATAGATATCAATGTATGCTCTGAAATTATGAGATATACAATATTTTTTTCTTAGTAATTAGCAACCACTTTATTTGAAACTAGTTCCCCTAATTCTATAATAATCATTTATACCAATCTTTTAATGTATATATTGGATATCAACCCATTATCTATGGAGTTAATGAAACATCTTGGAACAATTTAGTATTAGGGTTTTCAATTTCCCTTATATTCACATTGAACTCAGATGTCGTGTTAGTTTGGTTTTTTGGGATCTCAGGTTAGACCATATTGATGTTAACCTTATGACGGATGAATTAATTTTACAGGGAGTAGATATTGATTTCATTCAAATTTCATTGTTCTCTAATTCCTTAAATGGGATATCCTAGGTGTTTTTGGGAGACTTGGATATGAAATTTAGTCAAGTAGGACCTCCTTTACAAGATTATGGTAAATTGATTACCATAGAAATAGTTGAAATTAGGGATGAACCTATGGGTTGTGATCTTACATTAGTTATGGAGGAGTTTCTTAAAGTGTTTTTGTCTCATTTCCACAGACTCAATAAATATAGGGATGAAGAAATTCCGATCACTTTTGATCAAAAAAATGGTTGATATCCAATTATTAATATATTGGGGCTCAGGTAGAATTTATGAAATCAATGATTCAGTTTGATTTTTTGAAATATAAAGGATTCATCATAGTGTATTCTCTTACACAACCCCTATGGTTTTTAAAAAATTATTCATGGGAGTCTATTTTTTTTGTCCATTATCAAAAGCTATTTCGGGAAACATTTGAGAATAGACATCCTTTCCCCCATATTGATGAATTTTTTCATTGATTTAATTGAGATATTTTTTTTACAAAAAATCATAATTTGGATTGGATATCATTAACTAAATTTTATTGAGTCTGATAATCATGATCATTCCATTTTGAGAATGTTTGACTGCACTGAATAAATTATGTTACAATTTAGGATGACTAACTCTCTAGCAATTTCTATGTCCCTAATGAACATCATTATTTAATGGTACTTTTATTTTCTTTTATTGATATAGATGGATAAAATTTTTGTTTTCTTAATAGGTAAGGAATATCATGAGGGTAACTTGATTATAATAATGGGAAATATATCTTGGAATTGAATAATGCATATAGTTTTGTTGAGATTTGATGCTTATTTTGTTTGGTGTGGAAAGTTTATTGGCTTGCGAAGTAATTATAAAAGCACACATATCCCTATATAGACATTGTATGTTTTTTCTGGAAATATTCATCTTGAATGTGTGGTGTGATGCATAATTTAATGAATTGAAAAAATTTCTACAATAATGTAGTATTTTTATTTGACAAGAAGCAATAGAGGGATCCATGGAGTTTTTAACCTGTCTACGCTGAATGTGGATGTATTATTATAAAATAGGTATTTGTAGTGGCATATTGATATTGTTAGTTATGGACACACATAAAGTACTACATGTACCATAATTTATAATATGAAGTAATTATTAATTACACCATTTTTTTAAAGATTACTTTTTTGGGGAAAGGTTCACTATTTTTTGGACCATAATATTTTGATTTTCTCATTTCCCTGATGAATATATGCCTTATGTAGGGAGGATAGGTAGAGTCACTTCTATAATTTGATTTTGAATTTGACTATACCTTAAGAAAGGGGAATTTATTTACTAACCCTCTATGTAAAATGATTCATTATCAAGAAATTTTGGTACCAAAATACAAATATAATCTTTTGGGATCATTTCCTTGGATTTATCTATATATTATAGAGGGAGGGGATAATTTTGTATTTGAAATTTCTATGTTAAAAGTGTCTCTTCAAGAGATGATTTTCATTAAAAATAGTAGGATGAATTTTTTAGGAGTATCAATAAATAGTTATATAGTAGAGAGACCATTAATGGATTTTTTCTATGTGCTAATGTTTTTATTTCATTTAGAAACTATTATTTCATCCCTTCTTCTTTGAGGAGGGTTTGGTGAAATATTCTAACAGTTATCAGTGTGGTATTTTATCTTGGTACAATTAATCCTTATAGTTACATGAATTGTTTGTTTTCATAGAAATTATTAGAATCTGACTTTAGAAGATAAAGTATTTGATTTGTTTCCACGTCCATGATGGTTTGGTGAGAATTTTATTAAAGGATTTTTTTTCCAAAGGTAGTTGTTAACTACTGTATTTGGAAATTGATTCCAAGTAATTCATGTTTGTGGAGAGAATTAAATATCGGTCTCACAAAACAATTTGAAGGTGTATTATTTCTTACACTCAGACTCTCATTAAGGTTTAAAATGAATTCAGTAACCGATACTAAATATTAATGTGGGACTGGATACCATTGTTCCAAATATTTTATCCAAACCACGTCGATATGTGAATTACTCTTTGTATTGATGCTTTTATATAATTATATTAATATCTTATGATTAGTTAGTATAAAATTTATTGTTAGGACTCTTTTAAGTTTATCAAAAACCAGGGTGGTGGTGAGTGCCATGGGTTTGGGATTAATCCCATGAGAGGGATTCCTAAATATCATAATAATGGGAATCATTCACAATATAGACCTTTGATGCTTAATGGGACAAGTCATACCATTTAAGGTCATTTGAAAATGATTAATGCGTGAAATTTAATGTACTAAGGTAAGTAATACTTAGTGAGAGGAGCCTAGTAATGATTAGTGGTGGAATTATACATGAGTATCCAATTTTGGGTTTTCCTATCAACATGTAACAAGATAGAAGATGGTATGGTTGAAACATACACCTAATAGGAGGTCTATATATTCATCATCATAGTAAAAAAATTTGATGAATCTAATTCTCATTATGGAGTGTTTCTTGTTCATGGGATACCTTTGAGATGTTCCATTATTTAAATAGTACAAAAACTAGAGAATTAATTGTGGATTATGCATTAGTTCTTCCCTAATAGTTCTTCATTTATGTTGGTAACTTGGAAAAGGGGGAATGGTTTGAGATTACACATATTTGGAGTCCCAATATATATATATATATATTATATTAGTTTTTTTTTACCTCAAATTGGTTCCTTGAATCCCACCTTGTCAATCCAAATTTCATGCTCTATTTTGAGAATATATGAGTTGCAGAAATTTTCGCAAGACTGCTTCATGATCTATGTGCTCCCCAGTTGGTAGAGTCTACCTTGGGAAGTCCATTTCCATTGATTTCTACCAATTTTTTTCAATGTATTAATAATAGAGGATATGGACATGCTTAGAGTAATGATCAACACTCAGATCACCAGGGTTCTATTCCTCATGGAGTTCGTAAAGAGATGTAGGCATCTATGGTGCTTAAGACAGTGTCCCTGAGCCAACAGGATCCTGATTCTTGCGTGGCTGCAAATCATATTATAATGTAAATCTGCTTCTCATCTCAGAATAAGGGTAAGAAAAATGTGGATCCTGAGGGTTTGAAAACTTCCATTCTAAGATGGAAACACAAGCAGGTCAGAAGTCATTCAGATGATTAGCAGACAAGTAATCTCGATGGGGTCTCCCAGCTATGTTTAGACTATGAGAAGGAGGGTCTGGTTATACATGGATCAAGAAAAGGTAAAAAATGTATTTTCATGATTTGAAACCATTTAGTTCTCAAGGAAGGGAAAAAACCAATACCCCACAAAGACTATTAGAATACTCCAAAAACAATAATTACCAGATCGTCAAGTATGGAAAGGTGTAATATCTCAGAGGGTAAACTCTAGGAAGCTGTTGTGTGTCATGGTGAGGAATCAACTTTTGATAAGACAATAAATGAGTATCATTTTGGGTTTTCAAATCCTATGTGTCTTGAATTAGTGTAACAACCCAAGATTTGATAGTATGCTATCTCTTCAATGTAATACAATAACTTTCTTTACACGCAACACTGAGTTCGACCGCACAAAAACGTAACAAACTAGCCGTTAAAAAAAATTTATGGTTAGTATTAACAGAATTTTGAATTTTATATACCCCATATAATTTTAACCTCCATATTATCTGTTTCTTGGACATAATATAAGAATAAATTCTATTTTTTAGAAAAAGGAAGTATTTTTCAGAAAATGTAATTTTACTGCCTCTTAGTAGAAACCCCTTTTAAAATCCAATATTTGACTCTTTTATATATAAAATTTGACAAAATAATCATTTTATTGAGAATTGGGACATAAAAAATTAGTTTTGATAAATTTTTGGTATTATTTTGATAACTTTCATATTTTGGTGAATAACAAAAAATACTAAATTTTAATTGAAATAAACTTTTCTAATTGAAATAATTTATAGTGTTAAATTACTAATTTTAATGGTTTTAAAGTTTAATTAGATTTTATTTTTATTTTTTAATACAATTTAGTTCATTATAATTAATTTCAATTTCAAATTGGACATAAACATGTGTCAATTTTTTGATAGATATTGTTTCTTAAAAACGCGCTATTTGTTTTGACAAGGGGAATTAATTTTAAATTATTAAATTAGAATTATATGTTTTGAATTTTTTAAAATAGACATCACTTTTTAATTTCTAATATCAAATATATCTTAGGCTGAAATGTTTGTATTTTTCTGAAAAACATCAATTTTTGATGAATAGTGAAACCACTTAGTAGTAATTAAAAAAACTAAATTTTCATTTAAAAGAAATTTTATCACTTTTATGTATTGAATTTAGAAAGTAAAACGTACATGGTTTTTATTGGTATGTAAAATGTTCTTAAATAAGATAAAAATAATTTTTGGTGAATAGTAACTTTTGACTTTTATTTACCGCGGTTAAAGGTAAATAAGGTAAGTCAAGGTAAAAAGAATATCATAATAATACAAAATTATCTTAACACTTGTCCAAACCTTATTTTATGAGTCATGGACGAACATAGACATATTGGGGTCGATTTTGGAACCACTTGGATCTACTTAAGAGTGATAATGACACTTTATTTTAATTAACTTAAAGTAAAGTCAAAAATGACATAAACAAATATCTTTTTGTAAATTAATTTTTACATGGGGTTATATAATATTTATTTTTTACTATAAATATTATTTGGAAAAATAAAATGTTTTTCTACATCATGGAATTTATTTTTAATTTTTATACATCAAATAAATTAAATTATTTACGACAGAAAAATGATGCAGTATTTACCTCATTAATAAATGATTTAAATAAATAAGCTTATTAATATTAAAATAACATCCAAACCCTATCAAATTATTATTTAATGAACTTATTTCGACCATATGTTATCTTATCTTCGAACATAATGAGGTTTGGACCTTTAAAAACCGAAAATTAATATTTAATAAAATAATATTTTCACAATTTCATGAAGAACACATTCTCCCCCTTATAAAAACCCCTCACTTCTAACCCATACCTCACACCTCTCAAGACACTTGTCTCGTCCAATCCCTGCCCAAATAAGCTCTCAATATCCCTCTTTTCCTCCTAGAATCGTTACCTTAGGTATAAAGCAGTTCAAGAATTATTTTTGGTTCAAACCAAAGGGAGTTACCCAAATTAAAGGTAACATTTTCTATTAAATGAATTTATTTTATTTTACTTCTCGAACCCCTAAAATATTTTCATTACTTTATTTTATAACAAAAATAGTATCCTAAATATACTATGATGTTTTTATGAGAATAATTCTAACTACACTTACACACACCTCTATCTATTGTGTAAGAAACATACTATTTCTGTGGATGACAAACTAACGCCTCACGAAATGATGATTGTTCAATTATCTCCTACCACCTCTTATGGTGGCCATTAGGATGAAATTGTATTTATATATGATATATATTATCTTTATGTTTTCTATATAATTCATAATTTTTAATTTATAGAATATATTTATGATTTCCATTATGAGTAAACATGATAAATTCATTTGAGGAAGTGCGGACTACCACCCCCTTAAAGTGATATGACTCGTTCTTACCATACATGGGACATATAAAGGATGGAGTTATTGAAATTATATATTATAATATAATGTAATTATAATATAACTATGTATTATTATGTTTTAATTCAATTAAAATATGAAATATAAATTAAAGTAGTTTTCATGTGTATGTACGGCTTACCGTCTCCATGAATGGTGAATTTCATTTCTTATCTCCAAATGTTATGTACTGTTATAAATACATATATATACCGGATATATATAATAAATATTATATATAAATCATTAATATAATTCTGGAGATAATAGACTTCTGACCTCATGGACAAGTTGTAATTATAAGGTGTTCATTTTTTAATCAAGTACCAAATATAGACAAAATGACCATTATTAACTTAAATGGTTAAATATAGTTTATAACATGGTAATAAGTGATATAAAATGAAAAATAAACTTTTAAAAAGGTTATTAATCAAGAATATATTAACTTCTGTTTATTATTTAGGAATGATAAAGAAAAAACAAGTCAAGTCAGACACGAGGTAAGGGGTTTCTTATCTCACTTTTAATTTCATGAGATATCCATTGTTAGACACTTATTTATTGCATGTGGTTCATTGTGTACTTACATTTTATCTTTATTATCATGATTCACTTTATTTTAATGGTATTATATGAATTATTTGGTTGTTATTATCTTTTAGTCGTACGACTCAATTGGTACAACGTGGTAAGGGGATTTCATCTCACTTCATACTCTGAGGACATTCACGATGTATTTCCACTATTTCCTTTTGGGTTGAAAAGGTTCTAGACATGATTTTATTCCATGTGTAATATAATTTAATCTATGGGTATTTACAACATTATTGAATATTCCTTCTTTTATGGGGTGTATGTTTCATGAGTTACTAAATCGGTAAGGGTTAATTCTACAATCTCTTCATTATCTGAGGTTGTTTATACAAAAATATCTACCGGGACATCTTTATCATCCACATCCATGGTTTCTTAAAAATGTATTTCAAAACATTTTTACTATTTAATATACAATGGGATAAAGTAATTTATACCCTTATTTGACCATATATGTTTTTTAAAAGAATCTTTTGGTCATTTTCCAAATAAGGTACTTTATTACCTTTTCGATAAAATTAAGATAAGAATGTTTTTTAACAAATATGGTGGGTGTGGCTATTTTCTGCCATTATAACACCATCGAAGCTTCCCTTAAAATCTTATAAGAATATTTTCAAAAAAATGTTTTCTTTATAATTATGTGACTCTTAAATTATTTCTGAATAAAAAGATATAGTTCTCTCAAATAGTTTTGATTTCATCTATGTCTACATCCATTGATAAATTTTACACTTGTTTGAAGTTAATTTATTATGATAAAAATATTTCATATTGTTTTTAAGGTTTTGTGATATGTTTGACTGTGGATGAGTTATTTATATTCCATTCATGGTTTATGTTTAAAGTATTATCATTTCTTATTCTATTTTTAATACGAATGTTTATGTTATCTTTCAACCTCTTCTTAAGATGAATGTGTTAGACTTGTATATTCCGGGTTGGGGATGAGTAAAAGTAATCCCTCAGGGTTGGGGTATGGTTACAGTAGACCCTTGGGGTTGGAGTCCAGTTACAGAGGCTTTCTGGGTTGGATTCCGGTTAAAGAGGCTCTCCAGGTTGGAGTCCAGTTACAGAGGCTCTCTGGGTTGGGGTCCGGTTACAAAGGCTCTCCGGGTTGAGGTCCAGTTACAATTATCCCCTAGGTCATGGCCCGAGACCTTGACACAAAAATTATTTTCCTGCATTATGCATTCCATCATTGTGAAGGTGGATTTTGATATTTCATGTGATTATTTGACTAGTAGAATATCCATGTGAGTAATTAAATGGAATTGTTTGATTTTAATTTTTCCATATTATGATGAAATTTATGTTTAAAAGGATTTTGTTTTAGTCTAAAACATTTCCATAAATTTTTATGCTTATTTATGAATGTTTCTGCTATATTTTTATCCTTACTGGGCATCTTAGCTCACCCCTTTCTATGTTTTATTTTTCCCAGGATGTGAAGAAGTATTTTATGATTTATTAGGAGGGTTAAGTTAAGGGGTTAATGGTTCTCTCAACGGATCATTTATATTGTGTTTTATTTTATAATGTGTAATTTAATGTTCGTGTATGTAATCTATTTTCCAAGAATTATAAATTAATCAGTCTTTTCAGGATTGATTCTTTGTAATGATGCCAACGTATTAAAATAATGCACTGAATCCCATAATTGGGGTCGGGGAATTATAGTTGGTATAAGAGGAAGTTTAGAAATATCCTTAGAAATAGATTTAGATGAACTCTGATTATAGAACATTTCCCTAAGATAGACTATGAGGATTGGTATATAAGAAATTCTTATATGATTTTTTGAGTTTTCCAAGTAATACATCCCTGTATGGATGCAAGTAAGTAGAGGCAGCTCTGGAATAGATGTACCTAGGGGTAAAACCCAAAAACTTTGCTTCAAGCTAGACTCAAATGAAAACTGGTGCACGATAATGGGCCTTGCTGCACTCATGGTTACGATACTCCCGGGGACATGTTTATGATAATTAAAAATTTCATTACAAGCCATTATGAAGGATTTAATAGTAAATAGTTCCTTAAAGAAAACATTTTTATGATTATTTATTGTATCCATAAACTGTTCAATTTACGTTAGGTATTTTACATGTTTGGAATTATGAATTTCAATTCATAAGCTGACCTAGTGTATTGCATTGTTTAGAAATGGAAACTAGTATAAGGAATAATACTTCTTGAAATACACATGATTGAAAGATTAAGAAGGGCCACATCATTCATGGTATTAAGAAAAAATTTAAAAGGGAAATATTCTCTCACATATTCTCATCATATGAATAAATAATATCAAGTGTTAATAAGATAAGTAAATAATTCTCTGAGTCCTATATATTTGAAGGGAAGTAAGAGAAGAAAAGGATGGAAGAAAGAAATATTGATAATGAGATGATCAGAAAGAAGGATTTTCCCAAATGTGATAATTGTGGAAAGAATCACCTTGGTAAATGATTGAAGGAAATGGGAGTTTATTAAAAGTTTGGAGAAAAAGGACACCAAGTACATGATTGAAAGGGTAAGAAAACGGTTTCAAATGAACAATGCTTTATCTACAAGGAGTTGGGACACTAGGAAAATCAATGTCCAAATAATCATAGTATACCATAAATGATGTTGTTGGATAATAATCAAGTTATGATATTACCACAGATGAAGAGAAATGACTAGTGTTCTTATGTTGATATTAAAGAATAATTTCATTTGAGTATTGTGTCAACAATTTAATGGTTATAATAATTATGGAGTATATAAGGATTGTACAACAACACTATTTCCTTAAGGACTTGAGATTGTGTGGAGCCAAGAAATGTGACTCAATAGTAGGTTAATGTTTTTTGGAAAATATAAGGTTTAACAAAAGGTAAACCATAATATGTTCTTGATACCGAGGTAGTGATTTTGGAATAAGAGATGGTTTATTTGGATAAATTATATTGGATATTGTTGACTACCATGGAACTAGTTAATGGTTTGTTTATTCTATCATTGTTGGAATATTCAAAAGAAATTGAAATAAAGAATATATATAGTATTTTATAAGAGGGAGAATGAATGTAATAAAAAATGTTTAATGGTAATCCAGGGTGTTACCATGTTTTAAAATAATACATTATGAAGGTATTCATATGTTATTACGTGGAAAAATAGATCTTCATTTTGTTTAACTTATTTATAAATTTTGGACTATGAGATTGGACAGATGTATTTTGGATATCTATAAAGGTTTGAATGGATTAAGTTTAACTTTGGATAGTATTTATTAATATTATTTTTAAAATATTATAATAATATATTTTTTAAAAAAGGACAACATGTAGGTCGGCAATAACCCGTCGCGACGGAAAAAGCTGCAGGAATTGATCCCATAACCAAAGTGTGACAAGGCTTTATGTCCTACCACTAGCCTATATAAAGTCATTGCTTATTATAAATTTTTTTTTTCATGGTATATGTATTATTATAATATTTTTTAGTTCTATTATCATTTGGAGTGAAAGATGAGTTTGTGGTAGAAATTAGTTAAAGGATGGAACTCTACATGTCAAATATATATATATATATATACATATATATATATATATATATATATTATTCTTTGAAAAATTAATTCTTAATATTTAGGTAAGGGATATTAAAACCAAAAATGTGTTATCATAATACCTTAGGTTTTGTGGAACTGATGATATTCTAAATCATCTTAGATTGATGGCTTTGAGACCCTTAATTTTACAATTGTTTGTGATTGATGAACTCAATCACACTCTATAAATATTTAAATTTTTTTCTCCAATTATGTGTCTGTAATTGCCACCAATGTTATTCTATTGAAACCCTAAGTTGGTGGTGACTTTTTCGTTTCCCTTTCCCTCTTATTAAGACTAAATTTTATTAACCCTATTTCTGATGTGGGTTTTCCCTAAAGGTATTTTATATTTTCAACCACTTATTTTAGAAGAATAATTTTAAATTGCGAGGACTCAATTTATTAAAGGAGGGGAGAATGTAAGTCCCCGAGATTTAATAGTATATTATCTCTTCAAATTAATTCAATAACTTGCGCTACATGTAACATCGAGTTCGAGCGCACCACAACATACCAAACCAGCCGTTAAAAAATGGTTATGGATAGTATTAACTACATTTTGAATTTTATATACCCCATATAATTTTAGCATCCATATTATGTGTTTCTTAGACATTATATTTGAACAAATTCAATTTTTTAGATAAAGGAAGTATTTTTTAGAAAATGCAATTTTACTGCCTTTTAATGGGGAACCATTTTTAAATCCCATATTTACACTTTTATATATTAAATTTGAAAAAAATAAACTTCTTATTTATAAATGGGACATAAAAATTTATTTTTGATAAATTTTTGGTATTTTTATGATAACTTTCATATTTTGGTGGATACTGAAATATACTAAATTTTAATTGAAAACAACTTTTTTAATAAAAATAATTTTAGTGTTAAATTATGTGTTTGAATTGTTTTGAAGTATAATTAGATTATATTTTTATAATTTAATTAAATTTAGGTCATTTTAACTAATTTCACATTGAAATTGGACATAAACAATTATCAATCTTTTGATAGATATTGTTTCATAAAAACACGCTATTTATTCTGACAACAGGAATTAGTTTTAAATTAATTAATGAAACTTATATGCTTTGAGTTTGTTAAAATAGACATCATTTTTGAATTTGTAATAACAAATATAACTTAGGCTGAATTTTTGGTATTTTTTTGGAAAACTTCAATTTATGATGAATAGTGAAATCCCATAGAAGTAGTTAAAAACTGACTTTTTCATTTAAATGAAATTTTACCGCTTATCTGAATTGAATTTAGAAAATCCAACATTCATGGTTGTAATTAGTAAGTAAAATGTGGTTCAATGAGATAAAAACAATTTTGGTGAATAGTAACTTTTGACTTTTATTTACAGCGGTTAAAGGTAAATAGGGTAATTAAAGGTAAAAAGAATATCATAATAATACAAAATTATCTTAACACTTATCCTAACCTTTTTGTATGAGTCATGGATGACCATAGGAATATTTGGGTCGATTTTGGAACCTAATGGAACCACTTAAGAGTGATAATGACACTTTATTTTAATTAACTTAAAGTAATGGCAAAAATGACAAAAACAAATATCTTTTTGTAAATTAATTTTTACATGGGGTTATATAAGTTATATTTTCAAATATAAATATTATTTGGAAAGATAAAATCTTTTTCTACATCATGTTTTTTTTAAAAAAAATTAAATAAATTAAATTATTTACGACAAAAAAATGATGTAGTATTTACCTCATTAATAAATGATTTAAATAAATAAGATTATAAATATTAAAATAACATCCAAAACATATCCAATTTTATTGGATGAATTTATTTCGACCATGAGTCATCTTTTCTTAGACCTTAGTGAGTATTGGACCTTTAGAACCCGAAAATCATTATATAATAAAAAATATTTTCACAATTTCCAAAAGAACCCTCTTTCCCCATATAAAAATCCATCACTTCTAACCCATTCCTCACACCTCTGAAGCCCCTTGGCATGTCCAAAACCTGCCCCATCAATCTATCAATATCCCTATCTTCCTATTAGAAGCCTTACCTTAGGCATAAGGCACTTCAAGAAGTCCTTTTAGTAAAAACCAAAGAGAGTTACCCGAATTAAAGGTAATAGTTTCTCTTAAATTCTTTTATTTTATTTTACTTCTCCAACCCCTAAAATAATTTCATTACTTTATTTCATAACAACAATAGTATTCTAAATATACTAGGATGTTTTTATGAAAAGTATTATAACTACACTCACACAAACCTCCATCTAATGGGTAAGAAACATACTATTTTTGTGGATGGAAAACTAACACCTCACGAAAAAATGATTTTTCAATTATCTCTTACCACATCTTGTGGTAGACATTATGATGAAACTGTATTTATATATGATATATATTATGTTTATTTTTTATTTTTTTCTTCTGTATTTTTAGTTTATATCACGCTTTTATGATTTTAATTATGAGTAAATGTGATAATTTCATTTCAGGAAGTGCGGACTACCACCCCCTCAAAGTGATATGACTCATTCTTACCATACGTGGGACATATAAAGAATGGATTTATTGAAATTATATACTATATTATACTAGAATTATAAAATATCTTTGTATCATTCTGTTTTCATTAAATTAAAATACAAAATAGAATTGAATGTAGCGTTCAACCGTACGTACGGCTTACCGTCTCCATGAACAGTGCATTTCATTTCTTATCTCCAAATGTTAGGCACTGTTATAAATACATATATATACTGGATTTATATGATATATATGATATATAAATCATGAATATAATTCTGGAGATAAAGGACTCTTGACCACATGGACAACATGTAATTATAAGGTGTTCATTTTTTACTCAAGTACCAAATATAGACAAAATGACCATTATTAACTTAAATGATTACATATTGTTTATAAAATGCTATTAAGTGATATAAAATGAATAATAAACTTAACAAAGGGTTCTTGATAATGTATAAATTAACTTATGTTTTTTATTCAGGAATAACAAGGAATAAACAAGTCAATTCAGACACGAGGTTAGGGGTTTCTTATCTCACATTTAATTCCATGAGATTTCCATTGTTCGCCACTTATTTATTGCATGTGGGGTATTGTGTACTTCCATTTCATATATATTATCATGATTCTCTTTATATTAATGGTATTTTATGAATGGTTTTGTGGTTATTAACTATTGGTCATACGACTCGATTGGTTACAACGTGGTAAGGGGATTTCATCTCACTTCTTACTCCTCTGAGATTCACACTATATTGCCACTATTTCCTTTTGGGTGGTATATGTTCTGGCCATGATTGTATTCCTTGTGTAATATAATTTAATCTATGGGTATTAACAACTACATTAAATAATCATTATCTTATGGGGTGTATGTTTTGTGAGTCACCAAATCGGTAAGGGTTAATTATATAATCTCTTCATTATCCAAGGTTGTTTATACGTAATTATCTACTGGGACCTCTTTATCATCCACATCCATGTTTTCTTAAAAATGTATTTCAAAACATTTTTACTATTTAACATAAAATGGGTTAAAGTCATTTATACCCTTATTTGACCTTATATGTCTTTGAAAGGAGTCTTTCTGTCGTTTTCCAAATAAGGTACTTTATCACATTTTCGACAAAATTAAGGAAAGAATGTTTTTTAACTTATACGGCGAGTGCGGCTATTTTCTACCAGTATAACATCATCGATGCTTCTCTTACAAGATTATAAGAATATTTTCAAAATAAACGCTTTCTTTATAATTATTTGACTCTTAAATTATTCCAAAATAAAAAGAAATAGTTTTCTCAAATAGTTTTGATTTTATCTATGTCAATATCCTTTGACAAATTTTACACTTCTTTGAACATGATTTATTATAATAAAAATATTAAATATTTTATTTAAGGTTTTGTGATATGTTTTATTGTGGATGAGTATTTTTATTCCACTCCTGGTTTATAGTTAAAGTATTAGCTTTTATTATGCTAGTTTTAATATGAATGTTTATGTTATATTTCAACCTTTTCATAAGATGAATGTGTTAGACTAGTATGATCTGGGTTGGGGATCGGTAAAACTAAGCCCCCAGGATTAGTGTCCGGATACATGATACCCTCTGGGTTGGAGTCTAGTTATAGAGGCTCTCCTGGTTGGATTCCGGTTACAGAGGCTCTCTGTGTTGGAGTCCGGTTATAGAGGCTCTCAGGGTTGGAGTCCGGTTATAGAGGCTCTCAGTGTTGGAGTCTGGTTACAGAGGCTCTCCGGGATGGGGTCTGGTTACAGTTAGCCCCTAGGTCATGGCACGAGGCCTTGACACATAAATTAAAGTCCGGTATTATGCATTCCATCATTATGAAAGTGGATATTGATATTTCATGTGATTATTCAACTAGTAGAAAATCCATGTGAGTAAGGAAATTACATTATTTGATTTCATCCTTTCCCTATTATGCTGAAATTTATGTTTAAAGGGATCCTTTCATATAATACATTTCCTTAATGTTTATGCTTATTGATGAGAGTTTCTTCTATATTGTTATCCTTACTGGGAATCTGAGCTCACCCCTTTCTATGTTTTCTTTTTCCTGGGATGTGAAGAAGTATATTATGATTGATAATAAGGGTTAAGCTAAGCGATTAAAGACATTCTCAAAGGATCATTTATGTGGAGTTTTATTTTTGAATGTGTAATTTAATGTTCACGTATGTAATCAATTTTCCAAGACTGCTAAACTGATCGGTCTTTTGGAAGTTGATTCCATGTAATCATGCCAATGTATTAAAATAATGCACCGACTCCAACAACTAGGGTCGGGGTGATACAATTGGGGTAATGGTGACTCCTATGTTGGACTCAACCTCAGTCACGACCGGAGGCAAATTGGGTGCTGTGTTAGAGGCACTCTTGTAGTTGGATCTTTAGTCCATGGAGGTGCAGTTGTGGCAATCATGTTAAAAATATGGAATAGTTGATGATCCATTAGTGATATTGGTTGATCTATAATAGGTTTTTGAGGCTGAAACCATATAGAAATCAAGGGATCTTCTCTTATACTCTGAGGATGAGATTTTGGAAAAGTTATTGATCATTAATGCTTCTAATGGGGATGAATAAATGATTAATGGCAGACCAATCCAGTTGGACACTAATAAGGATCGGGGAGAGTGGATTTACAAGAAACATCATATTATGACCATAGGATTCAACGATAAGAAGATATCAATGGGGGAGTTGTTGCAAGCATGAGATAATCTGGATTCTCTATTTGAAGAAGCTATCAAAGATAAAATGGATAAAACACTACCAGATTTTTCTTGGAAACTATTTTGGGAAGGCGCATCGGGTAGTATCAGGCTGTTGGTTAATAACATTAGTATTTTCTATATTTTTTAATGTGTTGTGGAATATGAGTTTTCTCCATTTTTTCCATAATTTGTTTTTCTAATATTAAAAATTAATTTGATGTGAAGTGGTTTCCAATGTGTCCATGTCATAAGAAATATAATCTCACATTGTCTTAGTGATTCAATTTAAGGCCTTATCTAAGGACATGTCTATTCAATTTTAAATAAAGTGGTGGGGATGTGTTATTTATATCTAAAGATAATATAGTTAAAACATGATGTGGAATATTGTAATGTTACTAGATTATAAGAACAAACCTATAAACTATACAACTATGCCTTTGCAATTCATGTTCCATGTGAAAAAGTAACAAATGATTAGTTGTGTAGTATTTTAGAGAAAAACCAGAGACTAAATAGAGTGTATAAATTTGATACCATGAGATTCATGTGTTGTAAATGGTGTGACAACATGATAATTATTGGGGAGTGTAAATGAACTATTCGTAGATTTAAAAACTAGTATGAGGGAGAAGGTAAAGATATGTTTTGAGAAATACATATAGGAGGAGGCCCATATGGTTTCGTATTATATGCTTGTAATGGTGTAATTATAAGGTATTTTCATGGAATAGAACAAGGGGTATGATATAAATACATGTTAATGAGGGAACCATGAGGGTAATATAGACTTAAGGTGAATTTATTGAGATTACCCATAAGTTATTCATGAATGTACCTAACCTTGATAGTGAATGAAGTTATGGTAGGGAGACCTAGGGCCTTACATCGTGGAGGATTATAATCTATGCATAAAATACATGTAATATATCAAGTGATGTTGTTTTTTTTGAAAATAAGGTGAATATAAGAAATTAAATATTTTTTATAGTTCATGAAGAGTGTATAAACTCAAGGAATTATTTAGGATCAAGGATGGGGTCGTAGACACTACATAATTAAAATATATTTGGACTAGGAAGAAAATATTGACTTGAGGACCTTTATTTTTTATTGGGATAAATGATATATTTGATAGAACGTAGAGGTTGGCCTTGACTCTAAATCTTATTATTGATCATGAAGTGTTGTATGGTGGTTTTGGACAAAAATTATAGACTGCTGGTCTAGGCTGGAAATTGTGACTTGATATTGGTTTATCAAATTACATTTCATTATTTGGAAACATTAAGAACTTCACATTGTGTTTTACATATATCAATGGCCACATAGGGTTGTATACATTGGTATTTCCATATAAATCATTATAAAATGGATACACATAAGAAAACATTCATAAGTGTTCTAGTATTTTGTTTCTCAAATTAGGGTTTTCAGATAGTTATATGCACGTATATGTTTTCATGGTTTCATTATGGATGGATTTCCATACTATGGTATTGAATATAAGGGGTCCTTTATAGGATTCCATAGTGAAGGCCCTTACCATTTTCATGTTATTGATGTTTAACTTACTATCAATTCTTATGACTATCTATGTCATTATGTGTATCTTCTCAATCACCCAATAGTGTTTGTTCCCTCTTTAGTTAATGTTTGCTTTAATAATAAACATAATTTAGAAACACTCCTAAAATAGATAGGTGAATTTCAATTTATGTTCTATGTTAACCAAAAAAATCATGTGTTGCGCACAAAATTAAGGTGTCTAAACCACAAAAAACATTAGTTATGCATCAATATTGAGGTATTATTTCAAAATAGAAAAACCACTAGTTATTAGATCAAAATTAAAAAAATAAAACCCAAAAAAGCCTAACATTCCAATAAATACTGATAATAGATCATTTTTTCTATATATGTCTGTAAGTCCATATGAATTGTAAATAGTTTTTATTTTTCCCCAACCTCTACCAAATCCACTAATCGGGATACATAGTTTACAGGAAAATGGATTTTTCTTAGGCTCCCAATGATAAGTTATTTACCTACTATATTTTACACCATTTCATTTTATTTTATATTATCATGTTTTATGAAGACATATATGGTGTATGCCTAGATAATAAGGACTCAAAAATTTCATAGGTTTCCCTTTTTGGGTTTTCTATCTAGAGAGTAAAATGTCTCTTTCCATGCGTAGTTTATGGTCTTCTATACTGGAATAATTTTTCTAGTGCTTATGGTATAAAAAATTTTATCATAAAGATTGAAAATCTATATAATGTCATAGTTAAAATAGACATTATGTCTATTATGTTACCAACTTTATGTGGGAAAACAACCTCAAGGATTGGTACATGTAGTTTAGTGACATAACAAAGAGATTATATGTTTTATATATATTATACAATAGAATTTAACACCTACTATGAGACGAACCAACCCCCAGAATACTAGGGGCCAGTGCCAGAGAACATGATGTGTGACTTTTAATGAAAACATTCACTAATAAATTACGCATCATGTCCCATATAGAGAATTGAATTTGGTTCAGGTTCTGGGAAACCAGCTACTTCTTTCATTCTTCTTCAAATAAAATATGATACCTGAGATTTTTAAAAAAAACATAGGGTGAGAATATGAATGCCCATTAAGAAGTTTTAAAATAACATTATAATCTAATATAAATTTTGATAACATTCTTTAAAAATTTTCATAAAAAAGTTCTCTTAAAAAAAGATGTAATAGATATTACTTATCATAAAAGTACCCAATTAAAAACAGTCTAACCAAATTACAAGGATAAGTGACTCAATTATATGCATGCTCATTTGGAGTAATAAATAAAATACATTCTAAACATGTATGAGAAATGAATACGTAAACACAAATTAAATACTTAAGAGTAATTAATAATCAGAGTTGCATGTAAAGGAAATAACTTCAATTCCATACACTGAATACTAATTCACTGAGTGCATATGTCACACCATAAGAATTTACTTTTCTAATACTCATAAGTACCGGCTCTTAATCATGTATATTATACTATTTTAATATCCATTTGGTTAATTAATTATTATACACATAATGAGGGAATATATAATACCATACTTTAATTTGTGTTTCAAGGCCTCGTGCCAGGACCTAGGGGATAACTATAGCCGGACCCCAACCTAGATAGCCTCTGTAACCAGAATCCATCTCAGAGATCCTCAGTAACCAGACTCCAAGCCGGAAGGTCGGCTGTAACTAGACCCCAACCCGGAGGGCTTACTTTTATCGGTCCCCAACCCGGAACATACTAGTAAAAAATATTCCTCATATATTCATTAATGTCTGATATTAAAGGTGTCCATACCATTATGAATATTTATATTTTACTTCACATTACTCAAGGTGTCCCATACCACTTTGAGTAATTTAATTTTTTATCTCATTATTATGATTTTCCACATGCATTCTTCATTGAGTGCATCTATAAATAAAATGAAAAATTAAACCATTTAATACAAAATACATAATATGGAAGATAACATTGAAGATATGGCCGTAATAGTATATTGAAGGCATACATGGTATATTACACATTCTTTTCACATCAGACAATTACTACATCACTTCTAATAATGGATGAGAAGGGGTTTTCCATATGAGTTGTTAAAATGAAAACTCTTTAATTTAAAATCGTTATTTTTTGAATGAAAATAAATATTATTTAATATGATGATAAAAGTTTTAGTGATCAAGAAATAATATTACATCACGACATAACTAACAACAATCACCACAGTTGTTAAAACAATAAGTGGGCATAACACAATCGTATGGTTAAACACACCCTTTTATCCTTTAATATATTTTGGTCAAATCCAAAGTATATATATTTTTTAATCATAAAACACATCAAGATCAATCATATAATACATTTGAAACATGAAATAATAACAAGTCTAATATCATTAAATGTTCTTTAACTAAAACAAGATTGAACTACTTTATGGATTAGGACATACATATTTACATAAATACCTATTGGTTTGGCTTACACTGAGACATATATTCTTTAAAGTCTCACAAGTATAAATTACATCAACACATTAATTAAATTATAATGATCCATACATGAAATTATGGTTTTGGAAACTATAACCGTATAGATAGAATGTGTATATATGAGTTTTCATAACTAAACTAAGTTTAATAATTTTTCCTAAGTAATAAATACTTTAAAACTTTTTTAATACACCATTTTCACTTGATTAAAAACAAATCAATGTTAGGTATATAACATGTGTGACCGTATGTATATATATATATATATATGTAAAAGTTAGGGTTTTTCATACTAAATAAAAAACCAATTAAACCCAAAGCACATTTCGCATCTAACCCATTATTTAATGATTGAATTTACACTTTAAAAAAATCATAAATAGATTTGTAATTAATTAACCATGTATATCCGTATATATAAAAGTGTATATTTGGAATTGAATTAGCAGAACCATTCAAAATAAAACCCTTTCATCATTTAATCCCTAAAAATAATTGTAAAAAAATATCTAAAATTTGAAAGTATAGGTAGGTTGGGATTTTAAATAAATGTAAATATATATGTATATACCTGAATGTGCACATAACTATATATTGGGTTTTTCAAAAGTAGTACAAATCTAATTAAACCCAAAACATAATTTTCATCAAAAACATTATTTAAGGGATGTAAATCATCTTCTAAAATTCATAAAACATATTTGGTTTGACTCATATAAATTTGTATATATATATATATATATATATGATTATATACAAAGTGTATAATCGGGTTGGCAGATATAAAAACACTTGAAAAATAAATCCTTACAACATTATAAAATCTTGAACACAAACGTCCAACATTTGAAAACATGAAATATCTTGGATTTGAAATACAAATAAATATACCTATATATATCCAATTATATAAAAAAACGATATGATCAGTAATATATAATAAAAACAATTTAAAAAGGACCCTTACCTGAAATGTAGACACATGCAGTAGTTGTAGTATCAAAGAACAATCCCTATCTATCACCGGACTAATAGAAATGGTTGTTTCCCCATTGCAGATATATAATGAAGACTTATAAGCCATTTTTTTCTAACAAAACACACACACATGCACCGAGGCAAATGTGTATAGGCAAGAAAATTTCTATAAGACATCTATCACAGACAAAATCCTTTATTTACAAAATAGTGATATATGAATATAAAATGCAATGGAAGAGGACATATGTGGACTAAATCTATGCAAATCTGATCAGAAATAAATAATTGATCCTTAACATACATGTGGGAAGAGGATTCAATAGAAAAAGGTGTATACCACAAATCAAAACCTACCCCGCATGGACTGAGGACTACAAAACAACAGGATTTTCTCAGGGACTACAGAGCCAAATCTGGGTCTTGTCAATAGATGTGATAGCAACGGACTCCCAATCTTGACACCAACTGGTGCGCAACCTCGACCCCGGCTCCTCCAGCCCGAAACAGAGCACCCCAGCCTCATGATGTGGGGTCTTCTACTGACTTCTCTCTGTGAAAATGAACGTTGACGGACCCGCTTGAAGCCACTCCCACGTGCGACGCACCCCGCCCATGACATGCTGGAACAATGACGACTACTTGACTCTCCCTCTTCCTGATCGGTGCCTACTAAAACCCTATGTTGGGTTTCAAAAAAAATTGGACCCTCCTCAAGTGGCGTGATGCCCTCAATCACGATTCCCCAAAATCCCATTACGGGATTCCTTTTTTTTTGTCCTTTTTATAATCTATTATTACATCTCAATTATTATCTTAACTTTTAAAGAAGTCAAAATTTATATTTATATATATATATATATTAAATTAATAATCCACTTAATTATTTAATAATATAATAATGTTATCTTATCAATACTATAAAAAAAATTAAAAGTCATTGTTAATAAATTCTTTCATAAAACATACATTTTTATATTTTATGTCATATACTTATAATGTTATAAATTAAATTAATAATTTATAATTGAAAATTTATTATCAAAAAAATAATTATCTTAATTTGTACAATATATTTGTAATTTTGAAATCCGAAAAAACTGTTTACATGACATATATATATATATATATATTTATATATATGATCCAATGTAACATTAATCTATATTTAAAAGATCATTCATACATGTTCAATTTTAATTATTCTATTAAAATAGTTTTATTATATATTCAAAATTTTAATAATGTTATGAAACTTTAATCCAATTTACAATCTAAGAATTTTAATATTTTTTAATAAATCTAAAACCCATATATTTATTCATATAATAGTTTAAGTAACTCTCTGCATAGTTAAAACAGTGCAAAAATAATGTCATTAAAATATTTTAAAATAAAAATTTTCAATGTTATATATAACTACGATATAAAATTATAGTCTTATAATAGTATTTTCGTTCAAATCTAATATAAATATATATATATATATACATTTCACATTTTGGACAAAAAATAAATTAGTTATATTGTTATAATTATTAATTAAAAATTTCTATTAAATAATTATTCGATAAGAAAAAATTTTGTTTAATAGAAATAGGTATTTTGAATTATGCTTTTAACAACATGAGATAATATTTACTTTGAAAATCGTACTGGTTAGTTCGATAATTAAAACATAAAATCATTATTATTACATGTGAAAAATTTTGGGGTGTCACATACTACATTAGTTTTAAGTCACATATCATTTATATGAATATTTATTGAAGGTGTATATATACCAAAGTAATGGAAAAAGTGAATTAATGGAGAGAATAATACTAGTATAGAATATCTGATGAAAAAGTACCCTTAGTTTGACATCACAATGGTTAGAAAAAAAAATTAGAAGCCTTTTATGTCTTATTTAATTGATCTAATGAGTGTAGCATTATATATAATGATAATAAGTAAAAAAAAATTTGAATGAGTGTGTGACTCTACAATATTCAAACTAAGAATGAGTAGTCTTTTAGTTTATTATCATGGAACTATGACAATATTGACATGTGGTATAGGGGAACACGATAATGATTATGTTTCTTCGGAGAGTATTTGATAAAGGGATTTTCAAATTAATTCTTTCATATACAAAAATGGATACTTGATTCATGTTGTGGTGTCTCCATTGTAGTGGAATACCGTTATATTTATAGAAAGAAAAATATAATTTCATAATCATTATCTAAATATGGGAACAATGCACAAATGTGTGACAATAAGTGTATTTGAATCCACATAAATAGTTGGGTTATGAAAATCATAACCTATTAATGTTTGATTCAACAATATGTTTGTATTCTGTGAGTAGGTTGACCACAACCACACTCAACCTAGAGATACTTCATGTGC
Organism: Viscum album; assembly: GCA_963277665.1. Classification (NCBI taxonomy): domain Eukaryota; kingdom Viridiplantae; phylum Streptophyta; class Magnoliopsida; order Santalales; family Viscaceae; genus Viscum; species Viscum album. The sequence continues at coordinate 1,445,145,329 of OY728165.1, read as the reverse complement.
TTTTAGGGGGCCATTCCAACATGTCCAACACATCTTCTATGGGTGACATTATCATATTAATGATGAAATTGGATATTCATCATCAAATTCTAGTGTAACTGGTGATATCAACCACTCGCTGTGTTACCTATATTTTTGTGAAATATAAAACCCAATGGGATAATCAAATCAAGTTAACAAGATATAATGAATCATATATAGAAGCAACACATTCTGTTTGTTTAAAAAATCCATGATTTAGTATGTTCTTAAGGAAATTTATATTCCAGAATGTTTTGAGCACACATAATAGGTTTTCAACCACGAATTCAACAAAATATATACGGAAAGGTAAAAAACATGATATTCATGATTACATTTTTAGAAAAATTGGTTGAATAATTATTTTGAATAGGTTTTTGTTTTATGAATGATATGGTACCAATGGAAAATCATATCGTAATTTGTGATGGGAAATGAAGATATGCTCTATAATTTTCCCAGAATAGGGGTTCTAATGAGCATTAAAAGAATTGTTTTATTGACACTTGGTATTCCTTATGATATTATTTCTTATTTTAGTATTTAACATATTCATATATAATTAATGAGAATAAATTAAAAATAAAAGACATGATTTCTTCTCAGCAATCTCTTTACGGGTGTTGAACATTAAAATCTTTTATACCTCTTTATATTAATAATTTAATATCTTTTTTTAGACTGTGAAGGGATATATTAAGTTCATACTACCATAACCAAATGTTATCAGCACATAAGGTCATATAGCATGAGGTATAAATATACGGTATAATAAATATAGAAAGGGAAAGAAAAAATATCACCTGAATGGAGAGACCAATGAATGTATTAATTATCCCAATGTGTATCACTAATTATTTAAGGTCATAGTTCCATGCCAAATGTTGGTGTTTAGAAAAGGATAGTTTTTTATGGTGTAACTACCTATCATGAGAGAATAAAAATGAAGCCGCATAAAGATCTTATAGTGAAAAATCAATCATAGATCTTTTTCGTATACATGAAAGGATGATTTTTTTAATATTTAATCCAATTGTGGGTTTTGGATCATGAGAAAATCTATAGATTATAACCAAGATAGGAAGAGTAGGTTTCCATTGGAATTGTGGAACTTCCCTGTATTGTTGATATTGTTTGAATCATGTCTAGGACACATGGACATGGATATAGCTCACATGAATAGAATGTGATTCATTAGGTGGCCCACTCTTTACCGTTTCAAGTCATGAAAGGTAAATTACATGTTTTATAGTCTGGAATCTTATGATAAAGTGTTATTATTTATATTGTTTAGCTTTATACAATTAAAATCCTATGCTTTTTATTTTATCATAATTTACAAAGGAAGAAGGTCATACAATTTAACATCATGTGACCAAGACATTGTAAACTGACAAAAAGTTTATACATGGTATCATTTGAAAAATATTTCATTGGATAATGTTGTTTGAATGTAAAGAAAATTTTCACCCCTTTTTAGGATTATAATAAATCAACCTTTTGTTTTTTTATTATTTATATCTGAATTATAGATATGTAAGGTGGGTTTCATAGACTTGAATATCATAATAATTTTATGATCATGGATGGGGTACCATAAAATTAATTAATTGGTGCTCATGTAACTTAGATCCTAATCAATAGTAGTTGTTCTATACATTAGGATAGACCAAATAAATATTCTTTTATTTTTGAACATGGGATAATAGATAATTTAATTCATATACTCAAATTGTTGATATTGAAATGTCGGCAAATAATTACATGTTGGAAAGTGATGATGATTAATACTGGGAGATAATTGTACACCACTAGGGAAATAACTCATTATGGTAAGGTGGACCATTCCTTAAGGACCATAACATCATCTGAGGTTTACTTCATTACCTTAAAATTAAAACTATTCTATTCTACTTCGAATTATAGTCTGGTTTATTGATATCATTTAATCACATGTTACAAATGTTTCATTGAAAAGGAAAACCATGATTAATAATTTTATCATTGTTGTGAGATGAAAATAGGATTATATTAGCTGAGAAAAATATTTTAATTAAAAAATTAGATATAATGATTTAGGTTGATCAAAATAAGTGGTATTTTATGGGTATTTGGACATTTTATTATTACATAATCATGCTCTAGATAGGTTTTCTGGGTTAATGGAATCATCCATGACTGAGAGGATGCTCCATTTAAACATTACCATGAGTAGAGTTTCCTCCCATTTTTTAATGGGGTAATCTAAGACATTGAATAAGTTCATATAGGATTGAAATATATGGGTTGTCTATTTTCATGAAAAAATTACCTTTCACCACATTGTTTAGAGTTCATGTGGCTAGGACCAAATGTCACGGTGTTTAACCTCACATAATAAGGACTTGTTTTGTTTATCTAATCTTTATGTTATGAGGATGAATATCAAATACTATTTATGTTCGTAAAATAATGAATAATATAAGGAATTCTAATTTCAAGTTGAATATAAATTTTTTAACCACATGTTAATTAATATAACAATATGAAAAGTGTTTGTATTTGGGCTAAAAATACGAACATAAATAGTCACTATATATCACATGATTTGGGAACCAATCCATGTGTATGTCTTACAATATATATATTTTAGATCATTATGAAATGTGGGAAGGTTATAATGGACTTTTCTATGATAAATGTTATGAAATGAAGTTTTTAATGTGATTAGGGCAGTAAAATAGAATGGAAATTTTCAAACTATTTAATGGGGTTACATGTAACTAGCATGTGTTAGTAGTTCTTATAAAAAGATCTATAAATAATGTTGTGAAATTAATACAATTAGAGTATAAAATTATAGGAAGTTTATGGTCATAAAATGTGTACTATATACGTTTTTTATTTTATATTCGGGAAAAAAGGACCTGAGCCTCCATGTATTTTTGTACAAATGTATATAAATAGTGCTAAAAAAATGATCAATGAAAAATTTTAAACTCACATGAGTCATGATTGATTTGATAAGCATGAGATGATTTGAAAATTATTTTTATTTTTATGATGTGAATAATTACTATTAACATTATCCTTGTAGTTTACCATCATATAATGAGAAATACCATACTTTTCCCTTTATAGTCACGCAGTAAAGAAATATGATTAGAATTTATGATTTTATTGATGTTTTTTTAAAATATGTGTCTTTATCTCATTTACATAACAATATTAACAAGAATGATTAATGGTCCATCAACCCTGAAATTTTTTTCAGATATTTATTTTTTAAGATGTAGCTGGTTTTGGAGTTTATATAATCACTATGTATATCATGGTAAATGAATCAATCTACACGATGTTCTTCTAATGTGTAAACTATACAGATCATACACATACATATATATAAAACATTGTGTTTTATATATAATTTTTCCAATTTATTGGAATAAAATAATAAATAGTTATGTTTCTTTTCTTTAAAAAACAAGGAAACACAATATAAACGAGGTTTCAGTTCTATGATGAGGTAAGATAACTCTACACTAGTGTGGGGTAGTTAGTGTAAACCAATAATGTGCTCATAAAGAAATATTCAGGAAACTATCTATGTATATATGTTTCATACATAAAATAGAGGTATGGTATTAAGATTTTACAATATATCATACAGTTCAATGTTACAAGACGTGGAACATGAATCTGCATACTCTCAATTCATAAATCCCACACTAGCAGCTTTAGTCTAACATAATTTGGATGAAAAATATTCGATTAATATATAGTTTACTATCATAAATATACTATGTTAATATGTGTAGTTTATATTCATGAAACATGGAATATCTTGTCAAATATTTTACTTCATGTGATAATGATTTTAAGGTTTTCATTATAGATTCATGCAGATAAGATTTTGGAACCCAGTAATTACGGGTCATGTGATAAGGACCAATTTGTAACATAACTAAACATGAAGGATGATATTATGGTTAAGTGAGAATAAGTGAAATTCATATGGATTGATTCTTATAATTATCTAAAACAATCAATACATCATAAACATTATACTAAAGAGAATCATTAAATTTAAACAACATTTTTAATGTTTTTACTAATATTTTGTGTTATGGATAATAACCTATATTCTCATTCATGAATTCATCTTTGGGTTTCTTGAAATTTTGATACACAATATTTTCATGAAAAATGTGTTTGTAAAATATGTGTAAACATGATTAGACATAAATGAAAGGACTCTCCAATGCATATAATTGAGGGATGGGTGAAGCCAATTCTTTGATATATTTTTTTCATTCTTCTATGTATTTCCACATGGGTGATATTTTCTCTAATTCACCCTCATTTATCAATTTATGATTTTAATCCATCAATAAAAATAACATGTTTTTTGTATGTCATAATAAAAAATTCTCAATGTAGTAATTGGGATTCTCTCAAAAATATTCTTTATTAGGTATCCTTCTCCAGATCCTTGATAGCCCAATAAAATTATTATCCACTACCATTATAAAATACCCAAGAAACTTCTCTTGATGAATAAAATATTAATATCATTTCCTATCTCTCAAATAAATATAAAAACATTGTTTCCTCTATGTGAAAAATATTTCTTGATTATCATGGGAACATGGTAAAATATTGTTTCTTGTAGGTAGTGTTTAACTATTGACCTATTATAGACAATATTCCAAGGATACTACTATCCATGACTCCTACATTTGAGCCTATATAATGTATAAAAATTCCCCTAGCCCTATGGGGATGGGTGAGACATAAAGATCTATTTAGTTCATTCGATGAGTTGGTAAAATCTATGAAAATTACCACAACCATACAGGTTCAGAAAAATTTATGAAAGGATGACCACTAAAAGAGGATGATATTATTTGATAATGTAAAATATCTCTATGAATAATCATTAGAATTACATCCTATAGATCATCATTTTATTACTTGATCTATACAATGTACTCAATATTTAATATCACAGAAAAATATTTTAGTGGATGATAGGTAGAAGTGTCATCGATAACCCTTCCATACCCAATGTATAGATAACTAAATGGTCATGGAATTTTATAGAAAATTTTGGGGATGAATACAATTTGTTTTGTGCAGGTGGATTATCGTCATTCTCTTCTTCACAGATGTATGAAGTATATGATAAGACACCTTTCTGAGGATTTGATAACTATATATGTGTATAATAATATCTAAAAATAATTGAGCAAAAAAAACCATATAAAAAAATCAAGACACTTGATTGATACCATATAAATGGAAACCCACGTAGTCTATTGTTACTCATTAGTGTAGTGTCTAATTTTTTGGGTAGGTGAATTATCAATCATTTGGGGTCGGTGGCTATTCACTCATTTAGTGGTCCAGTTCCATTTGACTCATTTAGTTATTCACCACACATTTTCTTGTTTGGTGGGATATCCCCCATTTGTTGAATTATTGGGTCACCTCCCTTTTTCCAATTTCCAATCGACATAGAAAAAAATCAGTCATGTTTTTTAGGAGATAATTGTGACAAAACATTCCTATATAATGTCATTTATAATTAGATGTTAAGGGAAATAAATTTATTGATCATTCGTCTATTCTTCATGTGGATTCATTATTTCAATAAGAATGATTTCTTTTCTCTATAGAAATAGTTAATTCTTTATAATATGATCATTATGGATGGAAACAATTTTGTTATACTTTCTTTCTAAGTCATGTCACATCAACATGTTAGTTTTGAGGGTGAAAAAATTATATTCCCATCACCTTGAGCTCTTCTCCTCTATAATTTTTGAAATATTGGCTCTTTCTCATGTTCACCAGAAAGAATACAATACATGTTTTTCTATATAATAGAAATCAAAAAATCCACCATGATAATTATAGGGGATGAGTATTAGTGATAAATCATCATGTATTTTCTCCAAATTGATTGTCATAAATTATCCCAAAGGAATTAATGTATCAAAGAAATATGTCAAATACATCCATTTTGTAATCAAATACATGAATCTCTCATTTTATTTCTTCTTCAATTTAATAGTACAAGGAATATAATTTATCTTAACATGGTGTTTAATTCTAAGATTAATTGTTTATAATGATATTCCTAGCACAAAATGGACTGTGTTTTAAGGTTATTATTCAAAGAAATGGTGTCGCCTACAATGGTCTGTAAAAAGAATCTAATCCAGGAAGCATGTTATTGTTCATAGTTTACCAATATTAAGAATGACTTGGATGATAACTTAGTGAGATTCTATTGTGCATATACCATTATATTAAATGTAAAGAACATTGGGATTCCATAGTTTTGTGTAGGAAGATTAAAATTTATGAACTCGAGATATGAAATATTTTATGTTATGAAATGTACATGTAGATATTCAATGTAATCCATTAGAGTTCCTAGAGAATATTTTATTTCCCTATATTCCCCCATTAAGCTCTTTAGAAGATGAAATTCCTAATTTGGAAATTGGTTCCCCACAATGGTGAGATATTATGATAATAAAATCATTCTACGATTTATTGAGAATTTTGATACAATCTCATGTTATCGATGAGACATGATAATGCTTGTTTAGGTAGTAAATCCCCTCAAATTAGAGAGGGTTAGAAAACTGAAGATATTAAAATTTATTCTTTCATGGAACCATGGTTTTTATCATTATTTAGGACAATATTGATGACATTTACTAATAATAAAAATTGGGTAAGAAATATTTATTCATTTTAAAGACTGGTATATGTTATTAGAGTAAATACAAGCACACATTGTGTTTTCAAACATGAATTTAGTGTTAAAAATTATAAAAATGATAATATAAATGTGGTACATTTGTCTCTATGGAATTACATTTTCACCATGGATACCATTTATTATTCCTCAACCAATTTTCTATAAGAAATCATAAATTGGTTTTATAAAACTATCATTGTATATTGATAGGCCTCAGATTTATTTCCAGATGTAGGGACATTGTCAAATTATAGAGTTTCATTGGTTGGATTCCACACGAATTACCTCCATTTTAATTCCCTAATATCAATAACTAGGGTACCCAAAATTCTCTATAGTATCAAATAAAATTTTGGAAATGAATTCATTAGAATCACCATAAAGGATAGGATCCTCTCTATGTATGAATTGGCTAGTTAAGTTGATGTGGGGCACATCCTCGTCCACCTCAATATGATAGGGAATGTATGTATTGTTGGACTATTGGGATAGGCTCCCAAAGTAGTTGGACATCCCATAATGGGACAACCTCTCCTCAATGATATTTCATTCATATGATGGTGTGAATGGATTCATTATTAAGAGGATTTCATGAGATGCAACTGTTATTAGGAAAAATCCATCGAGATGGTACTCATATACCAAAGTGTTCAATAACTAGTGATAGAGGATATAAGTGGTTGACTACTTATATCAAGGAAATGAGTCCACAATCCTTATGGAAATCAATTAATATGTTTGGCTTATTGCTTATGTGTGTGGTGGCGTTATGTAACCTGTAGGTGCTATAATTTTTCCAAACACTCTTGGAATTAATTGGTGAATTTGATCATAAATTTTATATTTCAATGACTATTTAATGATCTAAAATGTAAATATAAAAAATAAACTCATTAGTGAAGCATCAAAAATAAGTGTTCCTAGAAAATATATCTCAATCAAATTTGATGGATTCACAATAGGCTATTTTTCTTCACATGAGAATGAACTAAAGTCAGATTTGGAATAACTACCATATTTGAAATATTCAAGTATAGTTCACCATTTTTGTGTGATGAATACACAAAAATAATTATTTCATTGTTTTATAAAACAATTATTTTTCATAAAAAGATAATTCATTTCAGGTTAACCATTTATTTTGATAGAAACTCTGACACGATCCTATATCTTCTATGGCCATGAGATAAAATAGTTATTCTCATACTATCCAAATACTAGATTTTTTTGGCCAATGATTCTTAAGAATTCACAATGGTTGAGAGGATGAGTGATCGAGCTCATAAAACCATTTTTATGGAAAATATTTCTTAATCCCATACTATTACATTGATTTATGATGTATTTAGGGATCCTACAAAAAAACAGTATGGGAATGGTCACCCTTATTCCTATGTTCCGGTAAAAAACATATGGATATGTGAACACCTATGTGTATTAAATATTTCTATCCTTATGTTATTTTTTTTCTTGAATTGGTAGAATACCGACTCAGATTGATTAATATATTTTATCAAAATCTATTGATACAGTGACTTTTGTGGTGATTGGATCTTTCATGTGGGGACACTTCCAATATATCCATATGAAGGGACAAAAAACCCATGTAGTTCAATTAAACATTACTAGAAAAAGAATAAAATTTATTTTCATGTGAAATAGATTAATCCATTTAATTTAACATCATGGGGTAAAGAAAACTAGATGAAGGGTTCCAAGTAATGGTTGGTGATGTGGGGGTGTTTTCATATTCTTTTCCACTTCCTTTTTAATGGATTTTTAATACCAAAATGTTATTTTGTTGTTAAATAATTAATAATTTTTGTTCTTTTATTCTTGATTCTGTAAAATAATCAATTTTAGTGTAAATAATGTGATTTAATGTTCATCTTATCATTTTGAATAGTTCTTAATTTAAATCATTCTTGATAGGTTTACTTTTATTTTTATTCTTTTATATTTAAAAATAAAATTTTACAATCTTTTCATTCCATCAATTTTTCATTTCTTTTAATTTTTAAAACAATTAATTTGTAAATTCATTAATTTAAACAATTACTTGTATGTTTTAATTGTAAATAAATAACCCACTTTCATTTTTAGTCTTTAAATAATTAAGTAATTTTTAATTTTTTGAATTTAATTCAATTAATATTTTTATTTGAATTCTTTAATTTATATAAATAATTGGTTAATTAATTTTTTTTAACTATTTTAAGAATGTTAAAGTTAATAGTTAATTCATTTTAAATTATTTTTTTATAAATTTTAATCCAAATAAAATATATTTAATTTGAATAATTTTTGATTAATTTTAATCTTGTTTTTTAACTTTTTTTAATTTTTTTATTAATTCTATTGGTTAATTTAATTTAATAATTTATTAATCTTTTTCTAGTTTTATTAAATTATTTATTTAAATTAATTTATTGATGTATGTTTTGCAGGTGAATATGTGCCACCATTTCCTTTCTAAATGATTCGATCATTAGATTCCTCACGGTGCCACACTTGTTATCTCACAACCACCGTCAGCAGCATCTATCTTCATGGTGCCACCACCTCCATCCACACTCTCGTTGCCATAATCCTCTTTCCTCCATTTCCATCTTCCTACCACCATTCTATGCTATTGTCTCCCTTGCTGTCATTGTGAAACAGTTTCACATTCCACTTTATCACTACTTTCTTTATGGTGTCGCAACCACCATTTCTAATAGAGTTGCAACCATCAGTCTTCTATCTCACCATTAAACCTTTCCCAACCCCCTACCTCACTGTCCTTCATATTTTCCCCATCTATGACTCACTATTACAGTAACACAAATCAAGGAAACAAGGAATTTACACCAACAATAGTAACAACAGGAAACCATAGAATCAAATGAATCAAACCAAGAATAAATTCGAGTCACCACAGAACGAGGAACAACACCATCCAACAAAACCAGAAATACACAAAAAAATCAAATAGAAATCCCCAATTCTGGACATCCCTTACCCTTATTCACCCAAAGTTCATCAACCCGCTCCCTCTATGGATAACGACGACCAACCCCACTTTGGATCTTCTCATATCCCACACTACAACGAGCCTCCGGACCGAATCCACTGTCCCCAACACCATACCCCAATGATCTACCTCAAGCCACAACCTACTACCCACATAACCTTCTCAACCTCTGACAACTGAGAGAACCCCTGATCTGCTTCCCATATCCCCATAGACACCAAAACCGTTGAAGCCTGCTGCCCTACCTCTATCCTCTGCACCTCCTCCATCTCCACACTACCCCTTCCCCACCACAACTCTATTTTTCTTTTTTTTATTTCAATTATTTTAATATCCATTATATATAATATGTAATATATAAAATTAATATTATAATATATATAATAATGTATATAACTAATATAATATAATTATTTTGGTAAAAAATATATTATTTACATTTCAATATTTTAAAACATTTTATTTATTCATTTATTTTTATATAAAATTATTTAATTAAATAATATGGTTATATATGATAGTAATACAGATATATAATACTTATATATATACATGTATACTAATAAAAATAATTGAATTTACCTATATAGATATATTAATTATAATTTTATGTATATGTTTTATAACTAATATATGTATTTAATAATAAATACTTTTTATTATTATTAATAACATCGGTATTTATTATATTTAATATAATAATTTTTATTTCATTTCTTTTATAAAACTTTTAAGTAATAAATTTATTTCATGTAATAAATATTTTCTTATTATAAATTAATTTCTCATATTTTTCTCTTTTTAATTATTCTAACTATTTATATTATAATATAATAAACTATATAATTATAACATGTACTTTTTAATAATTTTTTATAACATAGTTGTTTTCTAATTTCTAGGGGGATCTGGTGCACATTTTTTGAGTTAGTTATGGGGGCATGCTTTAGTGATGGTTGGGGAGGGGATTTCATTAGGAAAGCCCAATGTGGAGGTTTGGGAAGATTCGGGGTGTTATTACAAAGAGTTCCATTCGGGGAGTAAAGGAGCAAGAACACATTGCAGAAGAGGAAGATACAGAGAGGATGATACTCCACTTCGACACCCATCATCCATCTAGAGCCATCCCTCCCGACATTGAGAGTTCACATCGGCAAGTGGATCCATAGTTGTGCCGCAATAACCATTATACACCTTGATTACTAGGGAGATACATCAATATCACTCTATAATCTCATCCCACATCGAGATGTAGTGCAGAGATTTAGAGATAACTAGAGATCGATCAGGGTGAGAGATTTATTCCTTTTGCTCAATTTTTCTACACTTTGCTTCATTATGAACATCATTGATTATCATTCTGTTTTTATATTTAATTCAACCACTATTTTTGGCTAATATCATTGCAGGGAATAAGGTGATCTGCTTAGATCTTCTTAGTTTGGATCATGCACTAGATTCTCTACTTCATAGTTTAGTCTCTCTTCCACTCCATGTCGGAAAATTTTATTTTTCAAAACAACAATATTGAGTGAAAAATGATCTTTCTTGAATTATAATGAGAACTATTTTAAATATGATAATTTCACTGAAAAATGAATCGTGCACAAATGAGAGAGACACAGTGAGCTCAACTGATAGTTTGGGCCCCTTGACATCTGATTATTATCACCGTGTGGTGGATTGATTCTTACAGTTGAATAACAATAAAGGTAATTCAATCACAAAACTGACCAGACAACAAATCTGTTCAGTACCTTTATTTAAATCCATTTACTTAATCCTCAGTGCATGAAAAATAGTAAGTAGTATCAAATCCAACCAGTGGACATTCCCCTTGCTCATCTATTGGTTCCTTACCCCCCACAAGTTTCCATGTTGTCTGTACTACATCCCTATAATAACCTTTTCACTTTCACATCCTCTCACACATAATTTTACTCACTTTTCTCCATCATCACCATCTATAGTTGTATTGTTGTTTTTTGTGAATTTTTGTTTGTTTTAATTTTAGTTGATCACTAAAACCAACATTAGACCTCCCTTTGGTTCTACCCTATCTTTCCTCTGTTCAAAGTGGCAAGTAAGTTTATAAATTTTAGGTTGGTCATTCGTGATCAATGACGAGCGATGATCAAAATTTTTCATCATTGCAAAAGAGTCCACATGCGATCTAAAATACAAACCAAAACCAAAACAAAATAAAATAAAAAAGAATCAAACAAATATAAAATAGTTCTCAAGAAAAATAAAAAAATTGTAAACCACTTGCAACATGTTCACTATGTCTAAATATGAAAATTTTGAACCTGTGTACCCTTAAATTTAAAAGAACATGAAAATCATGAAAAGAAAAAAAAGGAAGTGAACGAGGAAGATAACAGAAATGAAAACATGAAAGATCAACTTCCAGAGAATTTTAGCCAACCTAGAATGATGAACCCATCTCAAAATAAGATAGTTGAGAGACATAGTTAGAGAGAGTTCTTGCTTCTTTATATGTGTATAAACTCTTCATGCATTAGGCTCTCTCCTAGATCGACAAATTATGATATCAAGAAATCCAAGATTAGTCAGCTTTATTCCTTCAATAGAATGCCTAGTGAAAAATCTCTTGACTTCATTAGAGCCTTTTATTGTAGTGTTCACTAGCTACCACTTAGGGGACTTACTAAGAAAGAGATTAAATTGAGAGTGTTCCCATTCTTCCATAAATGAATTCTAGGTCCTGGTTTCAATAGAAAGAGGAAGAAATATTTTTCACATGGGATCAAGTCTTATAATCATTTAACAATGAAATTATATCCTAGGTGGTTGACATTTTATGTTATACAAAAAATATTTGGATTCCTTCATGATGAAGGATAACTATTTCATGAATCCTGGGACAGTTTTATAAGTTTGATTAGGCAGTTTCCAAACCATCAACACACACCCCAATTCCCCATGGACTCCTTCTATAAATGTCTCACCCCTACCGCCAAACCATGGTGGATAAGTTTTCTGGAGTGGATGTTAGTGATAGGACTGTTAAAGAGCTCAAAAAATCATCAAAACCTTAGATAAAAACTCCCAACACAAGTGCTCAAGGAAAATAAACACAATGAGATATGAACCCAAATCTACCCCTCATGCTGATCCCAAGCTCATGGGGTTTTCAATGAAAATAACAATAACACAATTAGAGAGGAGTGTCATCATTATGGTATGTATGTACACTCTCCAATCGGCTATACAAACATTGATATGCCTATCCAGCCTCATGAGAGTTCATGCTTTGCTGCCTATGGTCCTAGGATATAGCCTAGAGAAGATCCATTTTCCAACAACTACAATAAGGGGTATAGGAACCACCTGAATTTTTCTGGGAGGGAGGAAGGAGTCCTTCGACATACGGCCCCTCCTGGAATCTAGAAGTCTCTTAGGCAGCAATTCCAACCCTAACCCCAACCTAAGGCTTAGTCATCCAACTCATAACATGAGATTAGAGACATGTTCCATCGGTTTATAGGGATGTTTAATGAAAAAAATACTAAAAATGATTATGATAAAGTTCAAATGGATGAAATATTGAAGAACCTACAAATTCAAAGGGGGTAGTTGGCTATAAATGTAGGCAGTAGAGACATATCTAGGCTTCCCAACATCACTGAATTCAATCCTAGGGAAAATACAATGGCTCTGACTACCAGAAGTGGTTCCCAAACTCACCAAGAGAGTAAGAAAGAACACCAATCTACTGAAAATAAAAAATTGGATGAAGTAGAAATCCCCAATCTGGAAAAACCTAAAATGGAAAAATAGACAGCAGTACTAGGAAGCCCTTGGTTCCTACTGTTAAAGCTGAAAAGCCCAAATAAAATGTTATTAAAAACAATGAAAATAAAGGGACGAACAAGATTGAACAAGAAACTATTGTTTTACGTCAAATCGTGAGAAATTATTCACTTGTCATTTAATTTCCTTAGAGAATAATGAGACCAACTCATGACTCTGAACTGATGAAATTTCACAAAGTGGTTAAAAATCATAACATTGATATCCCATTTTTGGAAGCCTTTATTAAATTACCATCATATCATAAATAACTCATGAAAATTCGTTGAAACAAAATGGAAATGGAATAATTTTCCACCTATATCTTGACAGAGTAGTGTCATACATTTTTGAAAAATAAGAAACCTCCTAAGCTTCAAGACCCATGAAGCTTTGTCATACCCTGCACCATTGGGGATAAATGTGGTAAGTTTAAATTCTTATGTGACCTTGGTGCTATCATCAACTTAATTCCCATGTCACTGTTTCAGCACCTGAGATTAGGAGTACCCCAACCCACTAATTTTGTGTAACGACTTGATGATAGGTTCATTACTCATATAGTGGGTAGGGTTGAGGATCTGTTAGTGGTATTAGGTAAAAAAAATTTACCTTTTGAATTTCACATCCTTTATAGGAAGTGTGAACAGGAGGTCCCTATCATTATTTGTAGTCCCTTCCTTTCCACAAGTGGAGCTGTGATAGATGTGTCAAATTGGAAGTTGATTTTCAACTTGGGTGGGAAAAACAAGAATTTATGTTTTCAAGAAAATAAAAGAACCCACACACCCAATATTTCCCAAATATAACATGTTAGTTGTTGAGGATAGTATTGATGATGAGAAAGAGAATTTTCTAATAATGATAGATGAGATCAATAGTGAACCCTAAATCCTTGCTACCACATGCATAGTGATTAATTCAAGTGAGGAGAGAGAATATTTAGATGAGAATGATGGGATGTTTTTAGAGACCCAAGATTACTTTTTTGGAATTAATTCTTACCCCAAGATAGAAGTCTAAATTTGATGAGATTTTTTCTAGAAGATCTAGTAATGAGGAGGAGTCCTTCTTTACTACCTTCATCAAGAAGCGGCATGAAGACCTTGGGCCACCCATTCCCATGTGTGTTCCCTCATGTGTGTCACCACCCATCCTTGAACTCAAGCCCCTCCCTGGCCATCTCAAATATTCCTTCTTTGTAGATAATTCCACACTTCCTCTGATCATTTCATCCAAGATGAAGTTTAGTCATGAGAAAAAGATAGTCAGTGTACTGAAGAGTTACAATTGTGTAATTGGCTGTTCGATTAATGAAATTAAGTGGATAAGTCAATCCTTTTTCATGCATAAAAATAACTTGGAACCTATGTGTAAGTCTAGGAAAGATGCCTATAAAAGGATAAATCCAAACAAAAAAGAAGTCGTTAGAGAAGAGGTAATTTGGCATATTGATTTAGGAATACAGTAATTTTTTCTTTGTAAAAGTTTAGGCATAATTGATAAGATCAAGGGTCTTCATATTCATAGATCGTGCAGCCACAAAGTGCTCACTGACTAAAAAGGTATCAAAACCCAGACTCATGGGATGGACTTTTTAGTTTCAATAGCTTAATATAGTGATTATGGATAATAAAGAGGTAGAAAATGTAGCTACAAACCATTTCTATAGGCATTCAAAAACACAAAAAGATGAACCTAATGAAGTCAAGACTTCATTACAAGATGAAATTTTTTTTGATTCTTCTGTGAAGCAGCCTTCCTGGTTCATAGACTATGCAAGCATTCTGGTAGTTGGATTCAGGCCCAAGGACCTCCCACAGAACCAGAGGAAGAGGCTTATGTCTGAGCTAAAATATTATATTTGGGATGAACATCAACTCTTTAAGAGGTGTGCTGATGGGATTTTGAGAACATGTGTAGATGGGGAATATATGCTTCCCACACTGGAGATTTTTCACTCATCCCCTTAGGGAGACCACCATGGAGGAGAGAGGATTTCTTAGAAGGTATTACAGGCTGGGTTATACTACCGATGCTGTTCAAGGATGAAAGAAGCTTAATTATTGGCTGTGAAAAATGTCAAATGGTGGGAAACGATAGATGAAAGAAAGAGGTGCCTCAAAAAGAAACTATAGATGTTAAAATATTTTATTTATGCGGAATAGACATCATGGGACCATTACAATCCACCTATGGGAATGATTAAATTTTGGATTTTATGGACTAAAGGTCTAAGTGGGCTGAGGTCGTAGCTCTACCCAACAATTCTGCTGCTAATGTAGTCAATTCCATCATGAATTTTTTACAAGTTTAGTGTGATCAGAGCATTCATCACTGATAATGGGAATCATTTTAAGAAATATAATTTGAAAGGTTTTATGGAGAAGTATGGGTGCTTACATAGGACATCCACCAATTACCACCCACATTCTAGTGGGAAGGCATAAGTATCAAATAATGAGCTCAAACATATTTTTGAGAAAAGAGTTTCTATCTCAAGTAAGGACTGGTCTCTGAAGTTGGAGGAGGCCCCTTGGGCCTATAGAACTAATTATAAGACTCTTATAGGGATTTCACCATATATGCTTCTATTTGGGATGACATACCGTCTTCCTAGTGAGTTACAACATAAATCTTACTAGGCAGTGAATGCAGTTAACATTGATTTCAAGTATTCTAGTGAGATGATACTATTATAACTGAGTGAGCTGGTGTAGATTAGAAGAGTGTCTTATGAGATTTCTGAAATTTAAAAAGATAGAACAAAGAATTTTCATGACTTAATTATTCAGAACATGAAAATCAAAGTTGGTGACGAGGTCATGTTATTCAATTCATGATTGAAATTTTTTCCTAGAAAAAATGAATACCATATGGTCAGGACCATTTAACATTCATAGTGTGTTGGTTAATGGAGTTGAGAAGTTAGTTGGAGAAGTGAATCAAAAATTCTTTGTTGATGGTCAGAAAATAAAAAACTTCATTAAAGGGCAGCCAAAGGGTTTGGCTGTCATATCTCTACTGGAAGAATGAGGTGTATCAAGTCTGAATAAGGAATAAACACTCAGTGCTTTATGGGAACCAACCCATGGTTTCTTTGTTGTTTTCCTTTTATTTTTGTTCTTCAATAATGTTAACATCTGCTACTTGTTCTCCAGTTTTTTCCTCTTGTTCGTTTGATGGTGTATCATTATTTGCTGCTAATTAAGAGAGTTGTGGATTCCAGAATATTGATAATGGGAAACCAAAGAGATCTACCCACTACATCATATAGGTAAAATTTATTCCTAGTCACCCCTTCATTTTTTTCTTGAGCTTAAAATGATGCATTATTATTCTTTTTATTTTAATTTTTGGTTAATTAATAGGAGTAACCACTTAGTGCTGTAGAACAAGATAGGTCCCTAGAAATAAATGTTAAAGCTCTACTGATATGGAGAAGTGATGTTCGACCTTTTTCCATTTTTATGCTCGATTTTTACCAATATTCTGCATGATTATAAGTGTGGGGAGACCTCTGGTTTTCTTATGAAGTTTTAAGAATTGAAATTCTACTTGGGGGTTTTCTATTTTAATATAGTGAGTTGAATATTTTTATAAACTAAATTGTTAAAATAGTTGGCACCCACTGTTCTCATTGTGATTCAACTATTGTTGTGCATTCACACATGACACTCTGCTACTCACTACATCAAGAGGTATGCCATTAATTTGAATATATATATATTCCCTTTTTTATTATAAATATATCTGTTTATTAATTTATTTTATTTTTTATGTGGAAAATTTTCTTTTTAAACCTTTTTCAATCCGTCTTAATTCTTTTTAAGTTGAAAATGAAAATATGTTTTGAACTAAATTGTCTTCCACTATAGAATTAAACAATGGGGACAATGTTATGTTTTAAGTGTTGGGTAGAGGGGTCATTCTAGGATCATTTTATGTTCCTCCTTCCTGAACATATAGATTGTGATTGTTTAAAATAATTGAAAATTGTTTTCAAATAAATTTCAAAATCATTCAAAATTTTCAAACTCTTTCCTCACATGATGTTCATTTGATGTTCATTGGTAATTCAATTCTTTCGAGTTTACTGGATAACTACTTGTTGAATGTTGAGAGTTTCATTTATTCTGAAACTATTAAACATCAGGGATTGTGAGTGGAAATGTTCATTTTTGTGGACTTTTCTTTTTAGGACCTGAGGATGAGAATGTGAGAGGTTGGGATTTGTGGATTGTGGAATGTAACTTAGGGTAACTAATAGTTTTTACTAAAACCTAGGGGTCTCACAATCTTTGGAAAAATATTATTCAATCACTTTAGAAAGTCAAATCAAATGAACTTTAAGTAAGTCCCTCATTACTGGTGTAAAAGGGAAAATTATATCCCACTGTGAGTATCTGAGACAAGGTTCACTATGTGGTTTTTTGTGAATAAATGAATCCAATTAAAATTTTAATAAGTGCTACACATAGTGTTTTATAAATGCAATATGGATAATGAAAATAATGTAAAGTTACCTTGTAAAAAGTTTACTCATTTAGGTGAGAGGAATTTTGAACCAAGATGAAGAAGGGAGCAATTGACTTAGTTAAAATTCATTTGAGATTAATCAATAAAATGATGAAATTATTGGAATTTATTTTTTGGAACTTTAGGGAAGCTGAGAAAGGATGGTTCACTTGTTTATGTTTGGAGTTCCACTTCATCTAACCAATCGACACTCCTTGAATCAGAACATGAATTTGAAATTGAATAATAAGAGTAAATGAGTACATATAAGAGGCATCACATACTTGAAAATTTGTGAATTTTTGAGGATTTTGACTACCCGTGAGTTATTGAATCTAAGAAAGAAATCATATTTGAACACCTTTGAAAAGACTCACCCATTGTTTGGTCTTGATCCTATTGGTATTAGTCTTTAATCATGCACTTTTTTGAACTGGATCTTAGAAATCATCTTTCTATTTTAATGTCTAAGGTTGAGTTCACATTATTTTCCACATACTTTTTTGTATTTTATTTTACATTTAATACAAAAATGTTATTTTTTGTTAAATAATTTATAATTTTAGTGCTTTTGTTCTCAATTTGTAAAATAATCTATTTTAGTGTAAATAATGTGTTTAATGGTCGTTTATGTCATTTTGAATATTTCTTAATTTAAATCATTCGTGTCAATTTTAATTTTATTTTGACTATTTTATCTTTAAAAATACAATTTTTTATTCATTTCATTCCTTAAAATTTTCATTTAATTTAATTTTTCAAACAATTATTTTGTCAATTCATTAATTTAATTAATTATTTATTTGTTTTAAGTTTTAATAAATAAATAACATTAGTTTTTAGTCCATAAATAATTAAAATATTATTATCATTTTAATTTCATTCAATTAATATTTTTATTTTAAATCTTTAATTTACTTAATTATTTATTTAATTAATTAGTTAATTAATTTATCAAAGTTTCTATAAATATTTTAATTTTATTTAAATTAATATGTTTTTAATTTTTAATCCAAATAATTTGTTTCTTCTCTGTAATTGTTAATTAATTTTATTCTTATTTTTTAACTTTGTTTTATGTAGTTTTTAATTCTATTGGTTAATTTAATTTATTAATATTTTAATCTATTTTTCGTTTTATAAAATTATTCCTTTAATTTAAATATTTCTATATATATTTCTGGGGAGTCTGTTCCATCGTTTCCTTCTGAAACACTTCCACTATTAGCTTCCTTGCGGTGCCACACTTGTTGTCTCATAGCCACCATCAGCAACACCTATCTTCATGCTGCCACCGCCTCCATCCACACTCACGTTTCCTCTGTCCTCTTGCCACCATTCTGATATTCCTACCACTTTTTATTCCATTGTTTCCCTTGCTGTCATTTTGGAACTGTTTCACACTCCACTGTCTCACCGCATTATTTACAGTGTTGTGACCACCCTTTCTTACGAAGTCATAACCACCAAAATTCTATCTCACTTTTCCACCTTTGCCAGCCCCCATGACTCATAGTCTTACAACTTTTTCCCATCCGTGACTCACCATTTTAGAAACACCAATCAAAGAAACTAGTATTTTACATCAACAACAACAACCATAATAAGTCACAACAGAAAATGAATCGAACTAGTAAAAAATTCGAGTTGCTACAGAATGAGGAACAACAACATCCAACATAACCAGAAATACACAACAAAAGAAAATAGAAATCCCCAATTCCACACATACCTTACCCTTAATCACCAGAACTTCCTCAACTGGCTTCGTCTATGGATGCTAGCGACCAACCCACCTTGGATATTCTCATATCCTGCACTGCCATAAGCCTTCGGACCGAAGCCACTGTCTGCAACATTGTTCCCCAATGAGCCTCCTCGAGCCACATCTCGTTTCCCCGATCCCCTACTCGACCTACAACCACTGAAATAACCCCTGATCTACTTCCCCATTGACCCTTAGCTCTTAAAATCGTTGAATTCTGATGACCTACCCCCATCCCTTGCTCATCCACCTTTCCACCCCCCCAGAATCCTCTTTTTTATTATTATTTTAACATCTATTATATATAATATATAAAAAATAAAAAATATATATATTATAATATATAACATATAAAATATATATGTTATAATATATATAATAATGTTTATAACTAATATAATACAATTTTTTACATAATACATATATTATTTACATTTCAATATTAACAAATTTATTTTAAAAAATTTTATTTATTCATTTTTTGTACATTAATATTTAATTAAATATTATGTTTATATATGATAGTTATAAAAATATATAATATATAATATTAATACATATATAATAATAAAAATACTATAATTTACTTATATTGATATATTAATTATAATTTTATGTATATTTTTTATAACTAATATATTTAATGAATAATTATTAAATTTTATTATTATTAATATAACTTGTATTTATTATATTTAATATTACAATTTTTATTTTATTTCATTTATATATATTATAAGTAATAAATTTATTTCATTTAATAAATATTTTCTTACATATTATAAATAAATAACTTAATTTATTACCCCTTTTTATTTATTATACGTATTTATATTATAATATAATACACTATATACATATAACACATAGTTTTAATATATTTTCTCTAACTTAGTTGTTTTCTGATTTCAGGGGAGGATCATGGCGCACATATTTTGAGTCAGATATGAGGGATGCTTTTGTGACAGTTGAGGAGTGGATGTCATCATGAATGCCCTATGTAGAGGATGTGGATGAATTGGGGTGTGATTCCAGAGAGTTCAATTTAGGGAGTAGAGGAGTAGGAACCCATTGCCTGGGAGGCAGATACAGAGAGGAAGATACTCCAATTTGATATCTGTCATCCATCCAGAGCCATCCATCCAGCCTTTGAGAGTTCACATCGGTGAGCAGATCCAGAGTGGAGAAGCAATCACCATTCCACTTCTCAATTCCCATGGCTGGACATTGTGTGAACTACAACATCTCATCTACTATTGAGCAGTAATGCATAGACATGGATAAAACTAGAGATCTATTAAGGAGAGTGATTTATTCCCTTTTCTTTGTTTTTCTCCAATTTTCCTATGCATGAACTTCATTGATTTTTATTCTGTTATTATGTTTAATTTAACTATTATGTCTGGCTAATCTATTTTTTGGGGAATACCCTAAGATGATTACACTATCTTAGTCGAGTCTTTGAATTGCATTTTTTTTGGATAGCTTAGTCTCTCTCTCACTCCTTACTAGACAATTTTATTTTTCAAAACTAAAAGATTGAGTAAAAATTGATCTTACTTGAATAATAATGAAAAATATTTTCAATCTGAGAATTTCCTTGAAAAATGAATCATGGTGAAATGAGAGAGACACACTAAGCTCAACAGACAATTTGGCCCCAGTGAAATCTTACTTTTATCTCCATGCAATTAAATGATTCTTACATTTGAAGGACTATAAAGGTAATTCCATCACAAACTAACTAGAAGAAAAATCTGGCTAGTACCATGATTCAGATCCATTTACTTAAACCATAGTGCATGAATAAGAGTAAGTAGTATCCAAACTAGCCAATGGATCCCCCGTGATCATCTATTGGTTGTATTCCCCCATAGGTTTTCCTGTTGTCTTTACTGCTTCCATAAATTCACCTTTTTCACATTCAATTCCCTTCACACATAATTTCACTCACTTTTGTCCATCACCACCATATGAAGTTGGGTTGTTTTTTGGGTGTGTTGTTGTTTGTTTTATTTTTATTTTGTTACTAATCACAACTTCAGACCTCCCTACAGTACGACTATGTCTATCTGTTGTTCTATGTATTAAGTAGGTTTATATGTTTTTTTGGTCATTCATGCTCAATGACACTCGATGTTCAAATTTTAGCTTCATTTTCTGGGAATCCACATGTGATAAAATACAAAATGAAGAAAAAATATTAAAAAAACCCAAAATAACTATAAATAAATTATCATGAAAATTAAAATAAACTATAAACCACTTTGTGCATGTTCACTAGGTCTAAATATAAAAATTTAGAATCTATAAACCCTTAAACTGAAAATCACTTGAAAATCATGAAAAATAACAAAGAGGAAGTTAAAATGGAAGAAAACAGAATTGAAACCATGAAGAATCCACTTCTTTAGAATTTGAACCGACCTATAATGATGAACCCCCCAAGAAACAAAATAGTCGAGAGACACAGTTAGAGAGTGATCTTGATAAATTCAATGTCTAGAAACCCTTCCTTCCTAAGACTCTCTCATAGATCAAGAAATTATATGATCATGTAATCCATGAATAGTCAGCATCTGACATTCAATGGATTGCCTAGTGAATAATCACTTGACTTCATTAGAGCCTTCTACTGTAGTGTTCACTAGAAACCACATTGGGGTCTTACTGAGGAAGAGATTAGATTGAGATTGTTCCCCTTCTGCCTCAAGGGAAATGATAGGTCCTAGTTTTAACAGCTATAGGAAAAAATATTTGTCACCTTGGATCAAGTCTATAATGATTTCAAAATGAAATTCTATCCTAGGAGGTTGATATCTGAAATTAGGCAAAAATTACTAGATTTCTTTAAGACGAAGGAGAACCATTTCATGAAGCCTGTGAAAATTTTAGAATATTTCTTAGGTAGTGTCTAAACCGCCAATTCACACCCTGATTCCACATGTACACCTTCTACAATAGTATCAACACCTACCACCAAACCCTAGTGGATCAGCCTTCTAGAAGGGACGTTATTTATAGGGTTGCTGATGTGCTTAAACAAATATTCAACTCCTTAGATCAATAATCCCAAAAAATGCTCTAGTAAAAGAACCATCATGAGGAATGAACCCAATCTTTATCCTCATGCTGAAGCCCAAGCTCATGGTGTTTTCAATTATAATAACAATAACACACTTAGGGAGTAGTGTCATCATTGTGGCACGTCTAGCCATTATCAAACATGTTGTCCATACATTCATATGCATGTAAAACCTCCCGAGAGTACCATCATTTCTAGTTATGGTCCAAGGATACAGCCTAGGGAAGATCCATTTTCCAACACCTACAATCAGGGGTATAGGAACCACCTGAATTTGTCTTGGAGGGAGTAGGGTGTCCTTTGACATGCTTCCCCTTCCGGATTCTAGCAGTCTCCAAGGCAGCAATACCAACCTAAACCCCAACTGAAGGCGAAGTCATCCAACTCAAAACAAGAGGTGAGAGACATGTTGCATCAGTTTATAGGGAGATTTTATGAAAAAAAATACTAAAATGGATAAAAATAATGTTCAAATAGGTGAAAGAATGGAGAACATGTAAATTTAAATGGGGAAGTGGCATGAGATGTAGGTATTAGAGACAATTTTAGGCAACTCAGCACCACTAAAGACAATAACAATGAAAATTCCATGAATGTGAATACCATAAGTGGTCTCTAAACTCACCAAGGGACTATGAAATAACACAAAACATCTGAAACTGAAAAACTGGATGAAGCTAAAATCTCAAATCTAGAAAAACCTGAATCAGGAAAAATGGATAGAAGCAATGGAAATCACTTGGTTCCTTTATTCAAGAAGAAAACCCTAAATAAAATGTCTTGAAAACAAGGAAAATGAAGGTATTAAGAAGCTTGGACAAGAAAATATAGGTTTTCCACAAATTTTGAGATATTATGCCCACGTCATTCCATTTCATGAGAGAATAAAAAAACCAATTCATGATTCTAAACTTTGAAAATTCATAAAATTGGTCAAAAATATTAACATTCATCCTTGATTCAATTACCATCATATCTGAAATCACATAATAAAGTTTGTTGAAATAAAAATACATTAGAAGAATTTTCCACCCTTAGCTTGACATATGAGTGTAGTGTAGTTTGGAAATATAAGATACCTCCTAAGCTTCAGAACCTAGGAAGCTTTGTCATCCCTTGCACCATTGGGGAAATAGGTGGATGTTCTGTCTCATGTGTGTCCTTGGTTCAAACATCAACTTGATTTCCTTGTCACATTTTTAGCACCTGAGATTTGGAGTTCCCCAACTCACTACTGTTGCGTTACAACCTGCAGATAGGTGCATTACTCATATAGTGGGTAGGGATGATGATCTATTAGTGGTATTAAGTAAACACTTTTTAACTACTTACTTTCTCATCCTTTATGTGGAGTGTGACCAGGAGGTCCTTGTCTTTATTGGTATGACCTTCCTTGCCAAAATTGGTAAAGGCCCGGAAATTTCATGGAAATTTTTTTCTTAATTCTTTGGAATTTTATGAGCCTGTGGATTCTGATGGGACTTGATTCCGAGGTCCGATGTGTCCGGAATCAATTTCCAATGTTTATCTCGGGTACGTTTAGTGAACAAAAAAGCGGGTTTTTTATATTTTGAACCGGTGCTCAGAATTGAAATCTAAGGGCACCGATGAAACCACAACGGTGGTATTTACTTACGAGGACCTTTCCCGGAGGTGCGTTTGCTTGAGAGGAGTTGTTCAAAATTGTGGATTAAATGTAATGTAAAATAAAATTGTGTTAAAATTTTATTTCCTTATTCTATGTGGTTTAATCCTCTGTGTGGGAGTTGGGGTGGGACCCAATGGTTACTAACAACCCTTGAGAGGATAAAGGTGAGGTGGGGCCTACATGATCCCCACTCCTTCACATTCCTTAAACTCCCTAACTCCCCCTATATGTGAATAACACCTCCCTCTCACACTCATTAATCTTTCCAACTTAACACCCCATTTAGTTTGACAACTCAAGCTCATTTAATTAGATGGTTTAGTTTTTGGATTTTGAGTTTTTTAAAAGGCATGGAAAACATAATAAAATAAGGGGGGCCTTATTTTATTAGGTTGGCTAGTTGTGTGAAGATATAGGGTGAGGGAGAGCTCTTGTCCCTTAGAAGAACTTCATCTTCTTCAACTAAGAACAATTTTTCTCTAAAGGAGAGAATCGACTCGGTGACTCGGTTTCTTCCGTCATCTTCTTCCTCCACGACCATGGAGGAGGAACCGATGCGGAAACTCTCCATAGACGTCGCCATACAATCTTCTCTCTGTGAAAAAAAGTGAGATGATGCTTCCTCCTCAGACGCTCTCTGTCGACATATATGGAGCTTCACCCCACGATGTCGTTTCCCGCATTGATCATCATTCGACAACTTGTGTCGAGGTAGGGGTTAATTTTACATTCATGATTATTTTAATGTTCTTCGTTAAATAATTTGGCCGCTTTTTATCGACATAACGGGAGGAGATCAGACCACACAAACACGGATGATCCTCCTCCCCTTAAATTTGTTGATCCTTTTTGAAATTGTGGTGAATGCGGCGCGGTGCCGTAGCACCGCGTTAGAACAAAAAGGGACCACGGCCAGAGTGGGCCGCGGTGGAGGTGCGGGGAACCGTCGTACCACGCCGGTGAGGCCGAAGGAGGCCGCAACCAAGATAGGGCCACGGCGGAGGGGCGCGGCGCAGTCGCGCCGCGCCAGTCGAACGGGAGTCGCGACCTTAGGCCACGTCGGTTTAGCATGAGGCGGCCGGGCTTGGCCGCCCGCCGGCACCACCTAGAGGCGGGACCCCCTCAGGTCCCGCGGTTACACAGGGCCGACCTTAATGGTTGGCTGTTCCGGAAAAGCCGGGGGTTGAAACCCCCATCCAGCGCAAGGGGCAGCTCCCCCCTAGTGCACCCCACTCGGCCAGCGCCGAGGCGCCCGTGCTGGGCCTGACAAACCGTGCCGGGATGGACCGCCCGCGCTAGCCCGGGCCACCAGTGCCAGGCCGGGCCGGACCCGGACCCGGTTCGGACCGACCCAAGGGGTATCGGGCCGGGTTGGACCGGGCCCGAACCGCCTACTTCCAGAGAGATCCATTTAAAATCCCATAACGTGGGCTACAGTCCTCCGATCGACACACCGTTAGTTGCATTGCGATCCTTTGATCGAGACGGTCGTTTTGGTATACTACAATCGATGTTTTGACGAAGTTTGTGTACGGTCGGGTTGGTTCGAACCCAAAACCAACCGGGCCCTCGGAGCGGAAACGGTTATAACTTGGGTTCCGGACGTCCGATTGACGTCCCGTCAACTTTGTTGGATTCCTTTTTGTAAGAAAGATCTTTTGGTATACTACACCTGAGGTTTGGACACAGTTGGAGTATGTCCGGGTTGGATTGTACCCGAAATTCAACCGGGCCCCTAGAACCGAAAAGCTGATAACTTTCAGACCGAACGACCATTTGGCGAACCGTCAGAAGCGTTGGTAATCACGTTGAGAAATGGTCCCTATGAGTATACCCTACGAGAGTTAGTGGTATAGTTGGATACGGCCGAGTTGGTTTGTACACGAAACCAATCGGGCCCCCGGGACAAATAGGATAATAACTCACAGACCAGACATCCGATTGACTTGTCGTCTATTGTGTTGAGACCCCTACGATGAGGAGTTCCTTTGAGATACTTCTTCGCGGGACTTTGTGATACTTTTAGTATCAACCAGTAGCTCGTGGAGCGGACCCTCCCGGAGACGAGCGTACGGAGTATGAAGACCGTGTAGCTGGCTGAGACCTGATGACTGCTTGTCCGGTTCGAGTCAGAGTGACTTGTATAGTCCAGTGGGGAGCACTAAATTGTTTGGGTGGCGGACCCACAATGGGGACCACTACAGTGTTTGGGTGGCAGACATGCGATACTCGACAGAAGGAGTACCACTGCAGGTTATTAGGGGGGGGGGTGCACTATTGTGTTTGGGTGGCCGACCCCAGAGGGGAGCATTACGGTGATTCGGTGGCTGACCTGCAGTACTCGACAGGAGAAGTACCTCAGCAGTCTAAGGTTAGCGAGAAGAACCACAGAGTTGTGACAGGATCAGTGTACTCAACAGAGGAGGATCTTTTCAGCAGTTGTAGTTTCAATAATGAAAATCCTGGTTTGAGCTGAGTCACTGACGTTTGTGATTTCATAATGTTTGAGATGATTTGCTTGATAACTTAGGGATATATATGTGAATATACCTAAGTAGTGTTTATCCATTTATTTCATACCTGTGTGATACCTCTTGATTAAGATGGGTTACTTGATAACTTAGGTATAAGTATGGGCTTATACCTAAGTAAGGGTTATCTGTTTAGATCCTGGTTTGTGGTTATCCTTGATGGATTTAGTGAGACCTTGAGGGTCTCGGGGTCCCTACTGAGTATCATATACTCACCCGTGCACGGGCTATTCCCACACCTCGTTGTGTTGGATGCAGATGATGGACAACGCAGACGGAGGTCGAGTGTTTGAGGACCGGACGGTACCCGGAGGTGGACCTCATGACGAGTCAGTATACGGAGGTGGACCTCACGAGGAGTTAGTATCCGGAGGTGGACTTCACGATGAGACGGTACTCAAAAGAGTTTGATGGGTGAGAGCATTGAGGAGGCTATATGTACCTACCCTTCTAGTAGGATCTGTGTTGGATGA
This sequence comes from Viscum album, assembly GCA_963277665.1. Classification (NCBI taxonomy): domain Eukaryota; kingdom Viridiplantae; phylum Streptophyta; class Magnoliopsida; order Santalales; family Viscaceae; genus Viscum; species Viscum album. The sequence continues at coordinate 1,445,117,705 of OY728165.1, read as the reverse complement.
TCCTGGAGTCGCGCTATCTGTTCTCACCCTTCAGGTAGGATTCGAGGTGGACGACCGATGAGCTTATTCTATTCTTCTTGCTCATTTTATTTTCTTTTGTACTTTCGTTCAGTTGTAGCTGTAGTTTTCAGATGAGATTTTATTCTGTCCCATTTACTTTTCAGCACTTTCTTTTGTACTTAGTGTTTGCTTCCACTTGTACTCTGTTGTGTTGTTTACGTTTATAAAGGCAATGAATTCCCTTTTTAGCGGGATTTACACCTTTGGTGCTGGTCCCCAACCCCTGGCCTATGGAAGGTAGGCTTGGGGTAGTCATGGAATGGGCCCCAAAGATAGGTCGTGACACAATTGGAGCTGTAATAGATGTGTCGAATAGGAAGTGGATTTTCATCTAGGGTAATGAAAAGAGGAATTTACGGTTTTCAAGAAATTTAAATAACAGACCAACCAAATATTTCCCAAAGATCACATGTTAATTTCTTAGGATAGCATTGATGAAGAGGAAGATGAGTTTATCAGGATGATAGATGAGATCATTAGTGAACTTAAAATCCTTGCTACCATATGCATGGTGATTAGTTCAAGTGAGGAGATAGAATCTATAGATGATTATGAGAGGATGTTTTTAGAGACCCAAGATCCGTTTGTTTTGGGAAAAATTCTTACCCAGAGATAGGAGTCTAAATTTGATGAGAATTTGACTGGATGTTCTAGTGATGAGGAGGAGGCCTTCTTTACTGGTATGATCATGAATCAATATAAAGACCATGGGATACCCAGGCCATGTTTGTTCCCTCAAGTGAGTCATTGCCCATCCTTGAACGCATGTCCCTCCCTGGCAATCTCAAATATTCTATATTATGAGATAATTTCACCCTTCCTGTGATAATTTCATCCAAGCTGAATGGTAGTCAAGAGAAAAATCAGCTCAATGTTTAGAAGAAGTATAATTGTTTCATTTGTTGGTCGACTACTGACATCATGCGGATATGTGTAGCCTTTTGCATGCAAAATTTTCCCATGGAACCTGACTGTAATTCTAGAGTGGATTCTTAAAGAATACTTAATCCATACAGGAACTAAGTTGTTATAGAAGAGGTGATTTGGTTGCTTAATATAGGAAGAATCTTTCCCTTATCTGATAGTCTCTGGGTAAGTCCTATATAGGTGGTTTCTAAAAATAGGGGAGTGATAGAGATCACTAATGAAAAGAATGATCAAATTCAAATAAGGGTAGTGAACAAAGGGAGAGTCTGTATAGACTATAAGAAGTTTAGTGATGCAACAAAAGGGCCACTTTCCCATGCAATCCTTTGACCAAATACCGGTGAAGTTGGTAGACAATGAGTTTTTCTGCTTTCTTGAGTGTTATACCGGTTACAACTATAATTCCATTTCGCCTGAGGACCAAGAGAAAACCACCTTCACCTATCCATTTGGGACATTTTCCTACAGAAATATTCTTTTATTCTTGTGCGGTTCTCCTACCACTTTTTAGAGGTGTATGATGGAAATATTCTCAAACATGTTTGAAAGGATAATTGAAGTGTTCATGGATGATTTTTCTATTGTGGAAAGTAACATTGAATGTTTTTTTGGAATATTTGGAACATGTTTTGAAAATATTTCAAGAGACAAACTTAGTATTAAACTGAGAAAAGTGCCAATTTATGGCTATTGAAGGCATGGTCTTTGGTCACAAGGTATCTAAGAGTGGGATGGATGTCAATAATTCCAAAGTTGAGGTTATAAAAAAGATTCCCCCACCTAAAAACTTCAATGTATTTAGGTGTTTTTTGGGTCATGTTGGGTTCTACCAGAGGTTCATTAAGGACATTTCTAAGATTACTATACCCATGTTCTCCCATATTGTTAAAGACACACCAATTTTCATTGATGATAAATGTATATAGAACTTTAATTTGATCAAGGAGTAGCTAACAACCTCACCTGTTATCACTACCCCGGACTTGCAACATCCTTTTGAGGCGATATGTGATGCTAGTGATTTTGTAGTCAGAGTTGTTTTGGGAAATAGGAAGGATGGAAAGTTACATGTCATTTACTATTCTAGAATGTTATTGGATGATTCCCAAAAGAATTATTCTTACACTGAAAATGAAATGGCTACTATAATGTTTGCATAGGAAGGGTTTTGTAAGTACATGATAGGATCAGGGGTCAACATTTTCCTAGATCATGCAGCCATATAGTTCTTACTAGCTAAAAAGGATTCCAAATCTAGACTCATGGTATGGACTTTTCAGTTTCATCAGATTGACATAGTGATTTTAGATAAGAAAGGTGATGAAAATGTAGTTACAAGCCATTTTTCTAGGATTTCCATCGCCCAAAGTGATGAACCAAATGAATTAAACACTTCAATCCTTGATGAAAAATTGTTCGCTTCTTATATGCAGCAGTCTTATTGGTTCGCAGACTATGAAAACTTTTTGGTAGTTGGAGTCAAGGTTAAGGACCTCTCACACAAACAGAGGAAGAGGTTTTTATCTAAGCTGAAATATTATAGTTGGTATGACCATATACTCTTTAGGGGGTGTTCTAATTGTATTTTGAGAACATTTTTTGTTGAGGACGAGATGCTGCCGAATCTTGAGAGTTATTAGTCATCACCTTGGGGTGGCCAACATGGATGATAGAGGATCACTCAGAAGGTCCTACAAGATGAGTTTTAATGGACAACACTATTAAAGGATGCTAGAGTTGTAGTCATTGGCTATAAAAAATGTCAGACACTGGGGAATGTTGTATGAAGGAAAGATCTTCCTCAAAAACGATTTATGGAAGTTTAAATCTTTCATGAATCGAGCATGGAATTCAAGAGACCATTATCATTCACCTATGGCAGTGAGTACATTTTGTTTGTTGTGGACTAGGTGTCCAAGTGGGTTGAGGCCATAACTTTTCACAAAAATTCTACTTCTAGTGTAGTCAAGTTCATCATGAAATTTTTTCCCTAGGATTGGTGTGAAGATATAATTCATCACTAATAATGAGACTCATTTTATGAATTATATGTTTAATGTCTTGGTGGAGAAGTATGGGTGCTTACATTGGACATGAACCACTTTCCACCCAAAGTCTAGTGGGAAGGTATACGTTTAAAATAGATATCTCAAACAGATTTTGGAGAAAATAATTTCTAGCTCTAGGAAGGACTATCCAATGAAGTTGGATGAGTTCCTTTGGCCCTATAGAACTACTTATAAGACAATTTTAGAGATATCAGCATACATGCTTCTATCTGGGGAAACATGGCATCTGCCTATTGAGTTATAACTAAAATATTATTTGGCAGTGAAGGAACATAAAATTTATTTCAAGTCTTATGGTGAGAAAAGACTATTAGAGTTGAGTGAGATAGAGGAGATTAGAAGGGTGTCTTATGAGAATGCTAAAATTTAAAAAGAATGATCAAAGGCTTTTCATGACTCAATTATTCAGAATAGGGCCATCGAAGTTTGTAAGATGGTCCAATTATTCGATTATAGATTGAAATTATTTCCCAGAAAAAGGAATACTGAGTGGTCACGACCATTTACTATTCTTAGAGTGTCGGTTAATAGAGCTGTAGAGTTAGTTAGAGAAGAGAATTGGCCCTTCTTGGTCAATTTTCAAAGAATAAAACACTTTTTTGTAGGGAATCTAGTGGTATTTACTATTATATCTCTACCGGACGAATGATCTATATCAAGACAAACTGAGGAATAAAATCTTAGTGTTTCATGGGTAATAACCCATGGTTTCTTAGTTATTTTCCATTTATTTTGGTTCTTCAATAAAGTCTACCCTTGGTGATTTTTCTCTAGTTTTTCTTATTTATGGTTTGATGGTGTATCATTCATTGCTTCTATGTAATGGGGCTGTGGCTACCCGAAACTCAGAAATTTTAATCCCAAGGGAGATACCCACTGCATCATATAGAGTAAATTTCATCCTACTCACCGCTTCGTTTATTTTTCGTGAGCTTAAAATGATGCATTCCTAATTTTTTTAGAACATGTAGGTTAATGAACAAGAGTAAACACTTAGTTTTGTAGAAGATGATCTGTACCTATAAATTAATGTTCAAGCTCTACTGATTCAAGGAGGTGTTGTTCTCCCTTTTTCCATTTTTCTTTTTCTGATCTATTTTTACCATTCTAATACATGATTTAAATTATAGGGGAGCCACATTGTTTTCATCTGAATTGTTGAGAAATAAAATTCTACTTGGTGGTTTTCTATTTTAATCTAGCGAGTTGAATATTTTTTTAACTAAATTGTTAAACAATGTTTCACCCAGTACACTCATTGTGATTCAACTACTGATGTGCACTCACACATGACACCATGTTGCTGATTACACCAAGAGTTATGTTGTTGCGTTGAATATATATATATATATATATATTACTTTTTTTATTTTATATATATATGTTTTTTCTGTTTTATTTTCTTTTTGATGTGGAATATTTTCTTTTTGAACATTTTGTTATCCATACTCATTCTTTTTAAGTTGAAATGAAAATTTGGTTTGAACCAATCTATCTTCAACCATTTAATTAAACATTGGGTCAATGTAATGGTTTAAGTTTTTAGGAGAGGGGTCATTATATTTTCATTTCAAATTTCCCATTCCTAATCTCGTGGTTTGTGTTTCTTTAAAAAAAATAATCATTTTTTTAAAAAATTGATCAAAATATTTCTAAATTTACAAATTATTTCATCACTTGATGGTTATTGGATGTTAAGTGGTAATTCAACTCTTTCCTGTTTAATAGATAACTACTTTTTGTATGTTGAGAGTATCATTTATTCTGAAACTCTTAAACATTAGTGATTGCTGGGTGGAATTGTTCATTTTTTAGGAATCATTCTATTTAGGAAATGAGGACGATAGTGTGATAGTATAGGTTTTGTGAAATAAGGACCTTGATATAGGGTAACAAAAAGTATTATCTAAAACCTAGGGGAATTACACTCATTGGAAAAATTATATTCAATGACTTTAGAAAGTCAAGTCAAATGATTGTTAATTAAGTCCTTTGTAACTCGAGTAAAATGGGAAAATGAGATACCACAATGAGTATCTGAGACAAGGTGCACTGGGTTTGTTTCTACGAATAAAAAAGACTATTAATATTTTAATAAGTGCTACGCACATTGTTCTATACATGGAATATGGATGGGGAAAATAATATAATATTCCATTGTAAAAAATTAACTCATTAATGTGATGGGAATTTGGAACCAAGATGAAGAAGGGAGGAATTGACTTAGTTAAAATTCATTTTTGTTGAATCAATAAAGTGACAAAATTATTGGAATTTAATTTTTGGAACTTGGGGGAAGCTGAGAATGGAAGGTTCCTTGGAAATGGTTTGTGTTACACTTCATCTAACCTATAAACCCTTCTTCAATCAGAACGTGAATTGGAAATTGAATTAAGATAAATAATGAATACATATAAGAGGAATCACATACATGAAAGTGTATGAATTTGTGAGGATTTTGAGTTCCATGGTGTTTTCAAAGCAAGGATATACATTATATTGGAACACCTATGAAAATACTTACCCACTTTTTGTTCTTGATCCTCTTATTATTAATGATTAATCATAGACTTTTTGAACTGAATCTTTCATATCATCATTTTGTTTTAAGGTTTAAGTGTGTTTTCACATTTTTTCCACATCCTTTTTGTATTTTATTAGATTTTTAATACCAACATTTTATTTTTATACATAATTTATAATTTTAGTTATTTTGTTCTTAATTTGTAAAATAATCAATTTCAGTGTAAATAATGTGTTTTAATGTTCATTTTTGTCATTTTAAATAGTTCTTAATTTAAATCATGCTTGTTAATATGACTTTTATTTTTATTCTTTTATCCTTAAAAATAAAATTTGTTCATTCTTTTCATTCCATCAATTTTTCATTTCATTTAATTTTTAAATCAATTACTTTGTAAATTCATTAATTTAATTATTTAATTATTTGGTTTAATTGTAAATAAATATCTCACTCTAGTTTTTATTATTTAAATAATAAAATAATTTTTATCTTTTTTATTTTATTCAATTAATACTTTTTTATTCTTTAATTTACTTAAATAATTAATTAATTTATTGGTTAATTAATTTAAGCAAGTTACTATAAATTATTAAATTCTTTTTAAATTAATTTATTTATAATTTTTAATCCAAATAAATTGTTTCTTTTCAGAAATTATTAATTAATTTTATTATTGTTTTTTAATATTGTTTTATTTAGTTTTTAATTCAATTGGTTAATTTAATTAATTAATATTTTAATATATTTTTTATTTCCATTAAATTATTTTTTAATTTAATTTATTGGTATATGTTTTGAAGGTGATTTTGTGCCTCGGTTTCCTCTAGAAATAGTTCCATCATTAGCTACCTCACGGTGCCACCCTTGTCGTTTCTAATCCACCATCAGCATCATCTATCTTCACGCTACCTCCGCCTCTATCGACACCTTCATTTCCATCATCTTCGTTCCACCATTTGTGCTTCTTGCCACCAATTTATGCCACTCTTTCCCTTACTGTCATTGTGGCACCATTTCATACTCTACTATCTCACCACTTTCTTTACAGTGTTACTACCTCTATTTATTACAGAGTCATAACTACCAATTTCCATCTAACTATTCCTCCTTTTATTACAGAGTCAGAGCCCCCAATTACTCATCCACGATTCACCATTTGAGAAACACAAATCAAGGAAACGCGTATTTTATACCAACAACAGCAGCCTCAATAAATCACATCATTAAATTAATTAAACGAGCATGAAATTAGATCCACAATAGAATGAGGAAGAACAACATCCAACAGAACCAAAAATATATAGAAAAATAAAATAGAAATCCCCAATTATGTACATCCCTTAACATTAATCACCATAACTTCCTCAACCCACTCCATCCATGGATGATGGAGACCAACCCCCCATGGATCTTCCTATATCCTGCACCTCCCCGAGCCCCTGAACAGAAGTCATTGTCCAAGGCACCATAACACATTGAGCCGCCACGAGTCAGAACCTGCTGCCTGCATCCTCTGCTAAACCTCTGACCACTGATAGAACCCTTGATCTGATTCCCCTCTCAACTTTGCTACCAAACCTATTGATTCCTACTTCCCTACCCCCATCCCCTACTCCTACTTCTCCACTCACCCCCCCACATACCTCCTTTTCTTTTTTTATTATTTTTATTATTATAATAAATACTATATATAATATATAAAATATATAACATATATATTAAAAAATATATATATTTATATATAATAATGCATATAAATAATATAATACAATTGTTTACATAATAAATATATTATATAAATTTTAATATTAACAAATTTCTTCTAAAAAAATTTATTTAATCATTTATTTTTGTACCTAATTATTTAATTAAATAATATATTTATATGTGATAGTAATACAAATATATAAAATATAATATTTAAACATATTTAATAATAATTATATTAGAATTTACTTATATAGATATATTAATTTTAATTTTATGAATATTTTTTATAACTAATATATTTATTTAATAATAATTACTTTTTATTATTAATAATAACACTTGTATTAATTATATTTAATATAAAATTTTTTAATTCATTTCTTATATATATTTTAAGTAATTTAATTAATTCTTGTAATAAATATTTTCTTACTTATTATAAATTAATTACTTAATTTATTTTCCCTATTTATTTACTCTAACTATTTATATTATAATTTAATACACTATATAATTATAATACATAGTTTTTTTATTTGTTCTAACTTAGATGTTTTTTACTTTCTGGGGGAGGATCCTGTCACAATTTTTTTGAGTAAGTTATGAGTTCAGGCTTGAATGACGGTTGAGGAGGGGATTTTATAATGAAATCCATATATGGAGGCTATAAAAGATTTGGGCCATTATTCCGGAGAGTTCCATTTAGTGTGTAGAAGTGCAAGAACACAATGCATAAGAGGATGATACAGAAAGGACGATACTCCACTACGACATGCTTCATCCTTCCAGAGCCATCCATCCTAACTTTGAGAGGTGACATCAGCTAGCTGATCCAGAGTGGATTAGTAATCATTATTCCATGTCTTGATTACCAGGGCGAGACATCGATAGAACTCTATCATCTCATCCACCATCGAGCAATAATGCAGAGATTTAGAGACAACTAGAGATCGATAAGGGAGAGATATTTATTCCTTTTTCTCTATTTTCAGCACTTTTCATCAGCATGGTCATCATTGATTTTTATTCTGTTATTATGTCTAATTCAACCATTATGTTTGGATAATCTCTTTTTGGGGACTAAGATGAGATAGATAGATTTGCTTAGTCTAGTTCGTGCACTGTATTCTTTACTATATTGTTCAATGTCTCTCTCTCACTCTTTGCTGGGCAGTTTTGTTTTTAAAAACAAAAAGATTGAGTGAAAATTGATCTTTCTTGAATAATAATGAAAACTATTTTCAATCTAATTATATCATTGAAAAATAAATCATGCTCAAATGAGATAGAAACATTGTTCTCAATTGACAATTTGGGCCAAGTGATATCTAACTTTTATCTCCGTGGGATGGAATGATTATTAATGTTGAAAGACTGTAAAGGTAATTCCATCACAAACTAACCAAAAAACAAATATGGTAAATACCTTGATTCATATCTATTTACTTAAACCATAGTGCATGAACAAGAGTAACAAGTGTCGAAACCCACTAATGAACTTCCCCTTGCACATCTATTAGTTGTTTTGACACACTAGTTTTCTTTTTGTTTGTATTGTTTCCTTATTCTATCCTTTTCACATTCACTAACTTTCACACATAATTTCAATCACTTTTATCCATCACCACTATCTATAGTTGTGTTTTTTTGTGTGTTTGTTTTTGTTTCTTTTGTTTTGAGTAGATCACTAGGCACAACATCAGACCTCCCTATGGTCAAACCCTATCCTTCCACTGTTATATGTAGTAAGTAGTTTTATAAATTTTAGTTTGCTGGTTTGTGCCCAATAACACGTGGTGGTCAGTTGGTGTAGGGCTTATACATGATCATCCATTTTAGTTATGTCCTCTCCACCGGTAACAAGAATATTGATGTAATAAATTTGTCTTTCCAAAAACTTTAGGTATACATTTTTATCCTTGTGGAATTACATTAGGAATTATCTTTCCCATTAAATAATCAAGTCACATGTGAGATTCCCTAGAGATGCTCCTACGTAAAAACTGTGGAACAATAGTAGAATTGATGTGGGCGTATACATAGTTGTGTCCTCGAGGTTCATCCAATCAATTAGTTACCATACCAAAGGAGGAATAATTTGATATTATAACTAGTATGAGGCTATATATATATATATATATATATCTTTGGTATTGTTTTTTGTTCTTGAAGTGGTTTACTTAATATTATAGTGCTTCAAATCAATGAACATATAATTTTAGTGACATAATTTAGGTTCTTATGTGAGGAAAAATCTATGAAGATTCATATAACACATTATAGATATTTTCTTGGTCATTTTGCAATAAATATCACAATATGTGACTCTATGGGGATTAAACTTGTGATGCACATATATTACAGGGTCATAAAAGGGGAGACAATTAGAGAATGAGTTGGGACTCTACATAGATACCTTTAGATTACAAACCTAGTTGGTGAGTTACGGTAAAGATATGATTTGGGACATAAACCTCAGAGATGTACCATATGGGTTTTCTTGTCTGTTAGTAATGAATTAGGAAGAGAAGTTATGGTCCAGTGTTACACCTAGGGGGCCTTAATATATTTATTAGGTAGAGTATATCATCTTGAGGAATGCAATTAATCTGACAAGATTATATCTTCTCAAAGTGATTATGATAAACTGATTGTGTATATTGACTCACGATTATGGTGGTACGGATGGAGTATATTGAATCAATGTAAATATGTGGAGTTTACACATAGGTGTCTCTTGTATTTTCTCATCCTAGTTAGTTGTACCACCCAATCATCAATTATTGTATGTGAAAACTATATTTTTATAAAAATATAATGAAAACTACCTATTGATATTTTTTAGAAAGAAAATTATAATTTTATTGGATGAATTTTGATTTTGATATTTCTTAACAAAAATAATCCTATAATGAAATTTAAAAAATATTCCTTTAAAATAATATTTGATGAAAATTAATAAATTCAGGTTTTAACTATATCCCTTATTTTTCACAGTAATTTTCAACGATATGTAAAATTAAAAAATTTCATCATTCAATTTTAAATAAATAAATATGAGATCATTTGGATGTTTTTTTCAAATTACTCTTTTTTCTTTGGAAAAATATTTCTTTTAAAAAGGAATAATGTTAAACATAAATTTTAATCATAATTATTAGTTAAAAAATTAATAATTTATAAATTTGGTTACGGTTAAAATGGTATTTTTATTATTTACATGTGCTTTTATTAAAAATAAGTTTCCAAAGAATTATTACTTTTATTTAATAAATTGGATGTAATAATTAGAATCATTGTGACTAAATTATGTGATAATGACCATTTAATTGTATTCCTAACAAATTTATTATCTTGGCTAAAAAATCGATACAATAGTGAAACCTAAAATTGTAGAAGTAAGGTTGCTTAGAGGATAAGGGAACGACATGTTTAAAATATTTTTTTTATATTGTGGAGTTGTGTTCCAAAATTAACATTCCTATAATCCAATGTTTATCAATTTCATAGGAAATTGGGGTGAGAGTGACTTCAAATTATTGAATTGTTTTGGGTAATTATAAAAATGAAACACTTATATTATAAAAAGAAAATATCTATCAACACTTACTAACACCTTTAAAGCCATTTAGATTGACCAAATCCAACCAAAATATATCCGAATATTTTTTATCCATTGTATAGGGGTGTTGCTATTCTCTGCAGACAAACCCTATGGTATTTAAGATGAGATCCTATAAAGGTTTCTCAAATAGATGGTGATTGTCTCAAAGGATATCTTTCATTATCGTTGTTCTTTTAAAACTATAAAATATAAGTTAACAATTTTAATATAATAGTACCATAATCTTCCATATTTTAAGATGATATTATTCAATAGAAAAATATTTATCCATATCCTTCTCCATCATAGTGTAAAAAAGGCCTTCACCTCTTTATATGAGAGACTACCGCCTCACAAAAGGATGTAATTTTTTTTAATAAAAATCTCACCTGGATAGTTATTATGTTAAAAATAATGAATATATATGATAATTTTTAAATTATATTTATTTAAAAAATTAATATATCATCCACTTACTCACCCTTTCACCCATTATGGTAATGATATCTTTTCTCATGTGTATGTACAACTTACCATCTCTTGAAGCGATGCGAATCATTTTCCATTTCCATATTTCACGAATGGTTATAAAAATGTAATTAATGATTAAAATTTATCAGTTTAATAATACTCTAGAGTTTATCTAAATATATTCTATAAATAATAACAATAACATTCAAAAAATAACAGGAAATAAGGAAATGGACACCCGAAATAGTCAAACTAATGAAATATTATTAAAAAACAGCAAGTAAGGTGTTATTAGAAGATCATTTTTGATATTATAATAATGAATATGGTTTTTTTAATAGATTAATAAAATTAATAAATCTAATATATATATGATTAATCCACATTCGACAAAAAATAAGTGTGTGGTAAGGGATTTCATCTCAATTTCAATTCCAATGAGGCATATTTTTTATTATTCACCTATTTAAATTTAGGAGGTGTATATACTAAATATTTCATTTATTTAACATGATCTATCATTAATTAGTGATTTTTATATGTTCAATTAATGTTTATTCCTTTAAGGGGATACAATTTGAATGTTACAAAAAAAGAAAGAATCTATTTTACAATGTCACATTCATTTGAGATATATTTTAATTTCATTAAAACAATCTAATCATTTATTTATCATAGGATCCAATAATTTTTGAATAAATTGGATATTTGTAGTGTTTCCATATATTATTAAAAAAATTATTCTATTTGGTACATGAAAAATGTAATAAAATTTTAAAAAATAATTTATTTTGTCTTTTTATCAGATATATTTTTCTTCCATTTCCATGAATTACAAATATTGTTTTTGAAAAGTAATTTTATTTAATAAAAATATTTAATAAATAATATCAATATATATATATATATATTAATTTTATAATTGATTTTTAATTTATCATTCCTTTTTTTTATTTGAGAGGTACTGTTTTGAAAAAATACAAATGGAATGTTTTTTAGACACATATAATGATAAGAGACATAATTACCACCATAACAATTTTATAAAAATAATTTTTTATAAATTTTTTTTAATAATTTTTAAATGAATTATACTTTATAGAAACTTATTTTTATACTTCACTTTAATGACATTTATTATTCAAATGGAAATTATTTTATAGAAATACCTATGTTTTTTTTGAGTTTATGTACACCTCCCATCTCATGATTAATTTGATGATTTTTAATTTTTATTGTGACAATCACATTATAGTGATCATTTGTCATTGGAAATTATATTTCTCATAAATATCCATATTCTTTTAATAATGGAAATGATTATTTCATTAACCATGTTCCCTTTTTTACATTCTATGTTGTAATTGAATGATATTTTATTAAATGTGTAAATATTGATAAATATATGTTCTTTGATATATATATATATAATTATAACATATATTCATGAGAAATTAAATGGATTATTTAACATATGAAGAATTATTTTGATATAAAGGGATTGATGGGGCTCAAAATTATATAGCCCCTCGATGCATTTATGGGTAGCATGAGACAAATTATTTGGCCAAATTAAATGGGATTAAACAATTGATTTAATCTATCTTGTGGAAGGTATATAAAGTGTATATATAATGAATTATGATATTATGAAATCAACTATTAATCATTTTCATCATTTAGAATGCAATTATTTTTATAATTGATATTATTACATTAATATTATACATAGATAAATTTTATATCATGTTATTAGTTAAATAAAATGTGTTTTTATTTATTTACTTTTCCATATGAATTATGCCTAATCATGTCATGGTATTCAATTTATTTATTAAAGTAAGTATGTGTTAAATTATTTAACTTTTCATATTTTTTATCCAAAATTTATTCAAGATATATTCTACTCTACTCAACCATTAGCGAGAATTATGAGTTCAAAGATTTTTTCTTTCCCCCAGATTTGAAGAATAACTATTTGAATGAGCTCAAGGATATATAGTATTTTCCAATAATATTTTTTATATTTTATCCCCAATGTAAAATGGTTATCATGTATGTATCTAGATCACTTATACTACCAAACTAATATACCCCCCAGTATTTAACCCCTTCTATCTATGAAAATTTAAATTCTTAGTCAATTTTTTCTTGGTTAATAGAGTTTTCATTGTGACATTTGGTATTAGATGAAGTGGAGAAGAAACCTATGGTTATAGATTATAAAAAACCATGATCAGGTGACATAAACTATTGATAGTTCTTGAGGATATATATAAATGAACATTTTAATGTTTCTTGATGGTATAAATTATGTGGTTTATCCCATAAATAACTCCACGTTAGTATACTACTACTAGATGTTATTCTTTTATAGTTTCATTTTGAAGTAATAAATCCAAAAAGTGTGCATTTTTATTTGACTCGATCACCACGTAGTATATGAAAATGGGCCTTACTACTCTACTACATTAACATTAAATGGGGGATATTCTTAGGATACTTCCATTTTTCATTACAAAACACTATAAAGGGTTTGAAAATAATTATATCCCAAAAGAAAACAATTTTATTTATATGAGATTAATAATTAAAAAAAATTAATTATGTTAACTCCTATACATTATTTTGAAGTATAAGTCATGATTTAAAATTAATAATTTGATGATATATTCTAGTATATCCCATTTTTTAGAAAGGGATTGAAGATAAATTTAGGTTATCAATACTCATGGATAATATTATTGAATTCCCTTTTAATATATACTATAAATATCACAATGGAATTGAACATATCATATACATCTAATTATTTCTTAATCCTACTGTGAAAAAAATCATTCCCAAATAGACCAACATGTAGTTCCACAATGTGATTATATTATATAGGATTACTTAATTTGATATAATATCCCACTATTTGTTTGACTTATAATCCAATCTTATTTAAGAAATTGATTAATACCTTTTTCAAAGGTATTTCTTGCCTTGGGATGTGACTAAATTGAATAGATTATACAAGATGTAAAATTTCTCAAGGGAGAATTTTTTAGTGGTTTTATTGATAATAAATTTTAGGGAGTAAGCATAAATAAAAAAAATGAGTGGATAGATTTAGAAAAAACATTATTTAAATAATAATTTTCTCATTATAAATTAACTAAAATAAAGATAACATTATTTATCCTAATAAAAAAAGAAAATGGTTTTTTATAGTATTAGGCCACCATTATATGATTATTATAGTATTATATGGATTATATAAAAGATAGGGAATCAAATATTGATTTTCTATTTAAAGGAATTAATCCATGTCTCTGAAGGGAAATGGCTTGTCAAACATTTTCTTAATATGAGGAAATATTTTTATGCCCTAAAAAATTATAGAAGGAAATATTTAAACCAAATAAAATTATAAGGAATAAAGATAAGAAAAGTTCATCTAAATAAAAAGTGTAATGGAATGCATCAAAGAACAATATGATAATTAATAAATATCAATCATGTGATAAATGTGATGAAAAACATCCAGGAAATGATTTTATCGTCTTTGGAGTTTTTTACCAGTGTGAGGATTGGGGACTTCTAGCTACTGAATGAAAGGGGGAGAAAAATATATGAGGTCCCATAAATTAACTATAATTATTTGTTTCATTATTCATTATGATTCTCCATGTTACATGTGAACATACCATAGAATAGGATAAGGGGAGATATCCAATCATACATGATCTATATAGTAGAGGTAGAAGTTCCCAATGATGTGGTGAAAGTACTATACTCGTATCCAATAGTTTTTAATTAATTATTTTATTCTATTTCCTTAAAACCTTTTTTATATTACATGTTTTTCAATAAAATTAAATACTGAACTAACATCATAAATATGTAGTTTTTAGTAAAACACTTATTTGATGTCTCACAATAAGAAAGATTTTTCAGCTAGGCCCCATTATATATGATATTCCTATTCCACTTTAAGACATTATAATTACAAAAATGGTTGACTTAGATATAATACTTATTTTATATAGAGTTTAAAACATGATGTAAGATTTTCTTTCAAGTAGGTAGAAATTATGATTCCTGTTGAAGATAAGAAATTCCTATTTTTAGAGTAAAAACTTCATCATCTGAGTCACATCAAGATCTACGCCCACTAGCATGTCTTAATGAGATTCATCAGGAAGATGAGGGAAAAACGTATTTATGGAGAAGGAAATATATAAATTTAGGATATACCTATTATACAAGAATAAAAATATGTATTTTCTAATGAATTACCTAGACATCCCCAGTTTTTAGAAGTCGATTTTTCAATTGAATAAATCAGTAATGTAATACAAATATCAAAAACTCTATATAGAATTTCCACTATATATTTATTTGTGTTGATGATAAAACATGAGGATTTGTGTGATTTGGGATTAATATTCAAATGTGTTTTACTAGGGGAGACCATGATCTCTTTTATTTATGAATAATGATGGATCCCTGAAGCTTTTAATTGATTATAGACAAATCAACGCTATTTCAATAAATAATAAGTATCAACTGCCTCAAATTGATGATTTCATTGAACAACATCAAAGAGATTAATATTTTTCTAAGATTTAACTTAATTCTTGGTATAATAAATTATGAGTAATCAAGGAATATATTCTTAAGAAAACATTTTTAATAAGGTAAGTAGATTACAAATTTACTATAATTCTGTTCGTTTTAACTAATAAACCATCAATTTTTACAGATCTATTGAAAAAAATATTCAAGGAATAGATTGACGATTTTGTTGTGGTATTCATTTATGTTATCATAGTGTATTCTAAAATCTGTGAGGAATATAAAAGTCACTCGATGATTATTCATGATACCATTAGAAGAAAAGGGTTATATGGGAAATTTAGTAAGTGTGATTTCTAGATTTTGAAAGTTTCTTTCAGGAAAATTTTCTCTCTAAATATGTAATCTCAGTTGATCCTATGAAGATTAAGGGAGAAATATAATATACTATACCAATGAAATTAACTAAGAATGATAGTTTTGTTCAAGATATTATGGATGATTCCTTCAAATTTGTTCCATATTAGATTTCCCATTAACCATGATTACTCATAAATAAGTTATATTTATTTTGAAAAAGGAATGTGAATAATGTTTTGAAGAACTAATGAAGATATTAGTAAATTATATAATTTTCACTCTACAATCCAAAAATAATGAATGATTGATATGAAGTGATATATCAAACATAAGATTTTGTGGTGTATCGATGATCAATGAAAATTTTGTTGCATATGTATAAAGGATTTTGAAATATCATGAATAGAACTATCCATACCATTATCAAGTGATGAAGGATTTAATCATTTATTTGATTATATAGATACATTAAATCTACAGTCAATGATGTGATATATAAAAATAAAATAAATACCTAAAATAAATCCTTTTAAATGAATTTGATCTACAAGAGAAAGTGTGACAGCTAAAAAACACATGGATTATTTTTTCTTGATACACTACCAACAAGTGAAATAAAATATGTTTTTATTGGAATTGGGACATAATGATACTAGTTTTTAACAGAATTTTTTTTGTGGTGATCCTATGATTATGGATATAGAAAATCTAGATGTTATAGTTTTGTTAAAAGAGAAAACATCGACCCTTATTTAAATTATTATTAAAACATATTTATTTGAAAAGATACAATGTTTAAAAAAAATATTCCCTCAAATATCTATTAATCATCATTCTACTATGTTTTATTAAGAATTTTGATCATTGAGAATCATCCCAAAATTCAATGTTTGTTTAGTTATAGATGGAACAAAAAATATTTTTTTATGTTTTAGAACTACATCATCAAAAATTAATTCTACATATTTCAAATAATTTATAACATTAATTTTTTAATAAAAATTTTCATCATCATATTGAGAAAATTATATATTTTCAAATAAATATGTTATAATAATTATTTAGAAAATTATTGATGTGTTCTCTTTCAAAAAAACTCTAATATCTATATTTCCTATATCCATAATAATAACACCACCACAATACAAATTTCTATTAAAACTCTAGGATATTTATGCCTAAATGCCAATACAAACTTATTTTATTTTACTATTTGGTATTGTATCGAGAAATAATAATCCATGTTTTTCTTTAGCAATCATCTTTTCTCATGTTGATCTTCATTTAAAAACAGTGTAAGATATTTTGTGGTTGTGATCACATGACATTATATATATGTGGGATCTATAATAAACTTTGGTAGAGTGTTTCTATAATGATATTTTCCATTAATCTATTCAATGGTTCTGTATGTAGTATTTTATGTCATGATATGTCATACTTCATCATATTAGCATGATGTTGGGGAAAAGAGAACTTTACGTCTCGATCATATTGAAGAGGAAAACAAAGGTAATGACTATTTTGGATCATATTAAAGTTACTCAATGTTATAAAACAATAAATGCTAGAAATAAGGGAAAGTATTTTAAATTTCAAGGGGAAATCAAATTTTCCTGAATTTATCTTAAAAGAAAAATATGATACGGTCTGGTAGGAAGGAAAAATTGAACCCTAGGTGCATAAATACATTTCAAATTATAGAAATGATTGGATCTATGAATTTTCAATGTTATATTCAATAAATACTATGTAAATTACGTGTTTTTTTCATTTATCATTATTAATGATGTAAATACCAGTACCCGTGAATGTACTCACCTTTGAAGATGTAAACATGTAACATGATCTATCTAAAGGTGGAGAGGCTATGTTGATTCATGGTACCAGGGATAATGTACTGAGGAATTGGATGAATATACTAGTAAATGTACTTTTTAGAAATCATAAAATAGAGGATGTGACACAGGAAATATATGATTTTATAAATATGAACAACCTTTATTTTATTTAATGGTAATATACCTGAAAATTTAGAGGAATAAATTTTTTATGATGGAAGAATGTAATAATAGATCTTCCAATATAGTTTTTGGAAATTTTATTTTAGTTAAAATTAATAAAATAATAATCATTTTAATATTTTATAAATAGAAATTCTAATTTATTAAGATAAATTTTAATTTTTTTACTAGCATAAAATAATCCTAGAATAGAATTTTGAAATTTTCTATTTGATATATGCTTTGATGAAAAAAGGAAGAAATTAATTACTTCAAAAAAATTATTCTATTATATAATACATTTTATAATTAAAAATTTATTATCCAAAATTATTATACAAAAAAATATATGATGATTTAGATGTAAAATTGTGTATTTTTTTGAAAATTATTTTATATTCAGAAAAATGCTCTTTAATATGATTAGCGTCAATCCCTAATAAATAAATAAAATAATAATATATTATAATTGTGATAAATGAATCATATATATTTTATATCTAAATAAATCAATTTAAATTGATATAGGAATCATTACAAGTTGTATTATTAATATAATATCGTACTATACATGAAAAATTCATTTCATGAAAAACCATTTATCGAAATGATTTAGATGGTTATATATGAAAAAAATAAAAAAATTATGTAAATTGAATTTAATAAAATTAAATCTATATTCATAATCAAAATAATTAATAGTTGGAAATTAGGTTAAATTATTTTTTCTTTCATTATTATTTGTAATAAAATTAGAAATTAATTAAATATGTTAAGGATAAAATGATATTTTGTGCCTTACACAAACATTTGTTAAAATTAGTATTCCACACATATTAGTTTTTTTATTTAATAAATTGGAATTAATATTCTGAATCATTGGGTATAGATTATTTAACATGATTAATTTTATTTGTTCTTAATGGATAAATCACCATGATTAAATACTATTTACCATGGTGAAAGAAAAAATGGGAAAAGTTAGTAAAATCAGAGGATAAACGAATAAAAAGATTAAAAATATTATATTTATTTGGTTGAGTTTTGGAAAGAATTTAACATCTAGAAAATCCATCATTTACCAATTTCTTTTTCACTTGGGGAGACATTAATTTCACATTATTGAATAGTTATGGGTATTTAAAAAATACACTCTTCCTCAATTTTAAAAGGGTTCTCCATCCCCTAACTAATTAACCGCGTTAACCACTTTTTAATATGATAACCCCTGAAAAAATATTTCTAAAATTTTTTTCTGCATGATTTATAGGTGATGTTTTTCCCAAATATCCAACCTTATGTTATATAAGAAGAGATCCAAAGGAGGTTTCAGTATCAATGAATCTTTTTTATCATTATTTTCTTTTACATCTATCAAATATGTTATAACTATTCCTTTATAGTAACAATTGAATCTGGAATATAATAATATTTTATTATTATTATGTAATAATATTTAACTATATCCTTCTCTATAAAATGGGTTACAAATCCATCGCTCGTGTGTAGGGTGGACTATAGCCTCATGAACAATTATAATTTTACTCCTTCACCAACTCACATGGATAATTAAAATGATGAAAATTATAATTATATATATGATACTTATGAAAATATATATAATTTTTAAATAAGTATATCATCAATTATCATACCCTTTCTTCCATTAATCATTTGGTATCATCACTCAGGTGTACGTAATATCGACCTTGTCCACAAAGTGATGCGATTTATTTTTCATGTTAGAAATTTATTAATTGTCCATAAAATGAATTTAATGAATAAATATGTTATTTTAAACATTAATAAATATTTATATATTTTTTAACTACATCCTTTACACATGAAAAAATAGTAAATGGAAAACACATATGACAAAACTATAAAATAAACACACGAAACAATGAAAAAATGAAATATTGTAAATAAACGGGTGGTACGTTGTAACAAAAAGATAATATAGGATATTATAAAAATGAAATTGGTTCTTATATAAATTAATAACATCCATAAATAAATTATATAAGTATTTAATTTGCATTTAAGTATAAGGAAGAATTAACCAAAAGATTTTTCTCCACATTCCATTCCATTTAGACATATTTTTCATTATGCACCTATTCACATTCATGTGTTGTATATACTACCGCAGATATTTTTTAAACCTGAATGAATATTACTTAATAGTTGATAATGTTTCAATAAATTTATATTCATTCAATGGGATACAATTTTAATGTTACCAAAGTGGAAAGAATTTATTTTAGAATCTTATATTATTTTTGGATTACTATTACTTTCATGGAAGAAATCATATCATATATCCTTAATGAGATACACTAATTTTTTTATCCACTACAAATTTATATATTTTTAATATTTTCAACATATTTTCTCCTCATTTTTTACTTTACAAATGGAAATAAATGTTTTAAGTAAAAACCAAGGTTTTTTTCTATTTAGAGAATATATATTTTTATTCCTTATACATGTATTTTAATTTTTTTAAAAATTCGATTTAGTTTAATAAAATGATTTATTAAGGAAATATTCTGTTATCCATGATTTTTTAAAATGATTTTAATGTAATGTTAATACTATTTTTCAATAGAATTGTTTTTACATAAAGTAAAAAAGGAAGGATTTTTTTAATTTAGACGATTGTAATAGACTTCAAGCCCCCATAACCGTTTTACAAAATTTAACTATATCCACACATTTTCAATGGTTAATTATGTAAAATCATTAATTAATTAATATTATAGTATTTCACTTCCACTACCTTTATTTTATGATAGGAAATGATTTTATTAAAAAATTTATATTCTAGATGACCTAAAGGTCAACTATCATCTCTTGATTAATTTTGTGCTTATTAATTTTCTCTTGAGACAATAACTTTCTAATGATGATTTTTAAATGGTAATTAAATTTATCATAAATATCTATATTCCTTTTATCATTAATATGATTCTTTACTAATCCATATACCATTTTTATATATAGTGTTTATATTTGAAGTTCTTTGATTAATAGGGGAAATATTGATAAATCTATATTGCTTAATGAGTAATGATATCTTTGGATAAGGCATATCATTCATGAATTAAATTGATATTTAGATATATGGGGATTCACTTAGATATGAATTTAGGGGTGGGTCGATAATTATATATCCCCTTGATGAATTAATATATATCATGAGACATGTAAGTTTCTCCAATTAATTTTTTTATTACAGTATGTTTTAAACAATCATGTGAAAGGTATTAATATAATGAATAACATGAGGTTTGAGATCTTGATATTCAACATTAATAATTCCCTTTCATTAACAGTTTAATTATTTTTATTCATGAGATTATCACATTGATATTATCCATGGATACTTTTTTTGATCATGTTATTGATAAAATGACATATGTTTGTAGTTATTTAAGTTTACATTTTTTATGCCTTATCTAATCATGATAGTTGTGTTATTGATTAAATGTAATGTGTGTTCAAATATTTGCCCTTTTACAATGATTAATACTTCTTAAATCATGATATATTTCATATTATGTAAACCATACCGAGGAGTTGATCTCAACCATATTTTGTTTTCTTTTAAAGGATTATGGAGAAGAATTTATTGAATGAATTCAAGGATGAGGAATGTTTTCCATCACTATTTTATATTTTCCCTAATGTAAATTATGTATCATGTGTGTATCTATTTCTATAAGAATACTAAACTAACAAGTTATTTTGGAATCAACCTTATGTATCTATTCCAATGTAATATTTTAACCACTGGATTTGTGTTACTCGAGTTGAGTTTGTTACATCAGTGACTCAGGTGAAAGTATAGAGAGCTAGAGATATACAACTAGGAGGATTCCCTTCTATGAGGAAACCTAGAACAATATATTGACACAATTTTTTTTATTAAATCAAGGGTAGTATATAACCTAATGTTAAACTAAAGAAGCCATAAAGAGTGTCAAAAATAATGGATTTGTCTAGGATCATGTATGAACACATAGACATTAAACTCTTAATATATGTTTGACTCCAAAAAAATGTTCACAGTCTAACAGTTGATTCTTTATGGAACACAATGATGGAAGTGAAGTGATCAAGCTCAAGGGCCTCAGACCATATTTCATCATTGATCCTAAATTGGCCATCATGTGTATAAAAAATTGGTTATTCCCTGATGGTATTTTATAAAATATTCAATTAGTGAAATATTAGTTGATCACATAGGATATTTTCATAACATTTCAGGAGGGGTAACCACAAAACATTTCAAATTATGACTTCTACATAGAATTTTCAACATTGGTATATTCACAATGTTATGGTTCCATTGATCATTAAAAAAGAGGATTCAAATTATTTATATCACATAAGGGCTCCCAAGAAGTACTTAGGACATATGGGTAGTTGCATAAAATTGTATGAATTGTGTTTCATAGTGTCCCATTAAAGAGAGATCATCTTATAGGGGGATTTATGTGTCGAGGGATTTCATTGTAGGGGAATTTCAATGAAGTTGGCCTTCATAGGATTCCATAATTAAGGAACACCCTTATCTGTAACTTGGTAATTTAACATATGTATTGAACTGCGAGACTCTAAAAATTCCTATATGTCTCCACTTAGTGCCCCAGGAGTTTCAAATCCCTCTTTTATACTGAATTTGGAATCATATTTTATAGTTAGTAAAAGGTCATCATCTTATTGAAATTGAAAAGTGAAATGTTTTTTATGTAGTATGTGAAATATATATAATCCAATGCGGTGGGAAAAAAATTATCCCATCCAAACCACAAATGACCTAAGGATCACAACGTAATTAAATTGTAATGAAAAATTTAAACAAATACATGTTCTGGGAAAAACCATTATTCCTATAGACCAAAAATTTCATATTATTCAAATAGTGATTAAAATACTACATCATGTAAGAAAAGTTTTATTTTATACTTTTTAATTTGTTAAATTTCTTTCCAAATAAAATGAATCCCAGTATATAATTTTAAAAAAATTTGATCAATAATTATTATTTTTTCTCTATGACTATATAAATCCAATCATATGAGGTTATATATGAATTCATATATAGTTTATAAATTCTGGAAGTTTTTTTTGATGCCAAAATACTCCCTATATACACTCTTACAGTGAATTTTATGGTCTTAACACCCTTTTTTTATTTTTTATGTTCAGAATATAATTCTTATGTCTATTTATCACCATCATGTTACAGTATTTTGGAATTATTTTAGGACTCTCCTCCCCTTAGTGTTTTATAAATCATGTAACACATTGAAATAAAATTTTATTCTCCTTTCATCATGGAAATACATTTCTAATGAAACATGGCATGCTTTTTAAGTGAGTTTTGTATTATTAGTTCTACAACAATGTCTTCGGCATGAATTTTTCGCTTCCTATAGTGAAATAATTTAGTATGTGCTACATTGGTCAACATGATAGTAGATAAGAGATGAATACTAAATTCCACCTAGCTTACTGCAGCCTTTCCTAATCCCTATTATGAAATGGGGAGTGTTCCTTATGGATTTAATCATTAGGTTACCATGAAAACACCAATGGAATAATTGAATTGCAGTAGTAATTGATAAACTAACCATGTCATCTTATTTCATTCATATTCAAGATCCTAGTAAAGTTTAGTATATGTGAAGGCTTTATAAATAAGAGGTTATTGAGGTTTCATGGAGTACCATATACTTTTATTTCATATAATAACCCACATAGGCTCTATTTTTAAAATTATTATCGGTGGAGATGTCATCTCTTCTTAAATTGAGTATGACATATAACGCATAGAAAAACATGAAGATAATACAAGGGATTTATAATATTATTGATATAATTAATGCATGTGACATTGAAATTGGAGGATATTAGGATAGGTATTTTGGACTAAATTTTTTCAATTATAACAACTATTAAAATTATCTTATCAGAATAAAATAGTTTATGGAATTGTATGGATTATAGTTTGGGTTGTCTCTTATTAATATAATGTTGTAAAAATTTACATTTTGGATGAATATTGTTTTATCATAAATAAGTGTGCATCAATATTATTCATCTATGATTAAGTATGGAGTATATAAAACATAATTATTAAGTGGATTATTGGTTATGTTCTCTTGAATTTTGAATATGTGTTAATGTGTTCATTAATGATCCAACTTAGTTCCGTAATTTTCACCTTTAAAGAGAATTAAAATTACCTAACTGATACAATAATCACTTTGATTTCCTTAATAGGATTGGGAATAATTATTTATAGTAATATTTTATATTTAATTGAATTTTATTAATTATGATTTCCATGTGTCTCAGCATAATAAGTATAATCTTTACCCCTCCAATGTCATCTGCAAGGAAGTGCTTGATTTGAAACATAATATGTTAGTAGAAAAATGATAAGTTAAATTAGTAGAATCATATAATAGGATTTTCATTGTAAACAAAATATGTTATTTATTTTTTGGGAAACATAGAATATATTCTAGTGTGATATGGGAATGGGAAGAACTGATGAGGGCTCATCCTCCCTTATCTCTTCAATGATCATTCTTCTTTAGCTAGAATTTAGATGGAAGAAAGATATATGATGGGGATAAATTTTACATATCAATGTAAATTTTAATAATATATGTAATATTTTTTAATACATTTTTATTTGGATCATTTATGGGTGGTTGTGGGTATTTTTGGGTGTTTTCTTGAGTTTTATTTTCACACACACGATGAGAACACATTTAATAAAAACTTTGAAATATTAACATAAAACTATATTAATTGTGGTGGTCTTAGATAATATGTTTTCTCATGGTAGGAAATGGGGTTTTAAGCCACTTTTCAATACCATGAAGATATCTATTACGTGTAGAATTTGGAAGAATAATGTCATATAATTTTCTAAACCATGATACCAAGCATTGTGTAAAAAACTAATTATTAATAATAAGTCTTTTTCAAATCTAGAAAAATAAAAAAGGAATCATTAATCTTACTACATAATATTATATCACCTGGAGATGTTTCAAAAAAAAATATTGGATATATTAACCTTTATAAAGTGAAATTATGAATTTTTTAGTTATATTAGATCTAGGAAACTCAATGTAGTATCATGCTCATTATTATTCTTCATCATTTGTATATATCCACTCTCTCCAAATGTACGAAACCATATATATATATATATATGTGTGTTTTGATGTCTAAATCAACTGGTTGTATCTTATCCTAATTGGTTTTTTATAGATATATTGGGAGAAATGATGAAATTGAGAATATCAACCAAGATCATTATACATTTCTTCGAAAATTTTCAAACAAGGTGGATTAATTTAACATCACTAATATATATTTTGGTGAAAATAGGATTCCTGATATGGGATTAATGGTTTAAGAATATCATATTCATCCATGCATCATTTATCCCTCTGAGTGTGTGGATCCAGTTATTCTATTGAAAATGCCAATTATTTTATGTTGTCCGTTTCATGAAAATCCATTGTTTATAAACCAGTCTTGAATTCAAATAATAAATTTATTTTCTATTTTTTTAATTAAATTACATAGTATTAATAAAATGTTAATGTCTATTTTTTTATATAGAATGATCTCCCCATTTTTTATTATTGATATAACTTTATTTCAAATGTTTTTTCGATGTATTATAACAATAATTTGACTATTTATAGGTGAGATACTATTGATTGATTTAAGCAATGAAAATATGGGCATCCAAGTGAGGGATGTTTTTGAAATGGAAAGACTCCATGTGTGGGATATGGCCAAATGGACCTTAGGGTCACAATAAGGGAGATGGATTTTGAAAATTATGCAAGGATAGTTTGAGGTTCCCCTCAATAGACTTACATTACAACACTAAATAAACTTTTTCTCACAAATATTTCTTTTATCAGGAAGATATACAAATTTTATTAATATTTTATAGGGATATATGAAAACATATTCATTTTATCACTAATGTGTGAGAATCATAGGTAAACCTAACCTAATAACATATGATGCTAGTTTCCATGGTGATCTATTTGGACATGGAATTTATAAATGCATTGAGAAATGGAATTTTTATAAATTATTTGAATATGGTTTTTAAATCATTATTAACATCCCTAAAAACATTTAATTAAAATTTCTCATTGAAAACTATGTAAATGTAAATTTCATTTCATTTAGTTCATTAAATGAGCATAACATGATTGTTTTAAAAATTCTTATTTCAATGATAAAATTGGGATCCTCGAAGGATTATTTTGACCACTCCCTAAAAAAACATATGGGTGTCCATATATATTTTTTTTTATAATTCATTTAAATTAATGGATACACAAGGTGGGGGTGGGTATCAATGTTTTTAGGGTGTGGGATATTATTTTTGACATGGTGAGATATTGAGAAATATATCACCTGATGATTGTTATTTTCTAAATTTTTTAATATAGTTTTAATTTTTTTGGTTTGTAACTTCTATTGAAATTTACTAATTGTATTCTATTATCTATTTTGGGAATGGATTTTATTCATTGTTAAATACATTACATCTTTCGATCATTAGGTTTATTTTGGGAAATTAATTCTCAATTGTAGTTATGTATGCCTAGGATCTAGTCATGATCCCATGGTTATTAGAAATATCTACAGAACCTTACCATAAGCATGGACGATTTTTCACATTAGGGAAAATATAGTTTGGTTCATGAAAATATTCAAATTATATAAGGGATATGTAAAATTCATGTGGAACACCTATAGAAATATCATAAGGTTTCTATTATACTTTTTTAGAATGGTTAATCATTTTATATGTTTCTCATCAGATATTAGTTGAGTGTTTGGATAAATTATAATTACTTTTCGTTTGATATTTTTGTATAAACATGTTTTTCTAATTTATATAATGCTAGGAGTCTGTTGTCTATTTTTTTAATCACAAATCATAGATATAATGTCATACTTTGAATAAGGTTTTCATTATTAAATTTTTTTATTAAAAATTTGGGACTCTCAAAGTGTAATTATTTATGGATTTGGTATGTTTTAGTTATCTTACCAGAAGTTTGTAAGATCTTGTGATTTTATATGGATTAATTAATATGGTTAATGTTGTTTAAATTTCTATCTCTCTAAAAAAATTTATTCACATTATTTTTTTTCCAATATTTTATATCCCATCGAGTGATGTCACCCTATAAGTTTAGATTTTCTCCAACTAGCTTAATAGTTAACAAGGAACATATATTATGTAAAATAGTTCATTGGAAGAGTCCTGGTCAAACAATACTAGTGAATAATTTCTTTGTTGTTGTTGTTCATGAGTGGATTCACTCATT
Source organism: Viscum album (assembly GCA_963277665.1). Lineage (NCBI taxonomy): Eukaryota > Viridiplantae > Streptophyta > Magnoliopsida > Santalales > Viscaceae > Viscum > Viscum album. The sequence goes on along the minus strand of OY728165.1, from coordinate 1,445,090,016 downwards.
TTAATAAGTAATTAATTTTTTTATTCATAAGAAATTAATTAATTAAAGGATTAGGGATTTAAATTAATATTATTAAGGAGTAAATATAATAATTAGTTACCCACCAATGAGGTTTTGAATTATATTTCAAGAGGAATTATGGATTTATTTTGTGTCAATTCATCGAATGATGTTCACTCACATTTCTAGAAATAATACCTTATTATATTTATATTATTTACTATTGTTTTTTAGACTCTCTCAAATGTTGTTTCTTGATGTAATGAAATATTGTTTTGATAATGGATTTGATTTATTTGACCATATGTGATCTATACCATATTTTTAATGAATAATAATTTATCAAATCATTTATTATTAATAGAATCCATGTTTTATCCCACATTTCATGACTATTCATGATATCATAGGAGCCATAGTAGAAACCTTCCCATCAGTTATGGGCTATCTAGTTTCCGATGACGTAATTATTAGAATTAATTTAGAATCATATCATATGTAATGTGGGATAATATTGTTATATTTTTGAGTCATTAATATTTAAATATAAATGTATGAGTTTATCAATAATGTTCGTTGGGTAATACTTGGTACTCAGGATGATTTAATTGACCACATTGGTCACAATTTCAGTGACACATGATTGAAAATATCTATTGAGGTGGGAGTTCATACCTACGTTTTTTGATTAATAAGCTTAGATTCCTTAATAGGGGTCATTTTTACATTGATATTATTAAAATATATCATACAATTGGATGGTAGATGTGATATGTCACCTTTCAGTTATTTGAGGGTGGATAGGGTGTTCCTTCTTCAAATGTATTAGCTCACTCTAGATAAGATAGAGTGATTTCATTATTAGCATAAAAGGTTGTGAAACTAATTGTAAGATATTATTAATTAGGATAGGATACCAATTTAATGTGATGTTTAGGATAAGATCAATGATTTAGATTTACATTTGTAAGTATTCTATTTAATATTTAATATGTCATGTATGATTATTGATTAAATGATTATTTTATAACTATCCATATATTTACATATCATCATGGATGCATGTTTGTAGAGATTTTACTGATGATAAACTTTGTTATATGGTTTCAATATTTAAGGATTGTTTTTAATGGTATGAGATCAAACATGTCACAGGTCTATTATAGATCCATTTAAGGTATCACCACTCAAATAGAATGTAAAATGATTATTTTATAATATTAATTTCATACAGCCTATATGATCAGTGTGCAACTGGAATGACTTATAACTCTATTGTAGGAGTTATCCCCTATGATTTCTTTCCACATTTGTGAGTGTGATAGATGTTCTCTATATTTAATCTAGTATATAACATCAATTGAGACCATTAGGAAAGGAAAATATAGGGTGGGAACACATGGATCATTATTTCATATAGTTGATATGTATTTATTATTTTTTATTTGATTCGACATGTGGTTGTTAAGATCAAGTTGGGTTAATTTAGACCCCTTTTACCACAAATATATATTTTTATAATTAGAAATATTCATTAATGGTTGTCCGTTTTTGATTTAATGTTGTTAAATTACATGGTTTAATCATTATTTCTAATGGTATTTATTTTTATGGATTATTTAGGGGTGATGAGATAATTAATTGTCCAAGAGGGACCATGGTGGGTGAGAATTTTGGTATTTAATATTACATATATAGTGTTTCACATTGTTTTAAAAGAGTTAATATTATGTCTAAATTATTTATACGTTGTTATGTGAGTTTTTATGGGTATGATAGTCACATCATGAGTTAGTTAGTCCCAGTTTAGTATTCAAATATTTGAGTCTTTCAGATGTATTTATATTTATATAGATAGAATTTCCATGTGTGTTTTATTTATAATTTAGAGAGTTTCTGTGGGATGTAACCAGGGATATCTCACATAAATTTCCTACACAATCACTTTATCCCAACAATTCAGTGTGTTGATGCATGCGAGTGAACCTCACTTTTTCATTGGGGTCACCCCTACTCGTGTACATGAAATCTATTTTGGTGTCTATGGGAAAAACATATGATTCTTTTCACGTACATGTATTTTATAGAGTTGTAAAAATGGTTGGGTTGTCATAGGATATAGGAAGGTTGTGTACTCGGTTATAGAATGAATTAGATTTACTGTGGTGTTCATTTAAACTATTCACAATTGTTTTATAGCATATGGTTATTATAGTTACCCATGCATTAATTTATTACTTATAATTGTATTATGAATATCTAAAATTAAATTTTTTTTTCGTTTATTGATGTAATGTAGATGGTTTTGTTTTATTTATTTACTTATATAAATTCTATTTAATTTCTTTTGTGCATTAATATGAATAGATTTTTAAAACATTTTAAACATGAACAGGTATATACCCACACATCCTTGGACTAATTTATTCATGTGATCATATTTATATCATGTAATAAATTAGTAAAAATACATGCATGTTTAATAAAATCCAATTGATGAGAATCAACATATTTATAAAATTATGATTATCATAATTTGGTGACTATTATAATATGGATAGTCATATTTCTTTATTGATACTTCAGTACCTTGTCAAACTCATTAATTCAGAATTATAATAAAATATACATCTAATTAAAACAATGAAATTATTCATGATATTCCAAAAATTATCCACAATAAATTCAATATCAACTATATATCACACTTATTTTTCATAAGTAGACTATATATATATATATTTGATGCTACTTATACTAATTATGAAATAATTTAAAAAATCAATTATTTCTATAATTATAATTGATTTTAAATTAAATAGATATTGGTGAAGTGGTAGTTATATATAATTCAATTAACATGATATATATGAATCTGGCATTAATGGAAAATAATTTGAAATCTTAATTTAAAATTAATAACACGATATATACGTATATTCTAATTTTTTTTCTTATACGATTAGATTTTATGGTATATTTATAAACCATATATATTAGATGAAATCATAATATATATATTAATATGTAATGTATTGTAATATACCCAATATCATTGATTAATTAACCATATTATCAAAGAAAACTATACTATATTTAATTTTTTTAACATCATCTTATAGAAATCTAAAAAATAAAAAAAATTGCATTTCTATATGTATAGTTTTCTGGTTATATATTTAAAAATCATACCCCTATTTAACAGTGAGAATATGATATGATAATAAATTTTAAATGGATTTATGATAAGAAAACATAATTTCAAAATCCTTTCATAGAATTTCATAAGTAGTTATTAAAATTAAAAAATTTATAAAATTTTATATAGTGGGATACTAATTTTAAATTAAATAAATCATATATTGTATGGTGAAATAAATCCTGGCTTTTATCAATCAAATTTTTTAATGTATTGAGTGTGGTAAAAAATAAAATATAATATGTGACCTAAATTTTAATATATCATTTAACATGAGTTATCATTTTATCATCCAATATACATTTGATGGATTTTTAAATAATGTTGATAATTTTATAATATATCTTTAATGATATTTCATATTTATGGAAAATGGATCATTTAATAAAATTACCAATGTTACATATAAAAAAATTATATCCCAAGTAATTTGGTAAATATTTTTAAAATATAGTATAATTTATTTTTTTTGGATGAATAAAAAATGATAGGAAATTGAAATAAAAATCCATCCATTAAACCACTAACCAAAGTGACCTACTCATTTCAAAAAAAAAATATTTCAAAATTTTACGTGAATATTGAATACATCAACTATAAAATACCAAATATTTTTAAAGTATTAGGTTCCTTTAAAATTAGATATATAATCATTTTATTTCATGAATAATATTCATCAACTCTCACAAATTTTATCTCACATATCACACCTCTTATACAAAACAAACATAAACTATTACATCATAAAATTAGAAAATTAGAACACTAGGGTGAGATATGAATAATTTAATGGGTAAAAAGTAATTATCAATAAATTATCATAACCCAATATAACCATAATGGTTTGAGACCATGCTCATATATATGTCATACACAATCATTCAAATATATTAAACATGAATTATAGAATATTGTTTTATTAAATCAAAAATATTAATTCATAGGAGTAATGAATCAATAATAATCAATCATGATACTTGAGAAAATATCATATGAATATAATGTTTTAATCATTAACATAATAATTAAAATGTATTCCAATATTTAGGTACATTTCTCAAAATATCAAAATAGAAAAATTCCCAATGTGTATTGGGTGAACTTCCCATTCAATCATTTATCTAGTGATGTTTCACACTCATAACAACCACATGGGATGTATAATAATTTATCCAAAATTTTCATTGTGTGAGATTTGATACCATCGACAATTTTTTTGATGGAAAAAATTGACCAACCAAGATGAATAAATCACAGGTGATATAGTCCCCTAATAAATTAGTTTCACTTTACATTTCATTCTATATTATCTCATTAGATATAAATTATTACCAAATTCCATATAAGACTTTATAATTATAGTTATATTCTATTCATAATAAAAACCATACATATCTATGAAAAAATATATAAAAAACATTCATCAATTTATCATATCACTACACATTAAAGGGAAATGGGTTTCATAAACAGTTTATCAATTCATAATTACATATCCCACATAAAATAAATTGCTTTCATAATGATTTCATTAATATATAACTAACACATAATAATGAATTTACATTCATAAAATTATCTTATAATTAAAATCATCATGGGCCATATAGATAATGAATTTGGACAATATCATTTTATCATATCTCTAATGAGCTATAATAAATTTTAAAGGATGATGATATTTATTTGAAATATATTAAATGGGTTATATGAAAATTTAACTAAATATAAAGGATATATCTTATTTGTTTAGTATCTTTAAATAATATTCAATGAATATACAGAAATAAAATTTAGTTTAAAATGACCATTGAAACATGTAAATGTGTCTTAAAAATAGAATATTCATGATTACGGGGGAATTCATTCATGTGGTTAATGTTAAAATAAATATTCATTTCACATTTTTGTAAAATTTTAGAAATAAAGAGTTATAAAATATTTTAAATATTATTGCCTATAACATTAAAATGAAATTAAAATATTGTTGAAAATTAATTTAAACCATATTTGGAGCTTAATTTTATTAAATTGTTTTTAAAAAACCATGGAAATATGATAAATGATCATTTATCCAAGAAGAAATAAGTTCATTTTTTCATATAATATTATATGAATAATTTGAAGTATTAAATAATGATAACGGTATTATAACATGGAAAATATGTGAAAAATAGAGGAGAAGAAAATATATTGGTTTAAATTTTTTTAACAACATAATTTCTCTCAAATGAAATTTTTTATAGAAAAAACTAAAAATGATATATTAACATAAAACCATTACTATTATCCAATTTATTTTTTATATAATATTTCATCCAAAACCATCGATTCTTATTTACTGTGTCACATGACATAACGATCTCCTCCTCGTGTGCATGAGGATTCCAACAAGTAGTGAGTGTCTAAATCCTACCATTGGGGTACTACTGAGTCATTATGATTCCATATGAATAATAATAATTATATATGGACAATTAAAATAATAATAAAGTTAAATCGCATATGTAAATTTAAATATGAAATAAAAATAAATAGGATTGCAATGTGGAAAGATAAAATAGATAAATAAGTGCTGGTAAATAAATAAATATAATTGTGGGCCCTCTAATGTCATTTCGGGTCTGTTATGAGATCCATACCCTCCTTCTATGAAATCAACCATAGAGTCATATCCCTTCACCAAATATCTTTTCATGACATTTACAATCACACCAAAATTACTTAGTAGGGTGTGAGTACAAGAATCTGTTGGATCCCACCAAAGCATCCATAACATTTTATACTCATCTATAACAATATATACTATAATAATGATAATTTTTTATCAAGATTAATCATGCCATTGGAATGGAGTTATTTTCACTATCTAAGCCAACATAAATCCATTACCTAGCATTCTTCGGGTTGTTTCCAAAAAATATATAGTATTCAAGTAATTTTCCAAAACCAAACACAATGATGTTGTTTGGCCACTTCGAATCCACTAGGTATTGAGTGTATAACCTAATCATAATCCAAAAGTCATTATGTATTATGTGAAATACCTAAGGCATCGAGTATCTACAACATATTCAGAATCAATGTGGAACCAAGTAAAAATAGAAATCCACAAGGCTTCGAGTGTTAACAATCTACTAAGAATACACAATCCTTTGAGTATAGATTAGGCTATAATGTTATCACACAACACAATCATCATCACCACACTCCATGTGTTCCCCCTCATGGTGTAATCTTTCCATAGTGGCCATATGTTATGTATACAATATACATATCATCCAAGGGAAACAATGACATGTTAATTTATAATAATTTCCATAACACAAATAATTATGAAACATCATTATATTTCATACATGTGAATCAAACATCATCATGAAATTTTTCTATGTCAAATAAATATCATGTAAGTAAGTCATACGAGGTCATAGTCGACATAGTCACCCACAAGTGATAAAAAATCTGGCATGGATATTAAATACGCTAAAATAATAATAATTTTTTTCAAATTTGTGTAGTGTTATCCCAAGAAGTCAATGAGCTTCATAAATAAATTTTTTTCAATTTGAAGGACTAGAATAATCCACCTTGTGTAGTTTGAATGGTGGAGTGGGAACCTCAATATTCAAGAACATATCCTCATGGGCCTTATAATCATAGTTTCTAACATGCCAACTCTAATGGTTTTTCAAATAACTCTAGAACTAAAACTTTATATTTTCATTCATGACTAAATAAATTATTACATGCATTGATAATTTCTCACTTAGCTATAATTTTCATATTACCTTTTCAGAAAACACATGAATTCTTTAAATTTTTCTCATAATAACTATAAAACAAAATTTGATATATGTATTTAAATAAATTAAATTTTACAACCAATGTTTTAGTAATTTATAATAATTCACTAGTTATACATATAATTATACTTCGATATATTTCATAAATTATCCTTTTATGATTATTTTATTATAATTACTTACAAATTCTACTTTAAGAAAAGGATCTATTATATGTTGATATATTTTATAATAAAACATTTGAAAATTTTATGAAATTATCTATTTATAATTCTATACAATTATATTTCTATGAAACTCATAATTATCCTTTGATAATTTCTTTTATATTTTCTTCATGATTATTCCCTTATAATTATCCTTTTGCGAATTTTATAATATTATCTATATTTGTCTTACATATTTATCATTTGATAATGTTTTTTTGTAATTATCATTTGATAATTATTCATTATTATCAACTGATATTTTTGTGTAGTTATCTTTGTAAAATTTTAATATTTTTTACCTTGATAAATTTATTTAAATTTATCTATTAATAATTTTTTTTTGAATTAAATTTGAAAAAAATACGATTTATAGATATATATTTCGTCCAAATTTTTATAAATTTTTCAACCAAGAGGAAAAATAGAAGAATAATAACAAAATATAAAATATAAAATATAAAATAAAAATTCCTCTTCTTCATTAGGAGCGGATAAAAAGTGAATGAGAAACCACAAACTGCGCCCTCAGAACAAGGGGCATGGAACGTAACATAGCTTCACCAACCAAGATCTTGGAGCTTCGATATTGTTTGGTTCCAACTTGATCTACAAATGAAAAATGAAGATTCATTCAATTATATCCCAAACTAAATTATGTACACCTTCTGCCGAAATCAAACCAACCAATAAATCATCCATTTCAACCAAATCCTAGTGGAAGTGTCATTAACTATACCCCTTCTAAAAATTCCTAACTTTAAACAAGTGAATTTTTTTTACAATATATTATTTTTTTATTTGTCGAAGATTGAAAATTGTGTGTTGAAATGAAATTGGAGAATAAAAGATAAGAAACTAAATTAAAATCATAATATAATAATATTAATAAAACATATAGTTTTGAATAACTTGACATTAAGTTTGATTGAACCATATGCCTAATACGTGCAAAGGATATGTCAAACCTAGGGAAACCCCTTATTTGTAATATGATGAACTATATAGAGGATAATTTAATTTTAGAAGAAAATATTATTGTTAAAATATTAAATATATTATCCTTGGATGCTTTGTTACCAAACTCCCAATGTGAACAAAAGATATATCGTACCTAGGGCATACCATCCATCCCTACCATAATAGTGGTATAGGATTTCTAATTTGTGACACTATTAGGGAGAAATGGAAGAAATTTTGAGAAATACTATATACGTCATATAATATTTTTTATATTTTTATTATATCAGTGAAAAGTATCTTCAGGTGTAGAATCCCATAAAAATGTAGTACCTCCTGCCAAAAATATTTCGTAGAATATTTCATGGTTTTAATAAGGATTTTTCCCTAACTCAATGTATTTAAATAATTAATTAAGTGGGTTTTTTTGAAAAATTACATTTTAAAATAATATTAATCATAAACTAATAACAAATAGTGTTTTATCGCTACTAAATATTGAGGATATTACACTTCTTCCTCTCTATTAAATTATATTACTCAATAAGTAACTAAGATTCTTTCTAAAACAACTCAATCCACTATGTTATACCATTAAACTCAATCTCCAAATTTTCCTACTAGATCCTCTCATGATTCCAAGGAATCCTGATAAGTGGCACCATCTTCACTTGAAGGTCTTTCTCAATCTAGTATATAAACTTCAATGGTCAATCCTTGTAATATTCAAATAGATAATAATTTTCGTCCTTGAAGTTGATGACATGTGTTGTATAAACAATGAATGAATCATGACGTTTGTACCATGATAATATAGAGGATGTTACAAACAATACACCAATGTCCCATTCCATTTGTTGATCGTGAATGATTTAACAAACAATGGTGACAACATTCCCTTCTCCATCAGAAGTCAGTGGCGTAACCAAGGAGTCAAGCTCAAGAAAACAAGATCGCCCAAATATATATCTAAATGTATCCACCTATAATAGACATCTGATCTCTACTTAATATGAGAAATGATTATCCTATTAGAAATGGTATTCACTATATTGGAACTCTTTTGATCCAGAATAAGCCCCGTAATGCTTCCTCTCATATCATACTTCTTCAATGTGGTAATCGACATGGTCTACTATAAATATCTTCATTAGGTTCCATCTAATTAAATCTCAGTAACTATTTTTGTGAATTAACTTAATCAATTCTAGATTATCATCTCATGATCCACCAAATTTTATAATGATTGATTTATGTATTCCATCAAATATGAATATCATTTACTCAGACTATCTTTCTATCTAAAGATTGTATTCTATATTCAACCACAACAAAGTCCCAAGAGTTTTTACTAATTCCATATTCAAACCTTGATATTAAATGTGAATATATATGGATAAATTTTCTAAAGGTATCTCCATGCATGTTAATTATCTCATAGATGTAGATATTTCAAAACTCTCCCATTGAGTGTGTCTCTTAGATGGGTGAAAAGTGAGAAACATTCATTATCTGATCAAAAATCAACACAAAATTATAATGAATTCAGGGGTTTCTAGTTATCCCCATGGAAATATACATCGTAATATCCTCTATCTTTAGAATGGGTATTATATGTGGTCGATATACATCATGAGTTTTTTCGGGCTTTCCCTATACCCTCTGATTTGAAAGGCATCATAAGACGAATCCATTGATTGCCCCCACTTTTTCTTGAGACACAAGAATTGGTATCTGAAGTTATTATAAATCTTGGTACCATCATAATGTAAATACCATCTATAGGTATGGAACTATCTCATGATTTTCTCTATAATTTAAGTATGTACTAATGAACTCCCATTTAACAAGATCTCATCATTTTTGCCCAATGACTACCTGGGTATTGGGCCACCACCAACAAGTTATTATCCCAAGGCAGAAAACTCTATTGATAACTCATGGCTAGCCTTTACCCAGTCCATCAAAGACAATTTGACTACCATGTAAGTAAAAAATATTTATCTTGGTATTAAAAATAATCCATCGTTCAATTATTCAATAACATCATTGGGTGACAATGCCCCTATGATGGTCTCTCACCATGTTCCTTCTTAGCTAGTATCATACAACAAGTAGAATCCAAAAATAAATTAACTTTTCAAGGTTTATAAGGAATAAAAATAAAATATCTAGAGATTCTCAACCTAGAGCATCTTCACCATGTTTGTATCCAACGTTCTGAAGATATAGAAGATGATCATTCAATCTGTATAAACAAAAAATATCTCTCTAATGATATTGGGTCACAAATACTTTAGTGTGGGACAATGACATCATGGTCTAGATTACATATAGAGTAGTTTAACTCTTGGGGTTAAAGATTATGTAATTGAAAGACCACTAATTACTCTCTCTTCATCATCTTCACTCCTAGTAAAACACCTTATCCATCATCATATACATGATAACTAATCAAAATAATAGAGAGTGTATATATAGGAGATTATATCAAACTTTTATTCATCTAAAGGATTTCTTCTAAAAAAAATATTCCAAATAAAATTACACTCAACACATATTTTTCACTGTCATGGTTACTAATAGTCTGGACAAATCCTAGACATTGAATCCAATCAAGAGACATGTCCCAGATATGTTTAACTTAACTTTCTCTAGTTCCGTTAAAAAATTTTTATTAGAAAACACATTACCTAAAAAATTATCATATCGAATCTAAAATTAAAACTTCATTAACATTATGTAATATTGTTGTGTTAGATGTATACTCAGGATTATCTGTAGGGTCCTAACATACTGATTTAGGGTAAGTGATTATACGAAGACATCATAAAAGAATACCAAAACAAATGAGTCAAACTATTATTATAAGAACTTGTTAATGAGAAATATAATCACATATGTTAATCTATTCCACCTAAACAACACCACAAAATACACATATAATCCATACCTAATCTTAAACACCATATTTGGAATATCATCTCTAACATTCAAATGGTGATAGTTTGATAGAATTTCTATATTTGAGAACTATCAAGATCCCTGTAACTAATCAAAAATGACATAAATCCTAGAAAAGTAAAATATTCTTCACTACCACTGGGTTTAGCCTCTATGAATCGATGTATATTCGAAGTCCAAAAACATCATTTTTTGAGAACAATATTGGTTCACCTTATGTGTAGTAGTTGGTTGGATAATTTCATTCTTCTCAAATTTATCATGGTTTACTTTCAGATTTCTCATCTTGGTGGATTCCTTATGATATAGGGGTATAAAAATGGGATACACAGCTAGAGTTAGCTCTAACTCATCTTAAAGAGATAATCATGCAGTGTATCTACAAGGTTATTAACTCCCATAACTATTTTTACTATTTTTTAAGAATCACGAGGGAGTATAGTTCCAAATATTTTTGAAAAAATATGGAGTTGAATTATTGGAATATTTAAATAAAAGTATTAAACTATAAATCTAATATTATTAAAAATGTATAATACATTAGGTTAAATAATCATTACTACCTTAACCAAAGAGATGATGTTGAAGCATGATCAAATTCATCCTCTTACACGTCTAGTTATAATACCAAAACATCATCCCCAGAGGGAGTAATCCATCCTATTTCCCATTTTTCCCCATATGAGTATGTCTATTTATTATCTACTAAAAAATAACATTAACAATTCCAAAAATAGCTGAGTCGTTGAAATAAATGATAATAACTCTATATTATATAACATGGGTCTCCTATGACTGTACCCTCAACAGATGCTATAACCTCATAAGCACTAACAATGGCTTCTATCATAGTATATTAGTCATATTCCACTTATATATTCTAAATAATACACAACGATTTCAACTAATTAAGTGTATTAAAGATATATCACAACAACATGTAAATGAATATATATCACATAAGGAGAAGTACCCCTAGCATATAGCTCAAGTCAATGAATTTTATCAAAGAACTACCATGTAGTACTATAATATATATATATATATATATATATATTGAATGCGAACATATTTTACTAGTCATGAATCATGATTTCACTAAATATTACATAAACCACATACCCACATCTTGTGAATCACCTAGGTGAATTTAATAAATAATGTTATAAAAACATAATATCACACGTTTTATAGAAATTCAGAGGTCCAAAATGTTTGAAGATCCAAGAACTATCATAGTTTCTTACTCTGAGTACCAACCAACCTATATTATATTAATCATGTCCCATCCTATAGGAAATGGAACAAAATTTTAGTGAATACATATTCTCTAATACAATAATTATTTCCATGGCACGAACCACAATGTCAGATCCAAAGTGTCACATGAACTCAAGTTCACCTCCCCATATGCAAGAGGCTTCTAACTGGTAGTGAGGGTCTAAATCCATGAGTTGGAAGACTATACCATCAGTATCATGTCATAGGCTTAGTTTTAATAATAAAATGATGATATCAATAATATATGAAATTGGAGATCATGAATAAATGTAATGAAGATATACAAGTAAATGAGCTTAAAATCTGTTAAGCTAAACTAGATTAATGAATATAGATAAATAAATTAATATAAAATATGGTGTTCTAGAGTACATCATAATATTCTACAAGATCCATAATCATCTTCTCAACCATCATCTATAGGGTCATTTCCCTGCACCAGGTCTCTAGTTAGGAAACCTACAAGAACACTGAAACATCCATGTAGGATCCGAGTATAAGACTCAGTTCGAAACCACTAATTCACTATAATTATGACGTGAAAAGGTATTAAAATGTATTAAAAAATAATCGAAATTTTATAAAAATAATTAACATACCATCAAATATTTAGTTGTTGTGAACTAACCAAGATTTTACAAACCCCCACACATTCTTACTTCGGCTCCATGCCAAAAAAAATAATGTATATTGGTAAGAGTAAAAAACATTTAACATGGCTAATGATGTGTTAATAAAAATCAAGAATTCATTTATTGGGTAACCAAACCATATCCACAATTCATCGAGTAATACTCAGAATAAAAAATTCATAAAATATCTATTACCAAATCACAATCAACAGGGCATCGAGTAACACTAAGAATACACAAGGAATCAAGTATTAGACATATACATGGAATCAAAAAGGCATAGAGTAGATCCTAGGATACATGGATACCATGAAAAACCATCACCATCATCGAACTCCATGCGTCCAACCGTTAAGGAGTAATCATACAATGGTGTTCAAATTTCACTTATAAATCATACCAATCCACCAAAGGTAAAACATTAAAAGGCATAAAATTATAATATCCAAAACACACATCATGAGAAAATGTCTAATTATCATGTATCAAACCTGTTAATAAAAAATCATCATGGAATCAAGAAATCAAATAAATACCATTGAATAAATCCATACTGTTTCATGAGCTATACACACACCCACATGCAGTCACAAATTAATCTTGGATAAAAAATATTCCAACAAAATAATCCTACATCGAAATCATGTGTAACATGAGATTGAGACCAAAATAAACATCCTACATCAATGTAATTTATGATAATGACAAGAATAAACCACCCTATGTGGTTTGAAAGATGGATGGGGAACCTCAACAATCAAGATCATTTGATATCATAATCTTTCCTAAATAATTTTTGAGATATCAATTTATGCAAACACATGCATTCATAATATTTTCTATAATATATTTATCAAATAAAATTGAATATCATAATCACTGTAAATTAAATAAATATGACATGCAATTATACATTATAATTTGTCTTTAAAATATAAAAAATTATCCTTTGATAAATGGAATAATTTATCCTTTTATTATTTATTTATGATAATTTCTTATAAATTATCCATTGATAAATAGTGTGATTAAATTTTGATAATTTTTATATAGATTATCCTTTTATAAATTTTTGAAATTATAATTTGCGAATTCTAGAAAATTATTATTTGAGGATTCACAAAATTATCCCTGGATAATATTGATAATATTTTCCATATGCGATTTTCCTTATAATTATCCTTTCATTAATTATGTAATAATTTCATCAATAATGCTGCACAATTATACTTTGATATTATTTCTTAATTATCACCTCATAATTATATATTATTATTCATGGATAACTACTTGTAGTAAAAATTTTAAAATAATAACAATTTATACATTTATAGTTTTATTTAAAATTACCATTTGATAATTTTTTGAATTATATTGTGTAAAATATATGAAGTATTGTTTTACGATTCAACAAATCTCTTTTCCAAAGAATTTATGAGGAAGATAACAAAACGGATGAAGAATAATAAAACAATAATAAGACCAACCACCACCTTTGTAAGATCTTGATTTTTACTACAAGTTAAACATCTTTTTTTAGTTTAAATTATTATTTACAAACGAATGTGGATACCCACTGAGGTCATGGGTGTATCAGAAGTGTATCGGGCATGTTTATTTCCAAAAAAACAACTTTTAGAATAAATATGGCACCACAAATAATTAGTAGAAAATATGTGGGACATGACACACTGTTTATCGAACACTATGAGTCATGGAAACAGGGATGAAGGAGCCTCCGTGGTTTGAGGAAAATATTAGGAGGGAGGTGAACACCAGTGTGAGGGCCATGACAGTTTTTGACAGTGACTAAGGCTTGGTTTATTTAGGGTTAGATAAATCATGCACACTAACCATGTGGGGTTCCCTCCAAAGTAGATAAATGTACTTAATTGGGGCACAATTTTGAAGACCATGATGTTAAACTACACGACCAATATATTTTAGGAAAAATAAAAACATTTCCAATAAATCTATTAAATCCAAAATCTAATTTCATTATTTCACTTTTTTTACAACAGTGAGCCCTAGGGCTCTCCTTTGGATTCCAAATCATTGATTTTTATCCCATTTATTCACACAAACTAATATTCAATCATCGTCGATTTTGTTGGATTCGTGTCAGTGAGTAGTCCATTCCTATTATGATGTTATTCATTTATCTAGGTATCAAAGGAGTTATTTATGTTCAATATAATATTCCATATTTTCATGTTTGTTTCATATTCTTAAATTTTCTTCTCATGTAGATAAAATCATTTTACGGTATAGGATGATAACTCTAGTACATACTGACGGAATATTGTCTATATCGTTACTTTGGTATTTTTTAAATGTTTTGTTTCCATTTTTCCATGGGAAAAACCTTTTGTAGGAAGCTTGATAAATAATTTAATAATTAAATTGAATGAATTGGAACCTTTTAAGTATTCCTACAAGTTCCATTGAGTGTTTTGGACGTGGTTTCCCAAACCTAGGCCACCAATGTGGTGTTCCATTACCTTTTCATATTCCTATGCAACCCATGGGGTGTGTGTATGAGTTATTTCCTTGTTAGAGTATGGCCTATAATAATTTGAATTAAATATAATGGAATCTGTAATAGAGGGTTTCCTCCTTTTTCCACGTGTTAACATGGTATGGTTTGATGTAATAACTTGGAACGATTTAATAACAATTATGTAAATGAGTGTGTAAACTCATGAAATGTGATAGATTATGAATTGATAAATGAAATGAGATGATTATTTAAAATTTTAAGGGATTCATGGTTTATTATACCTTAGATCAAGATTCAATTTGATTTCATGGGCATTACATACTTATAACTTGATAGAATTAGTGGATGACTTGGATGATATTTATCCTAGGTTATTGATTCTATGGGATGCATTCAGCATTCCTACACCTTGGATCTGGATTCACTGCACTCACATAGCACATGATCAGTTGACAAGATCCAATGACTCCACCCATGCATAAATGAGTTTCTATTGAGCTACTCATGGGACTTGATGAGGATTCCATGGTCTTATATTCCTCCAATCCGACCTTGCAACGTTAGTCAATTCTGATTATACAAGTTAATCTTGGTAAATTTGAAATGCTTGATTATAAAGAGTAGTCATGGTTGATATGATAAATAGGTTATACAGTGTGTCCTTGGATTACTTGATATATAGTTGATATGTATTGATCATGGTAGTTATTTTTCTTTTCCATACAGTTTCCTTGCGATAACAGTTTGACCCTTTCTTTGTGGGAGCCATAAATTGGATTGACAGCTACACTTACGTTCATTAATTTTTCCATGGCCATTTCACTTGTATTACTATTAAACCTATAAAATTATTTCAAAATGAATTATATTGTATTGCACAACATGGATTTGTTGTAGACACTATTTTTGGTTTCCTGATGGGATTTTAGGTCACACCCTCTCTTGAGCAGCAGTTGGGTACTAAGAAAGACTATATGGATGAAGCTATGGATTTAGTAATTCAACCACAATTCAATTCTTGGGTTTTTTGCTATGACTAAGAGTAGGTGTGCACGAGACCGAGCTGAGGCTCATGATACTTGATGGGATAGTTTTTTCCCTTTTTTGGAATGTTGATACATGTATTGTACTGATTCTTGTGTAACTATATTAGCTGCATTGTAGAGATGTGAAATGGAAGATCATCATATTGATATTACTTCTAATATTTTTATATATATTCCTATAATGGATGATTAGATTTAATATAGTTATTTATCTTCTTACACTATTGATTTGGTATGATATTACATCATGTTACACTCAGACAAGGAGCTATAAAAAATAGAATTTAGCGACCATTTCATAAAATTGTCGCTACTTTTTAATTATATGGATGTTTTTAAAAAAATGTCACAAATTTAGTAATGTTTCTTCAAAATGTCGCTAATTTAGTGACATTTTTACCTATGATTTAAAACATGACAATATATATATACATTGATAATTATAATTATATATATATGTATAAATACAAACATATAAGTTTACACACACACATATATATAACCATATACATACATAAATAAACATATATATATATATTAATAGAAAAATATACATGGTAGGTCAAGGGGTGGGAGTACAATGAAATGAAATATGCAGATGCGGAGGTTCAAAACAAGGACCTTCTCAACTAACCACCACATGTACACTTGGATTGTAACCACTGAACTGCACCCCATGGAGTTAACATAAATATATAACATATATAAAATATATAAAATATATATATAGTATACACACACATATATAAATAGTTAAATATATATATAATATAAACATATATATATGTATATAATATAAAAATATATATTATAAACATATAAATTAATATAACAGATAATCCTATATATATAATCACACACCAACACACATGTAATATAAACATATAAATAAAAATATAAATAAACAACCATATATATATATTATAATCATATAAATAGACATATATAAAGATAAATATATATATATATAAACATATATATAATATTAAATATTAAATATAAAAATATAAGTATATAAGTATATATTAGTATATGCATATTAATATATATACATTAACTTTTTTAATTCTGAAATCTATTATATATATATATATATATAATTATACAATTAAATATTGAAATTTTTTGTAGTATGGTTGGTTTTTTTGGGTTTGGAAAAGTAGGGAACTTGGATTTGATTCATTCTGCGTGGTAATTTTTTAGGGAATGCAGATGTAAAGCATAGGGTCATGTGAGTCATTGTATAGGGTGAAGCAACATGGTTATGGAGGGAGATAATAGTGGTGTTTAGTGAGGCAGGGTACTCGATGGTACAATATTGGGGAGTGAGGTGGTTACTAGAAAAGGGGTACATGCGGTATACTTTAGGGGTATAGTGGGGGTGGATGATGTTACAACGTTGTATCAAATGTAATTTATATTATCATGTGTGTTTACTACTTTTATACAATAGATAACGAATAAATGTTCATCATTATACCAACCATGAGTCTCATGTGATATACATGTTGTTCAATAAATGATCTTTCCTAGAAATTTAGAATTATGGTTGATACATAGAATGACTTATATAACATATGAAATTTTTTCTTGAATAGGCTACAATAGAATCCTAGGGAAGCCAATGTGGCACGTTGAGTCATGGGACATTAGTTGCATAGAATATGACATGTCATGGTATGGATTAAGTGGATGTTGTATTTCAGTTCAAGGGGTGTATGGGCCCTTATAGATTGAAAGTGGTGAATCATTTGGTTAAACCACTGAATGAAAAATTGAAATTAATTTTAATTCAAATGAAAATTGTAATGCAAATAAAAGAACTTGACATTGAACCTGCTTTTGATTGGCATTAGGAAGTGTCTCAAGTGGTTTTATGAGTATTTATTTCTATCTAGTCCTTGGATTTGGTGTAGGGAGAAGTGTTTAAAGTATTTACAGGAAGGTTTTTTCCAGAACTAAGTTTTAAATTGAGATATTTTTGAAATTGATCTTTTGTAAGGTGTTCATTTTTTATTGAAGATACATGCCACAATGATGACCTCTACTCATACACCAGGAGGGTGGTTAGAACCATGATATAGAGGTAGTAGAGAAAGGGGTACTGGTATATCCTCATATTTACCCCATATAGGAATAGAGTATTTTAACGACATATGTGTCGATGCATTGTTTGGTGAATGTTTTCTTCAATATAGAAGACATTCCAAGGAGCACCACAACCAGCCTTATCTATACCTGAGTTTATGTCAGTGTTCCAGAAGAAGAATCCTCCAATGTTTATAGGGGATTCTGGTCCGCTACCTATTTATATATTTCTAGAGACTAAATTGTTGAAATTAAATGATCTGGCGACACCTCATGAGTGGAGAGTTAATATCATAACATATATCTTTCACGGAGATGGACAACCATACTGTGATGTTGATAATTTATCTAATAGGCTATGAGATATGGTTTGGGGTGATTAAAAAACCATGTTTTATGAATGTATTTTCCCTAAGACTTTAATAGTAAAGGAGGCCTTTATGTTCATTCATCTATAGTAGGGAACCATGATTGTTATGGAATATTAGACACAGTTTACAAAGATACAATTTTTTTTCACCGATATATCTTATTGATGACGAAATGAGAGAGTGGTGCTTCGAAGAAGTTACCAGACATGGTTTTCGATCCCATGTCTATGTGTTAATATAGATGATGATTATTGAGATAGAAAATCAGGTGAAAATTAAAAAGTGGGGCCTGGGGGAATTTTGGGGTGAGTAGTAGGGCGATTTAGCTTCTTGAAAAATTTGTTCAGCTTCTAGGATAAGGAAGTGAAGTTTTAAGGCTTCCTATGAGATGAGTACCATCCAAACTGTATATGATGGTAGTTCAGTTATCCTTCATGAGTATAGAAGATGGGAAAATAGAATAATTTGAGCATTAGAGACTCAATGAAGTACCAATCTTACAGAGTGATGGGCCACATGTATCATTTTTATTAGACTTTATCTCAAAAAGATAGTTTAATGGGGTCTTCTATTACTTAAAGATCTACAACTGGTTTTATAGCTCCACTCTAAGATGGGATCGGGAGTAGTAAAAATTCACTAGGATATGATGTTGGTCATAGACATGCACCCATTGAACCTATACAATAGTGTGAAATTTCAATAAGTAATGGGATTCGATCATAGGGTTGTGTTTCAGAACATATATATTTTATATAGCCTAACCCTGAGGAGAAGAGTATCAGGACATCTATGGTGAGAAGAATGACTTGAGTATCCACTTCCATTATGTGTTCTCTTTTCAATATATCTTCATCACATAGTATTATATTTGTAACTATGGTTTAAGACCTAGGGTTTGTTTTTTAGTTTTTAAATGGAATAATCAAAATTGATACTCTATTGGGCACCATAATAGTGGGCGTATGCTAGTGAAGGGAGTGTCCCCATGATATTTGTGGGTTACACTTTATATGGGAATTTTTTTCCAAGACATTACCGTGTTTGATTTAATAATTGTATTGGATTTGATACTTATTAATCAATCATACATTGATTGATATCACAAAGGGTGACCTTTCAGGTCACTGGTGGGAGGATTTTTTGGTCATATGGGTTAATGGGATTTCAAGGAAAGACTAGAGAGAACAGAGAATCACAAGATAGGTGGTATTATAGCCCATATTTCTAGTATATATCTGGATGATCAGGGAATGAATCAGGATAATCTCCCTCCATTGGTTTATTATTTCACGGACGTTTTCCTAGATAAATTTTTTCTGCATTCCACCTATGAAGAGGTTTAGTTATTCATCAAGCTAGTGGTAGGAGATGAACTAGTATAAAATACTCATTATAGGATGGCTTGTATAGAGTTACATGAGTTCAAGAGCACTCTAGAGGTAATGGTGAAAAAATGGGTTTATTCAACCTAGTACGTATGAATAGTGTTTTCTTGTCCTTTTTTTAAAGAAAATGAGGATGGTTCCCTCGGGAAATGTCTGTATTATTGGAAATTAAACGCAACGATGATAGATAAATGACACACCTAACCAATTATATATGACCATTTTGATCATCTTTGATGAGCTTGAGTATTTAGGAAAGTTGATTTGAAATTGAGTTATCAACATGTACATGTTCAAACTACATAAATATGAAGTAAAACGTTTCATTGAAGGTATGGTCTATACAAGGATCTTCTTATGTTGGATTCAGGAGTATCATATGTCCTAGAGGGGATTAACTAAGAAGGGTGTGAGATATTAATTTATAGATACATATGTGGCTTCCTTTAAAGAGATGAAAGGGAAATTAAATTTAAAACCAATCCTACTTCTTCTAATTCTGGAAATGAGCTACACTATGTCTTGTGATGCATTAGGTAACAGTATTGGAGATGTTCTGATTCAGGGGGACATAGTGGTGGCATATTAGTATCAGATGTTGAGGCAACAAATGATAAACTACATGACTCATGATATAGAGTTGTCTATAGTTTTTAATTCTTTATGTTGTCGGTGACATTATTTTCTAGGAGATAATTGTGGGGTGTATATGGACCACATACGCCTCAAGTATATATTTAAAAAGCATGATCTGAATTTGAGGTAGATGAGGTGGGTGGAGAACCTAAATTATATTGAGTTTTATCTTTCTTATATGCATAAAAATGTTAATGAAGTAGTTGTTAAACTGATTAGGAGGACACATACTGAGGATGTTTCTGAGTCTAGTAACAAGTTGAATGTTATTTCCTTATTCAATGAGATGAACTTGGAGTCACATGATATCTAAGGGAAATAATATTTTTAATCCTGAGATATGATCTCTAACCGTATGGATAGAGAAAAGATGAGAAAACTATCATATTCTATGGAAATTGTACTATGGGAGAGTGTAGAATGTGAGGAACCACCTCCAAGTTAGACTATGGGTCAGGATGAGATCCTTCATACACCTGGACATGTTTGGTTTCCATTAAAAATGAACAAGGAGCTGATTCCAGAATATGAATCCCCTTTTGAGTATAAAATCATGGAATTACCAAGATGTATCGTGAATTATGTTGTCATTACTGGTGGTCTGGTATGAAATATGAGGTACCTAGTTTTTTTACAAGGTTTTCCACCTATTAGAAGGTGAGGGATGAACATCAGCAAGTATCTTTAATTTTAGAGTCTTTTTCGATTCCCAAGTTTAAATGGTATGATGTAGCGGAGGATTTCATGATTGGGATAGAGAGGTCACCTTATATTTGTGATTTTGATTGGGTAGTTATGAAAACATTCATGAATTTTTAACATTTATTTTCGATCAATGAGGGTTTCTCAATTGATTATCTTAGGAGTTTGAATGTCTACGGGGTCGTAAGAATTCACAGGTTTTATTGTACTGTTGTTTCAGATATGGAAACCTGCTTTAAATCTAATTATTGTATGATTTCTCTCAGGGAACATGGTACATAGATTACTCTATAGATAATATACAACCTTCATATAGAAGTTTAGTCAGAGGGTACAATAAATGGTCTTGATTAATTATAGGAGAATTTGTCTTAGATTTTGGGGGATCATTGGAGTAGAATTTTCCCCTTTTTAGTATACACAAAACATTTTATTTTAGGAGAAAATACACGAGGAACCTTATAAGGAATTTTAGATTAGGGTATGCCTATCACCTTTGTTCAAGTTACAGGTAGGTCAGGTAGCCGGACATGGACAAAATCTCATGTAAGAGACATGTGAGTTGATATAGTTGATTAAGAAATAGATTGTCACTATGTTGTTTCAAAAAATAATCCTATTCCGATCACCATCGATGAACTCAAGAGTTATTGGATAGAGATAAGGTATGTTTTACGTATTTTACCAGGGTTATAAAACAAATGGATTAATATATAAGTTATTTTTTCACCCTGATATGTCAGGGAATTCGAGATTTTACAGAGCCTCAAGATGATATCCATTCAGTTTCAGTTACCTTAGAGGTGTAGAGAAATGCATGATGTCATCCATGTATCCTAGCTACACCATTATCACTTAGATCTATTTCACACTCTGTAACTTGATGAGGCGGGATTGTAGGAATATATATCAATTGAAGAGTATCATATTTGTATCATTGATAAGAGCACAATAGTTCCCAGAGTCTGGTTAGTTCCTTTACTATGCGTGATATGGTAACATGTGAACTTACATGATGAATCATGGGAGTGAGAGGACGATATATGTTTTTAGTGGTAAAAATTATTCTTAGGTGACGCTTGACCACCTATGTAAGGGCCATTTGGGGATGAATTTATTTAGGGAGGGATGATTACATGATCTATAATTTTCCTATGAGGTACAAATATTTTTTAGTTTAAATTATTTTTTACAGCTTCATGTGGATATACAATGAGGTCTGGGGTTAATCATGGGTTTCTAGTGTTTTTAAGGGACTCAAACCTAACCACTAGAAAAAATGGAAGGTAGTACAACTAGTGAAATCTGTGCAAATAATACCACACAGTTTAGTTAAACATGTGAGGCTTGGATATAGGTATAAATTATACCGTATGGTTTTAGGAAATTTTAAGGATCATAGAGCATGAATATGATATGGACTATATAGTGTTTTATAGTGGCAAAGATAAGGCTTGTGTATGTCTAGGTAAAATCAATATACAAACCTTTTAGGGTTCCCTTTGAAGTAGCTATGTGGGAATAGTTGGCAAACAGTTCATCCAACCATCTAGCCAAATAATGCAAGTGAGTTATTTTTTTTTCTAAAATGACCAAATTTACACTTAATATATTAAAATCATATATCAATTTTAATTCTTCCTTTTTTTAATTTTAGTTATCCATTAAGATCTCCTATAATGGATAAATTATAACCTTTGATCATGTTGCTTTCTCTGAACATAGATTCAAACAGTGTCACTCTCAATATATCCAAGCCATTATGTATTCCATTCCTATTATTCTACAATTCAAACATCTTGGTATATAAATATTTTTTATATGCAGGCTAATACATGTTATTTATTGGTTTTAGTTTTGTTCTTCATTTTTCATCGGACCAAGATGAAATCAAAAGATAATACTTAATGATAACTCTACTATAGACTGATAGTATGTGTTCTATTACTTTAAATTGGGATTTGATACTTTAAATGCCTAGTTTATATTGTTCCACGTGATAAAACCTTTTATGGAGCCTTGATAATTATATTAATTTTTAAAATAAATGAATTGAAACCAATTATAGATTCCTTTTAGTTCCATTGAATGTGTATGAGTTTGTTTCCCCAAAAAAGTCCATTCATAGTGTTTTATTCTACTGTTTCCAATTTCAATACAACCCATGGGGTGTGTGTGCAATTTCCATCTTAGAGGAAGCACCGTAATAATTGGAATTAATTTTAAATGAATTTTTATGAGATGGTTTTACTGATTTTTCCATTTGATAACATGATATGGTTTGATGTAATTTTTTCAATGGATTTTCTTAATAACATGAAAATATGTTGGTCAACACATGAAATGTGAATGATTTTGAATTCGTGAAGGAAATGAGATGATGATTTGAAATAGTTGTGGAATCTTGAGTTAGTATACCAAGGATATTTGTTCAGTTTTATTTCATGGGAATTAGTTCCGTGAATTTTGATTGTGGTAATGGACTCCTTGAATGAGATTTATCCATGCCTCTAGATTTAATGGGATACAATGGATCTTGTTATAATTTAGATCAATAATTAATAAAATAACTTTGGACAAGAATGCATAAAATTCTCATAGGACTCCACCCAAGTCAAAAAAGGTTTCCTATGAGATGATCCTAGGACTTCTCAAGGATGCCTTAGTGTTCTATACCTTGGAACTAGCCTTATGGGGTCTGAAACATCTAATTATATGAATCGTCAGCGGTAAATGTAAAATTATTAATTAAATATAATAGACATGGTTAATATGACATACCGGTTTTACTGTGTACCCATTTATGACACAATATATTTTGGATACATCTTGGACCACTTAGTTATTTTCTTTCTCCTTACAGATGCCAAGTTATATAATCTTGACCCTTTTTTTGAAGGGAGCCTTATTTTTTATTGAATGTTACACTTAATTGCATTACTTTTTCCTTGGGTATTTCAATTATATTACTATAATACCAATTATATAATTATAATCTACCTTAAGAGAGATAATGATATTTCTGTATGAATCACGATTTATTAAAATGTTATGAATTAAGTACTTTATTTTTCTAGATTGATCCAAGGAACACATATTTAAATTTATATAGATTCTAGATAAATTACCAAAAATAAGAAACTTTCCATATATGATCAACAATCTAAATGGATCTAAATATATAGGGATCAAATCTCACTTCCCTCTAAATATCATAGTGTTTATCCAAGGTGATATTTGTGAGGTTACCTTTTCACAGACATTAAACTCTATCTCACTGAATATTTTCAATATATATTTTTTTCATCTAAGATATTTTATGATGTTTCATTGAATATCTCTAACCTTTTATTACATTTCAATTGTTAGTTCAGGAATCAATAGATTTTCCTCCAACATCGTCCTAATAAATTTGATTTCTTCACTTACAACAATAAATTGTAACCTTTTATTTCATTTCAATATATTTATTTATATACTTTTTTTACCAAAAAGTTGGAGACGGAGATCTGAATTACACTATTCATGGAGGTTGTTGGTCAAACATTCACATAAACTCTCTTTAAATATTGGGTGGATGGAATGAATGACACATACATAATAATTTATATTAATAGAATAATTATTATATC
Source organism: Viscum album (assembly GCA_963277665.1). Lineage (NCBI taxonomy): Eukaryota > Viridiplantae > Streptophyta > Magnoliopsida > Santalales > Viscaceae > Viscum > Viscum album. Next base: position 1,445,064,605 of record OY728165.1, on the reverse strand, counting down.
ACACATATAAAATATATTATTTCATTTTATCTATATTTACATTCATTGAGGTACTAGAGGTATTAAGGGTGCAATCATATTTTTTAATTGTAATAAAATTATAAATTTCAAAAATGGAATAAAAAGTTCAAAAATAAAAATTAGTGTTGACTTTTTATAAACATCACTTGATAAAAAATAATTTTATGATTTTTGAAAAATATGCCAATAAATGACACATCATTTGCTGACGTTTCAAAAACATGTAATGCCTTAGACCTCTCTGGTCAATTCCCTTTCTAAAATAGGCTGGTTGAGGTGTTCTGGGAGGTCAAGGTGACTCATCCTCAAATATTTTCCAATTTTCCAGTCATGTGAACAATGTTTCCAGTTTTATGAAAAGTATCATGATGTCACTGAAATGGTGTCATAGAAATTAAATATCTATAGTGTTTCCAGAACGGTAGTTCAACAATGTTTCTAGACCAGAAGTTCTATAGTGTTTCCAGAATAGAACATCTATAGTGTTTCTAGAATGGATGATCTATAGTGTTTTTAGAATGGTAGATCTACAATTTTTCAAAACCAGAAGATCTACAGTGTTTCCAGAACTATATGTCTATAATGTGTCTTTACAGAATGATCTATAGTGTCACGATGATTCTATAGTGTCATGATGATTCGATAGTGTCACGGTGAGTCTATAATGTAATGGTCAGTCTACAATGTCACAGTGAGTATACTGTATTTCCAGAATAGTTTCATATTTCCATTCCCAATATTCCAGATTATTTCATGAAACACTGTTACATTTCCTTTTCCAAATTTATAGATTTTTCCTGATTTTCCAATTTAACATTTTCTTTCATGAAAGATGTATTATAATCCTTGTTTTAAGGTATTTAAGGCCGATTTAAATCCCTAAAATCCTATATTAATTTTCCTAAGGATCGGGATGCCTTTACTTCGTTAAACCACATGGATTAATGTGATCATATTTTAATAGAAATTCCATCATATCTTAAAATGTTTCTCCCTTAAGTCTTCTACTGGGACGAGATATCATTCTTCCATGTTCTACTTTTTTGATCGTTGGTGCACAAAGATCGAACCTTGCATTCCTTCCCGTAGAAGTTGTGAAATCAAACATTAACCCTTGGATTGGTTGCCCTTGATGTTCTTCTTTCTTCATGTACACCCCCTATTTTTCTACAACCAAGATGTTTTTATCAATCATCAATAAAAGGTATGATTTATTATTGTTCATTTATGTTCATCTCATTCAATGTCTCCTTTCCTTATTATGTAATGCTATATCCATGTTCCTAAAGGACTTTACTTGGGTGTTTGCTAGTGTGGTTGTGTCTCTGCATCCTTGGGTGAATGAAGTCCTCCAAGATGGGTGATCGTGATTTATTCCTTAGATTTTCAAATAACATCATAAACTTTTTGAGGTACGGGATTCGTTGCATCTCTTTTCTTTTACATGCAACTGTAGAGTTATCATGTTTTAGCCCACTAGATCACAATGAAATTTACAGAATAAATATTATAACCGGATAAGTAAATTGGTATCAATCCTATGTTATTTCCTCTTGTTTTTTCTAGATAGTATGATATCTATGCATTTCTTTATAGCATGTCATTCGTGATGAAATTGTTAAATAATATAAAACCCGAATTAATTGATAATTATTTTTCTAAAGATAAAGTGTCATGTAAATGAATACAGTTGTTGTTGTTAAAATTTGGGGTCAGTCAAATTGATGTAGAAATCATGTTTAATCAATATATGATATCTATGATATCCTTCCATTTTGGATACCCCGAGTTGGAACCTACAAATAATTAAATGGTTAATTCTAGATGGATTAAAGAACCGGAAGTTTAATAAAAAAGATAATTCATCTTAGGGTTTTGATTTACCCCCTTTGTTGTAATGGCCTAGAGCCTTATGCTAGGATCTATGAGAGCTCATTGAGTTTGAAGGTTGGATTCCCAGTTTAAGGTCCAAGAGCCCAATTGATATTAGGTTTTTTCCAGCTTCTTGTGTTGTGATGTGATTCTGGATGGCTTTTGTGATATTCGGGGGCAATGAGACCCAATGGTTGTGGTAGCAGTTTATGCCTAGAGTAGCGAGATGCATTTGTTTAGGCTTCTGGGATTCGCGGAGGAAATTGGGGATGATGAAATGGGATGGATGTTAATGTTTGGATTATTTCTGATTTTTATTGGTTGTTATCTTCATTACCTTCCCCACTTCTCAAGGAAGATCTTTTTTCTTACGCTCCTTCCAAAAGGGGTGAAGATTCATGTGTTTTTCCAAATGATTTACGTTTTTAGATTCTAAAGGGGGGGACAATTATGTGCTCTACCTATAGGTGGAAAAGACATGATGGGTAGTTCAACTAAACACCATGTTGTAACCCGTTTGTATAGTATCATAGAATATATACCTATAATGCCTAGTAATATGGGAATATAATAATTTTATTAATAAATGATTTAACGAATTAAGTTAACCCATGGTATTGGAGCTCGCTGGGACGCAATGTTGAGGTTTCGATTTAAAGGAATATTGGAATTTGGGTGTGATGTTAATGAAATATAATTGTTAATGGTAAATTAATGTTTTATGATTTAATAAATGAAACGTTAATCTAAAAAAATGGAATGAAGTAAAATAACTAATCTCTTTAAATGGTTGTGTTCTTATAGGATACCTTGTCTTAGTAGTGGAAGCTGGGAATCTGAGATACATTATCTGTAGTTGAGTTATAGAATAGGGTTTTCCCATAGTGTGGTTGTGAGATATATTATATCATGATATTTTTTTGTTTTTATATACTACACCGCCCCATTAGTTAGGGAAACTAACACCCTGGGGATTCTGAGCTTGGGGGGGGGGGGTGTTTTCCCCAACATTCCGATGGGAGGATGGATGGATGACTACCCCCTTGGGCTTCGCTCTCTTTTTCTTGGTAGTTATGTGTGCATATAGGCACAATGGTTAGTTTTCCCCATATATGTGTGTAGAGGGATGTAATGGATTGTTGATATTAACACACATAGATTCTGGATATAGATTCATATGGACTACTATAGGTGTAACATGTATAGCATATGAAGGATTGAGGATCCTTACTCGGTGTATGGGATAGAAGGGCTTGATTTTTAACACCCAACGTATAATAAACATTATGCGAGATGTGGTGGCGCCCAGAATCTACCTAGTTACTTTGCTTTAATGGGATTGGTGGTCTTGTTTCACGAGGTTCATGTTGTGGTGCTTCACCGAGGTGACTCCAAGAATGCCATTTTGGCGATAGTATCTTAGGATGTGCGATGTTGGGGAAAATCTGTAAACTAGTGGTCAAGTAGTAGTGGGTTACCCTTGATATTATTTCTATAATGTTATATACTATTATATGTGATACTTGGTGAGAGTAGCCATGGTGTGGCTGGGATCTTAGAATACCTGTTTAGGTGACGGGTTAACTTAACTTCTTGTTCACTATGCTTTAGCATGGTTTCTTTAATTTTTCATGAGAGGCTCTGGGGAGGATCCTAAGAAGTGTGTTTTTATACTCATGCTATGTATATGTAAACTATTTCAGGTCACTTGAATCAGGTTGGAGATCAGGCTGGTTACTACGAGCTAGGGGTTACTGGAGCTGTTTGGGCTTCGTGGTTTCTGTTGTTTTTTCATTAATTTGGTATTTGCAATTTTTCCATTCAGTTGTAGTAGTTTTGCGGTATATCCCATTTCTGTACTTGGGATTTATTTTATATTTATGTCTGAGTTAGAGTTGGTTGGTTAATTTCTTATCTCCCTCTTTATCATGAGTTCTCATAGAGGGCAATGCCTCCCATTTGTGTGTTTACTATATCCTTGGTTCTAGTTTCCAACTCGGGGCTTATTAGAGGCTGGAATCGGGGGTCACTGTATCCCTTATCACATTGCTTGCCTAGAAGTGGTACACCTTGTGGGGAGGGGGTCATGATCATGTGGTATTAGAGGTCTGGTTGAGGGATATGATGGAGTTTGGTGTTAGGAATAGGTGAGGTGGCATGGGTTGGTAGGGTAATGGTGGCAGTCATGTTTAGAAAGTGATGTAAACATTGGAGACTAGTTAATACACTGGTGTTTGTGGCCCCTTGTGATCTGATGCATGGACCATTAAGTTTACAATTGCTACTAATGTAGGTGATACTAGTTTTAGGGTAGAGACCTAGGAAAGGATCATGCATCATTCTTCATTGTGTCTATGTTTGAATGGGTAGTACATGGGATTGGATAACCGAAAATGAATAAAATAAAATAATTAATTAATTAATGTTGAGTCTTCCATATTCCATGTTTACGAGATCTATATTTTTTTAATTTTTCTGATATAGCTCCGGGTCGACTTCCTACTCAGGTTCGCAAAAAATATATTCAGTAAGCTGTGCCAGCATATCGCTATACGGTAGAAGTTGATGATGAAGAAACGTGGAGGAGGAAAATCTACGAGTTTTAGAATTAGAATATGCAAAATTACAAGGGATATATTTCACACGCAGTCACAGAAGACTAGTTGGGGGAGGTCGAGATATGATTCTGTTCAATCCATGCTCGGAAGGATCATTGGTTGTCTTTGGTTGTGATGATGTTTCATAGAGCAGCGAGGTAGTGGTGGTTCTTGTTCATTAGGGATCACAAGGAGTTGGAAATCTCATTAGAGATGTTCGGAGATATGTCTATAGTCATGTTTGTTTCTTTGACCACGAAGACATCCAGTCTCTATGAGCTTCTTACACTTAGATAGGGGTGATCTAGTGTGCGAGGTTTGGAAACCATTTCAAGAACCTTTTTCAATATTCTTTGCACCTATTTCCAGATGATGAGGTCAGGGCAAGGCATTTTGATGCAGCTTTGCATTCATAGATCCATCGACGTGTCACCCCACTTATAATGAAGAAACATTTTGAGGTGCTAGCGAGGGCAAAGGTCATCGAGAGAAAAATGGCCAGAACTAGATCATCATGAGAGTGAAGTTTTCATGATTCCTCACGAAGCAGAACTGTGGTCCGGGGTTTTCAATATTCAAGAAATAAGAGTTTCCGTTCAGATGGAGGTATGCCCTATCCCTCACCATCTCATTTCGTCGGGGGAAAGATCTCTCAGGCCTATACCAAGGGATCACACACATGTGTTTCTTTTGGAGGACAATGTTATACGCAGTGAGAGTTCCCGACCTTACAGAGCAGTCATCATGCACCAGCTGTTCTACTCTAGGTTCCTCTATTGAGGTAGTTCTAGAAAAGGTAGTATTAGTAGGTGGCACCAAATTTGGATCAGCATAGAGCAGATAGGGAAGGAATAGGTCAACCTCGTGCTACTCCCCGTCATCCGAGAGTAGAGCACGACCATATTGGTTGTCATCATCAAGGTCACAGATTCAATGACGTAAGTCATGATCATCTTAATTCTTTAGCGTCTCCATTTCCATGCAATGCAGACATCATTCGAGGTACCCTATTCATGTTTTCAATATTTGTGTATTCCTTGTTGGATTTAAGAGTGACACACTCCTTCATATCACTTTCCTTGTTCGTGCTTTGGGACTTGAGGTAGAGAGGCTTCCAGTGCCCCTGGCATTGTCTATGCTTGTTGGAGGTCAAGATTACTTGATTATAGTATGTAGATACCATGAGATACTGGGGGGATGCACTAGTCATGGGTATACTTTCTTTGTTTAAGGATACAAACATATTATGTTAGACTCATCATGAATTGGTTGTATTCGGTGTAGGATATCATGGATTTCTTCATGAGGAAGGTGGTATTCCTCAATGATGATGGAGATCCAGTGATGTTTGTTGGAAAGTGAGACCCTTAGATGGGTAAGAGGCATGTTCCTCTATTATCATCCTTCATGGATGAGATGATGCTAAGTTCTTCAGAGTCTCAACAGTTGGTGTTTCCCAGGGTCGTAGAAAAGTTCCACGATGTCTTTCCAGAAGAGGTTGTAGCATTACCCCCTCAATGATATATCAATTTTGGGATCATGCTACAACTAGGAGCATCACTTGTCTCTATGTCTCTATATATGAAGTACCCTTCTGAGTTATGAGAGCTACGTATACAAATTCATGGTCAGTTACACTGTGGTTTTGTTCATCTGAGTGTGTCACCGTGGGGTGCACCGATTTTCTTCATGAATACGGATAATAATAATTTTTTATTCGGTATCCATTATTTTAGAAAAAACAAAGTGATTGTGAATAATATCTATACTATTCTATGGAATGATGATTTATTTGATCTACTGAAGTATGCAAGTTGGTTTTTGAAGATTTACATGAAGTAAAGATATCATTATATTTGTGTGAAGGATGAGGATATCCCAACATCTTCTTTCTATTGTTGTCTTGGGAATTATGAGTTTGTTTTAATGTTGTTCAGTGTGATGAATTCTCTAGGTGTGTTAATGGGATTGAATAATGATGTGTTATGTGAGTTCCTGGATAAGATTGTGGTGGTTTTCATTGATGGCGTTCTTGTGTACTCCACATATGAGGAGGATCATGTAGTGCATCTACATGCCATTTTATGATTTCTTCATCAACAAAAGCTATTTGGGATATAGTCAATGTGACAGTTTTAGGGTTAATAAATTCATTTCATGGGGAATGTTGGGTCCTAGTATAGAGTAGTTGTGGATCCATCTAATATAAATGTAGTTGTGACTTGGTATCACAGTCTACTACCGGATGTTCATAGCCGATTTTTCTAGGGTTGTGACTCCTCTAAAAACATTGACTAGGAAGGATCAGGATTTCATGTGGACTGATCAGTTTCAGGAAGCTATAGAGTATCTGAAGGAGAAGTTGGTAAGTGCCTGAGTTCCTTTTCTTCCATCTGTGGGAGTTTAGTTTTATGTCTTCTGTGATACTTCGCATATGGGGTTAGACTGTGTTTTGATGAAGTAGGGATCAATTTTTTTATGGGTCTCAGTAGTTATATCCCCATGAATGTAACTATGACACCCATGATCCTGAGTTATATCCATGGTGTTTTATATGATGTTGTGGTGAAATTACCTCATTGGTGATCGCTTTTTGGTTTTCACCACTCATATGATCATGCGGTATTTATTCTCCCAGCGTGACTTAATCTTGTGACAAAATTGGTGTATGGATTTCTTATAGGAATACTACATCAAAATCTCATATAAACCTAGGAAGAGGAATGTTTTAGCTGATGTGTAGATCCAAAAGTCACATAGTGATGCAGTGGGTGAATCTAGTGATTCTTGGAGAGTAATGGAAGAACATTCATCATTAAATCTCGATATTGGAGAAGTTGGGGCCATAGGTTGTCTTTTTCAGTTTTTGGTGCAGTCATCCATGGTGAAGTAGGTGAAAGAGTCCCAATAGGGGGATCTAGAGGTGGAGGTCTGAAGAGACCAAGTTGTTTGTGGTGAGGCCACTGATGGTTGATCTGAGGATGAACAACACTGGGTGTTGTATCATTGAAGTATTTTTTTAATGTTTCTATGTATGTGATAGTTCATAGAGAGTTCCATAGTTATTCTTTAGAGATTCATTCTATCATGAAAAATATGTACTGATCCTTGATGAGTCTATTTTGGTGGCCTGGGTTTAAGCGTGTAGTTGTGGAGTTTGTGTCTCTATGTTTAGTATACCAAAATGTGAAGGCCCAGCCCCTTTTCCCCAGTTGTTTTCTCCAGCCATTAGATATTCCTGAGTAGAATTCAGAGGACATATCAATGGTCATTGTTACTTGTTTACCTCATGATGAGGGAGGAAAAAAACTATTTGGGTTTTAATGGATCATTTAACAAAATCATCTCACTTTAAAGCGAACATGGAGTCAAGCTCAGTGGATGTTTTGTCGAGGCAGTATATGGATGAGGTGGTTAGACTCCAATTATTCCCAAGGAAGATCATATCCAATCGAGATACTCTTATTACCTCTAGGGTGTGGAGAGGTCTTCAACATGATTTTGGGTCTTTGTTATAGCTTATCAATGCATTTATATGTAAACATATGTTCAGAAAGAGCAGAATATCCAGACTCTTGATGACATTTTACACTCTTGTGCCCTATATTTTGGATGATATGGGATGAAGAAATTAACCAAGATGTAGTTATCTTAAACAATACTTTTCTCTCCACCATCGGTATGACACCATCTAATCCTTGTGTGGCCGACCATGTCATTCTTTGTTGTGCTGGACTGGAGTCGGAGAATCAGTAATTATCAGACCAGTACTAGTTTAGAATACAATAGAGATAGTTTAGGTAATTCATGAGATGATGAAGACTTCACATGATCATCAAAAATCATATGCCGATCAAAGGAGGAGACCATTAGAGTTTGATGTTGGGGATCATGTGTTATGATGGTAACTCCCCATCGTGGTAAACAAAGGTTTGGTCATAGGAGTAAGATTTCTCTTTAGTTTGTTGGAACTTTTGAGGTGTTGGCTCATGTTGGAGCCATGGTGCATCGAGTAGCACTTACCCCATAGATGAGATGGATACACAATGTTTTTCATTTGCCATATCTCTATTGTAATCTTCATGATGACTCTCACGACATCTATTGAGGAGAGATCGAAATTGATGATGATGCGTCCTTCGAAGAGTGGTATGTGGAGATCCCAGACCACAAAGAGAAGGTGTTTCTCCGGTGTTTTATCCCCTTGGTTTGTGTCTTATGGCGACATAGTGGCGTGGATGAGAGTACATGGGAATATGAGTCGCAGATACATGATCATTACCTCGTGTTGAATAATGTAAACTCTTTTCATTTAAAAATGTTCTCTTTTGTAGGTATAGACCTTTCGTTTTTATAAGAAGGATTTATTTTATTGATTATTGTGTCTTGATATCTTTTTAGAGGTATCTTGAAGGGTGGTTGTATGGACCCCTTTTCGATTTTCTTATGGGTTGGTTTTGAATTTCCAATGATGAGATTGTTTTTAGAGGTATCTAATGTAATGGACCGGACCTCTCTGGTCCACTCCCTTGCTAAAATATGGTGGTTTAGGTGTTCTTGGAGGTCAAGGTGACTCATCCCCATCCCTCTGAAAATTTTCCAGTTCGGTGAATGGTGTTTCCCGTATTATGAACAGTTTTGTTGTGTCACTGAAATAGTGTCACATAAATGGAAGATCTAAAGTGTTCCCAGACCGGATGATCTACAGTGTTTTCAGAATTGTATATCTATTGTGTTTCCAAACCCAGAGATCTACAGTTTTCAGGAATGGTAGATCTGTAGTGTCTACATAACAGAAGATATACATTGTTTCTATAATGATAGATCAATAGTAATTCTAGACTAGAATAACTAAAATGATTCCAAAATGGTAGATCTATAGTGTTTTGAGGCTGAAAGATCTACAGTGTCATGGTGAGTCTACTTTGTCATGATGAGTCTACAGTGTCATGGTTAGTCTAGAGTGTCACAGTGAGTCTACAATGTCACGGTCATTCTATAGTTTTTCCAGAACTGTTTCATGTTTCATTTTCTAAAATCCCAAACTGTTTCATGAAACGGTGTCACATTTCCTTTGGCTAATTTCAAAATTTTTCTAGATTCAGTGATTTAATGTTTTCATTGAAGAAAACCACATTAGAATCCCCGTTTTAATGGATTTAAGGCGGATTAAAAGACCATAAATCCTATATTAATTTTCCTAAGGATTGGGATTCCTTTACTTGGTCAAACCACGTCGTTTAATGCGATCTTATATTAATGTAAATTCTTGGGTATCTTAAACCGCTGCTCCGTTAAATATTTTAAAGGGATGAGATATTATCATCCCTTATTCTACCTTCTTATTCATGGGTGTGAGATGTTCGAACCTCTACTTTATTCCCCAAAGGAGTTTTGCGATCATACTTTCCTCCTTGGTTTGGTTCCCCTTGAAGTTCTTATTTCTCTAAGTGCACCCCCTATTTTGGTGCGACCAAGCAGTATCAATCAATCTTTGACATAAGGTATAATTTATTTTCATTTTTTGGGTTGAACTCCTTCTATTCCTCCTTACCCTATTATGAACTTCTATATCCATGTTCCTAATGGACTTTTCATGGTTGTTGGCCGGTGTGGGTGTTTCATTGCATCCTCGAGAGGATTCAGGCCTCTAAGAGAGGTGATAATAATATGTTTTTTAGTCTTTTCGAAGCGGATTAGAAACCTTTTGAATTATAGGATTCATTTCTTCTCATTTATTTTACAAAAAATAGTAGAGTTAGCATGTTTTATCCCACTGGATCACAATGAAATGGACATAATAAATATTTTAATAGTATAAGTAAATTGGTATCGATCATATGTTTTTCCCCTTGCTTTTTCAATATATTATGATTTCTTTTATTTTCTTGTTAGCATGTAATTATTGATGAAATTGGTAATGAAAATAAATAAAGAATTAATTGGTAAATATTAGGATATAGATAAATAAGAATGTAAATGTATCCTTTGTTTTTCTTAATCTGAGGTTAATCAAATTGATGCAGTAAAAATGTTTAATAAATTTGTGATAACTATGATAGAATTATGTTTAGGTAACCCATAGTTGGAATGTTAAAATAATAAGTTGGATAATTTTATATGGATTAAAGAACAAGTTGTTTGATAAAAAGATAATTCCTTGTTGGGTTATAAATTGCCCTCTTTATTGTAAAGGCCAAGATTCGTATGCTTGGAGTTGTGAGATCTCATTGCGTTTGAAGGATGGATGTCGTGTTTAAAGTCCCAGATCCCAATTTATATAATGTATATTTTCATACTGTTTGTGTTGTGATGTGAGACTAGATGGCTGTTGTGATATGTGGGGGAATGGAGGCCCATTGGTTGTGGCATCAGTTGATGCCTAGAGTGGCGAGATGTAGCAGTTTATGCATGTGGGTGTCGGGGAGGACACTAGGGATGATGAAACAGGTTGGATGGGAAATTTTGGATACTCGCTGATTATTTTGGGTTGTTATCTTCTTGAATTTCCCCACTTATCAAGGAAGATAGTTTTTCTTACCCTCTTTATAAAAGGGGAAAAGACACACGGGGTATGTCACAAGATTCCCAAGTTGATCTTTTCAAGGGAGGACAGGTCTACACTCTTGCAATAGGAGGAAAAGACATGACAAGTAGTTCAACTAACCACCATGTTAATCCCCCTTGTGTTTAGTAGCTTATAATATGTTTCTAGAATGCCAAGGAATATTTTAAAGTAATAATGATTTTAATAGAGGATTAAATGAAGGATGTTTACCCATGGGGTTGGATCTTGATGCGATGTAATGCTGAGGTTGAAATTTAAAGGTACAATGGAATATGGGTGTGATGCTAATGAAATATTAATTTTAAGGGTTAATTAATGTTTAATGATTTACTTAACATAATGTGAAAATTATAAAAATTGAATGAATTAATGTAATAAATCTTTTTAAATGGTTATGATCTTATAGGATACATAGTCTTAATAGTGTAAACTGGGAGTTCGATAGACATTAGCTACAGTTGAGTCTGAGAGTTGGTTTTCCCATTGTGTGGTTGTGAGATAGATTATATCATTTACTTTTTGTGTTTCTATATGCTACTCTACCATTTCATTTAAGGAAATAGACACCCTATGGATTCTAAGCCCTAGGGGTGTTTTACATAATATTCTGATGGGAGGATGGATGGCGGTCTACCCCCTTTGGCCTCACTCAATTATCTTGGTAGTTACTTGTGCTAGTAGGCAAAACAGTTAGTTTTCCCTAAATATGTGTGTAGAGGGTTATAAAGTCTTGTGGTTATACACACAAATATATTCTGGATATAGTTTCATTTAGACTACTATAGGTGTAACATGTATAGCCTATGATGTCTTAAGGATCCTTACTTGGTGTATGTGCTATAATTTCATGAGGATTAATACACTACGTATGATACACAAAATGAAATATGTGGTGGCTCATAGAATCTACCTATTTACTTTTCATAGAAGGATGTGGTGGTGTTGTTGCATGAGGTGAATGTTGTGGTGGTTCAACCAGGTGTCTCCAAGCAAGCCTTTTTAGTGAGAGATGCTTTGGATGTTTGATGTTGGGGAAAAGTGGAAAACCTATGGGGAAGTAGTAGCAGGGTACCTATGATATTATTTTTATTATAATATATTCTCTTTTATGTTGTACTTGATGATAGTATCCATGGTGAGGCTGGGAACATAGTATACCTATTTAGGTGATGAGTTTGTTTCACTAGTTTTTCAATGTTCGTTATCATTATTTCATTACTTTTTCACAAGAGGATCTAGGGGGGAACCTACTGAGTATACTATTATAAATTACCTATGTATATATGAACTATTTTTAGGTCACTTAAAGAAGGTTGAAGATCAGGCTGGTTACTAATAGCTTGGGGTTGGAGCAGTTGTCTTGGCTTCGTGGTTGCTGTTGTTTTTTTACTTTCCTTTGGTACATTCAATTTTTCATTTTGGTTGTAGTAAATTTTCATGAAATTACATTTGTGCACTTTTGATTTCTTTTATATTAAAATCTATGATGGAGTTGGTTGGTGTCTATCTTATCTCTCTCTTTCTCATGTGTTCCCATAGAGGGTAATGCCTCCCATTTGTGTGTTTACTATACCATCAGTTCTAGTCACCAACCCAAGGCCTAATGGAGGTGGGACTTGTGGGTCACTATCTTACTTCTCACATTTCCTGCCGAGGAGGGGTACACCTTGTGGAAAGAAGGCCTTGAAAAAAATATATATAAATTTAATTTCATTTACTGATTTTTATTCACAAACTATTCCAAAAAACATCACCAAAAAACGTGTCACTATATTTGTGACCTATACAAACGTCACTAATTTAGTAATGTTTTTACCTTTATTTCAAATTTTTTTTGTAAATGGTGTGTTTCTATATAGTGACATTTTTATAAATTGTAAATTTATATTGGCTTATAAAATATTACAATTAGAGTTTTTTTTATAAATGTCTCTAATTTATATACACCTAATTAAGTGGTGTTTTTTTGAAACATATGTAAATATATTTTGGATTCTTATAGACATCACTAATCCAAAAAAGTTTCTATTTGTAATTTTTATAGTGAGATGTCTTACTCTCCCTATATACACACCCAAGTCCATTGTTTCTATTCAAAAGCCTCTAGAATTCATGGAGATGTGATTTGGTCAATGTGACCTATGTGCTCGTGGTACTGTTCAATGGAATCCAGGTATAGATTTCATAAAGTGGTATCAAATGAAATTTTTATTTTCATGTTTATTTACTATTTTGAGACAATGGATAAGGATAGAAAGGTATAGGAATTTGTTAATGAGTTGTGACTTGGTGAATCTAAGCCACGTAAAGGAAAACCCATATTACAAAGAACATGAATTGTTGTTTACTAGAATTTTTATATTACAATTGATTTGATTCCACCACTGTGTGATGCACATAAATTATGAAGTTATCAATGATATGAATGATAATTTTATTGTATCATTTCTTGATTATATGTGGGTAAGAATCTCATGCATTATTTTAGGCACTTTATTGGATTCAAATGCAATGAATTATTTCATGACATATATGATTCATTTATAGACTACATGACTTTGTGATATTTGTCTCATGTTATATACAATATGTTTAATAAATGATATTTTCAGGAAATTTAGAAGAATGGTTGGTACATAGAATTAATTATGTAACCAATGAAATGTTTTCTTGATTAGGCTACAATAGACACTTAGAGAATCCAATGTGGTAGCTTAAGTCAGGGGCTATTAGTCGCATGGACTATAAAGTTTCATGGTATGGATTAATTGGATCAAATTTTGTTTTATGAGGTTGATGGACCCCTCTGGATTTTATGTGGCAAATCATTTTCTTAAAACATTTATGAAAAAATGTGAAATGAATATGAATTCAATTGAAAATTAAAATGTGAACAAAATAACTTGACATTGACCCCAATTTTGATTGGTCCTTAGTAAGTGTCTATAGTGATGTTTTAACTATTTATATTTATAATGTTCTAGAATTGGGAGTAGGAAGTGGTGTTTGCAGTGTTTATTGAAAGGATTTTTCCAGTAATATGTTTTAAACTATGATCTTTTTCCAATTGAAATTTTTTGAGGTGTTCATTTTGTATTGTAAATACATGACACCACGATGACCTCTAGTCCTACAATATGAAGGTGGTGGGGACCATTCTATAGAGGAGATTGACCAAGGGATACTAGTATATCATACTATATATCCAGGTGAGCCACCAAAGATTTTACCGAAATAGGTGCTGATGCATAGTTTAGTGAATGTTTTCTATATTATGGAAGACTTTCGAGGGGGCACCACATCCTTCCTTATCTATGGTTGAGTTGATGAAGGTGTTCCAAAAGTAACATCCTCCCACATTTTTAGGTGATGATGGTCCACTAGCTCCAGATATATGAGAGGAAACTACACTATAGGCATTCAATCATCTGGTGACACCTCATTAGAGGAGATTTAATCTCACGAAATACATGTTTTGGGGAGAAGAAAAGAACTACTGTGATTTTGATAAACAAGATAATAGGATATGAGATATAGTTTCAAGTGATTTACAAACTTGATTTTATAAATAGATTTTAAAAAAGACTCTGATATCAGAGCAGACCAATGAGTTCATGAGTCTATAGTAGGGAACCATGACAATTGTGGAATATACAGAAAACATTACGAAGCTGCAACATTCAGCACCAATATATCTTGTTGATGAGGAAAAGAGGGAGCGGTGCTACAAAGAAGTTATCAAAAAAGGTTTTCAATCCCATTTCAATGTGTTCAGGTAGATGATGATTACTTGATAGTGAATCGGGAAAAAATTATAGGGAAAAACTTGAGGGAATCATGGGATGAAGAGTTAGGTGGTTTAGCATTTTGAATCATTTGTTCAACATCTATTATAAGGAATTAATGTTTTGAGGCTTCCTAGGATATGAGTACCATCTAGACTAGTAGTGTTTGCATTTCAGTTTTACTTCATAAGTATAGAATATGGGGAAACATAAAGAATTACTATTTTCAAGATCTATTCATGTACCCATATTGTTGAAGGATGGAACACAAATATCATTTTTATTATACTTTATCTCCATAAGTTAGTGTATGGGGGTCATATATTACTTTTAGATTAGGAGTGGGTTCACAGCACCACTCTGAGCTAAAATCTGGAATAGTACCAGTTGATGAGGCTATGATGATGGTTATGGAAAGGAACCTTTTGTACCAACACAATAGTGTGGGATTCATATATGTAATGAGATTCATTCATAAGATTGTGGTTAAGACCAGATATATTCTATATATCCTAATACTAAGGAGAATAGTATTAGGACATCTATGGTGGGAGGAATAATCTTATTAGCTACTACACTTGTGTGTTATCTTTTCGATATAGTTGAATCATGTAATTTTTTATTTGTACCTATGGTTGATGGCCTTGGGATGGTTTTTTTTCATATAGAATCATGAATATTAATCCTCCATTGGGTACCTGAACAAAGGGTTTACACCAGTGAAAGGAGTTCCCCCATGATATTGTTGGGTTTCACTTTGTATGGAATTTTTTTCCTTAATATGACTGTATTTGACTTGATTCATGGAATGTATTGGATACTTTCTAGTCAAGCCTAAATTGATCGATATCAAGGAGGGTAACCTTTAAAATCACTAGTGTGAGGATTTTTTGGACATATGGGTGAATGAGATGTTCAAGAAAGACCAGATGAACTAGATATTCATAGGCTAGGTGGGATGATATCCCAAATTGATAGTATATATCTAGTTGATCAGGGAATGTATTATGATATTGCCCTCCAGTGGTGGATAATTTCAATGATTTTTCTTTAAGGAATATTCTATTATACCATAGGAGAATTGGTTTATTTATCCATCAAGACAGTTGAATAAGCTAAACTACTATATATTCATCCTTATAAGATAAAAAGTATAGAGTTACATGTGATCAAGATGAAACTGGTGGACTTGGAGAGAAAGTGGATTATTGGACCTAGTACATCTCCATGGGGTTCGCTGGTACTTTTTGAAAAAAGGGTGGACAATACCCACATGATATGTGTGTATTATTGGAAATTGAACTAGTTTACAATAGATAAACAACACCCCTCATCAAAGATAGATGACCGTTTTGATCATCTTTGATAAGGTTGGGTATTCTGGAAAACTAATTTGAGACCGAGATATCACCAGGTATGTGTTCAACCTATATAAATACATAGTAAAACTTTTCATAGAAGGTATGGTTTATTCAAGTATCTAGTTATGTATTCCGGTCTCATGATAATGATAATAGTTTTTGTGGATATGATGAAATATGTTTTCTATATATATTTGGTATTAATATGGTAGTATTCATGGATGATATCTTGGGGTATTTACACTATTTAAACAACCATGAAAAACATCTTGAGATCATTTTGGATGCACTGAGGAAGCACCATTTATGTTAAGATAACAAAGTTCCAATTCATGATGGTTAAGATTCACTTCCTCAGTCATTTTATCTAAAAGAAAAGAGTATTATTTGGCCTAGAGGATGTGTGAGCAGTAGTTTTCTGTGAGAATCCTAAGAACATATTTGATATACATTATTTCATAGGGCTACATGGATATCTCAATCATTCCATATAAGAATTATCATGCCTTGAATCACCTTTTAAGGGATCAAGAAGGAAGAGTGTGATATATTAATGAACATATACCTATGAGGTTTTCTTTCAAAACATGAAAGGGAGATTTAATTCACCACCAATACTAATAATTATGAATCTGGACATGAGCTACACTATGTATGGTGATGCATTCAGTAATAGTGTTGGAGTTGTCCTAATGCAGGGGGTAGATTGGTTATGTAAATGTATCAGAAGTTGAGGCCACCCATGAAAAACTACCTAACTCATTATATTTAGATGTCTATAATTTTCAATGGTTTGCGTTGTTGGAGACAATATTTTCTAGGAGAGAATTTTGTGGTGTATTTGGACCACAAAACCCTTAAGTATATATTTTTTAAGCATGTATTGAATTTGAGGAAGCAGAGGTTTGTGGAGAACTTAATGTATTTTGAGTTAATGGTTAAATATAAATCTATAAATGTTACTTTAGTTGTCAATACACTGATTAGAAGTAATCATATACAAGATGTTTTGGAGGCCAATAGATAGTGGAAGATTAAGTCCTTATTCTATGAGATGAACTCAGATTCATAGGATAGCCAAGTAAAAAAATTCATTAATCCATAACTATGATATCTACCCTTTTTTATAGAGTGAGTATGAGGAAATTCCATATTCTATGGAAATAGTCCTATGGGAGAGTGTGGCATGTGAGGACCCACCTCCTAGTGGGACTGTGGGTGAGGATGAAATCATTCATTCACATGGTTATGTCTGGGATTTATTGGACATATGTGGGGATATGATGTTGGACTATCATCCCTCATTTTGGAAATAACATCCTAGAATTGTCAAGATTTATCATTAATTATGTTTTCATAACTGGTGGTCTTGTTTGAAATGTGAGGTAGCTGGTTTTGTTATGAGGTTTTCCACCTATCAGCAGGTGAGGGATAAACGTCAACAACTAGACATACATTTATCTGTGTTACCAATTTCTGATATGAAATGGGATTAGGTTGTGAAGGATTTAATGATTGGGATATAGAGGTCACCTCGAGGTAGTGAATTTGTTTGGGTTATTATGGAAATACTCAAGATGGTTTCACATTTAATGCTTATCATAGAGGGCTTCTCAGTTCATTATATTGGGAGGTTGTATGTCTATGATATAGTACAACTCCATGAGGTCTAATGTACTATTTTTTAGATATGGAAACCTGTTGACATCTAATTTTTGTATGACTTTGCCTAGGGAACATCGTACGCATATTCTTCGAATCATAATATACCACCCCCAAATAGACGGTTAGTCAGAGCATGCGATAAATGTTCTAGAATACATGCTACGAGAATGGGTCCAGGATGTTGGGGGATCATTGGAGTGAAATATTCCCCTTTTTGAGTATAACTAAAAAAATTTATATTAGAATACTATACATATAAAACCTTATGATGATTTTTTAAATTATTCCATGCCAATCTCCTTTTTCCAAGTTAGTGGTATGTGAGGTAGCTTGATAATATCCACATCTCATGTAAGAGACTTATGAGTAAGTATAGTTGATTAGGAAACATATGTCCACTACATAGTCTCAATGAAAATCTCATGCAGATCGATATTTTTGACCTCTAGAGTTCTAGGTTAGTAATATGTTTTTATGTATGTCACTGAGGTTGAGACACAGATGAACTAGGAGAAAAGGTATGCACTTATCATGATATGTCATTCCATTTGAGATTCTATAGTGCCTCATGCTGATATCCTTTCAGTTGTAGTTACCTCAATGGTATTGAGAACTGCATGAAATCTTCAATGTATCTTAGATGGACCATTTTTAGTCAGATCTATTTCAAACACTACAACTAAATGAGGTGTAATAATTAGTAGATACATACTTTTATTAACATATTATTTGTATATTTTAAAGGAGCATAATGGTTCTAAATGTCGGGTCTGTTCCTTTAGTATTTGTGATATGATAACATGATCATTTACATGATGAATCATTGGAGCGGTAGGATGATGTATGTGCTCAGTGGCTATAATTATTCTCATGTGATTCTTGACAACATATGTAAGGTCCATTTGGGGATGAATTTCATTTGGGTGGGGGTGATTATATTATATATTACATTCTTATGAGGAATATATGTTTTTTCACTTTTGATGCTTGCTTACAACCTTATGGGAAATGAAATTCAGGTCATGGGTTCATATAGGGTGTCTCGGGATTTTTAAGAGCCCAAAGTCCAACAATTAGAAAAAAAACATGTTATTTTACATCATTAGTGGATGCTATGCAAAAAATACCACATAGTTTATTTATCCATGCTAGGAATAGATCTATGGATAATGTAGCCTGTATAGTTTGAGGAAACGATATGGAAGGAGGGTCATGATTATAAAAGGACCTACATGGTTATTTATAGTGGACGAGACAAGGATTGTGTATGTCTATTTAAATTGTGAGCACGAACCATTTAGGGTTCCCCTTGATGTAGTGAAGTGAGCATAGTGGGCTTACAGTTCACCCAACCATCCATCCAAATCATGAAAGCCTGTTATTTTTTCTAAAACAAAAAAATTTATCCTTAATATTTTAAAATCATATATCAATTTTCATTATTCCTCCATTGAATTTTAGTGAGACCCTCGGAGCTCCTTTGAAGGCCAAATCATATACATTTCTCATGTTTCTCTGTACAAACATAGATTAGAATACTATTAGTATCACATGATCCACGCCATTGAGTAGTCCATTACTATAATCCCATTATTCAACCTTCTTGGTATCTAAACTGTAATTTAGGTTCTAGAAAATATGAATTATTTCTAGTTTTTACTAATGTTAGTCATTTTTTTTTTGAACGGGATCAAATCAAAAGATGATACCAAAAGAGTACTTTATCATAGACTTATGGTAGGTGTTCAATTCCATTAAATTTTGATTTGATT
The DNA here is from genome assembly GCA_963277665.1 of Viscum album. NCBI lineage: Eukaryota > Viridiplantae > Streptophyta > Magnoliopsida > Santalales > Viscaceae > Viscum > Viscum album. The sequence continues at coordinate 1,445,044,964 of OY728165.1, read as the reverse complement.
CTTTGCATTCCTAGGTTCTATTGTGCCACATGACAGACCTATCAATGACACTATGATAATTAATTGAATATTTAAACTAAAATAATTTAATCCTATTAGGGTTTCCTTATAGATCCTTTGAGTTTGTAGGAGTCTATTTCTCCAAAATAGGACATTCTTAGGGTGTTTCCCTATAATTTTCTATTTCTATGCAAACCATGGTATTTTAATGTGTTCTTTCCCTGTTATAGGAATACCTTTTATAGTTTCAATTAAATTTAATTGAATTTTTAGAATATTGTATACCGCATTTTCCATGTGATAACATGACGTGGTTTGAAGAAATTTATTGAATGGATTTTGTTGATATTTTGGAAATGAGATTTTAAAAACAGGAATTGTGAATGATTTTGAATTGATAAATAAAATGAGATGATGATTTGAAATGGTTGTGGAATATTGGGTTGGTATACTGTGGATATTTATTCCATTATATGACATGGGACTTAGTTCCATGTATTTTGATAGCGGGAATCAACTCCATAGATGAGATTTATCCTTGGCTCTAGATTCCGTGGGATTCCTTGGGACTTGTTACCCCTGAGATCTAGTATTCTTTGACTAAAATAAGAAAATATAGGTTAAAATTATCTTATGACATCACCCATGTCTAACCGAGTTTCCATTGATATGATCCTGAGAATCGATGAGGTTGACTTGGTCTACTATACCATAGATCTGGACTTATGCAGTCTGAAAGATCTAATTATATGGATGGTCTATGATAAATGTGAAATTATTAATTAAATATTATTGACACGGTTCATATGATATACAGTTTATAATATGTGTCCATTTTGAAATAATATAATATGGGTCCAACATGGTCATCATAGTTAATTTTGGTTTCCTTATAGAATCACTGATTTAGGAGCTTGGACCTTGTTTTGTAGGGAACCTTATTTTTTCTCAAATGGTAAAATTACCTGCATTAATTTTTTCATTGTAATTTTACTTGTGTTACTTATATAAAAATAATATACTTTCACACTACCATTGATTGTATTTCATTGCCTGGAGTTTTTATTAACACCATTTCTGGTGGCCAATATTGATTTTTTTGTCACTCCTTCTTTCAGACCACCTTTGGTTATATGAATATGGATGTATGCAGGGATTGGGTAAATAAACCAAAATTTTATTCTTTAATTGTTGGTATTCATTATAATATAAGGTCATGTGACAAATATAATTCTCTTGATTCTATTTATGACACTTTATTTTCGGTCTTTTGTAATTTTGATACATGTATTGTACTGATTAATATCATCATTTTTTGTATGCTTCATAGAGACATGAGATACCAAATAAATGTATGAAAATAACTTCTATAATATATATATATATATATATCATGTATTTTTATCTTATTTCCTCTTATTTATATGATTCCTCTCTTTATTTGATATGATATTCCATTGTGTTACAGTCTCAAAAGGGGGCATAGTCTCTCCACAAACACAACCTAGGCCCTTGATACTAATCAACAACCTCTTGCATTCATGGAAATGCACTTTATGACATGTGACCCACTGGATCAAGGGAGTTTTAAGTGGCTTGAAGGTTAGGATGTTACATTCTTCATTTTCAGGTATAGGGAAAAATAGAAGTGAAAAAAACACTATGCTCCTAGAACAGGGAGAAAAGAACCTACTGGGGCTTTAATTAATATACACTTGGTCATTTAGGATCACTCAATATCAATAGAATCTAAAAATTAATAATACTAATTAATGTGTCTATTTATAACCAAAAAACATGTACACCTTTATCTAAAATAAAAACCCAAATTTAAACTATTGTTTCATCTGACTCTTGATTGAAGAATCATTAATTTTACTTGGTCAATGCATCATTAATTAAAATGGATAAAACCCATTGGGTGTCCGTGATTTTTGTCTATATGGATTCCTGAAAATGGGGTGTCACTATATATGTTGATAATAAGTGATAGAAAAAAATAAGTAAAATAAAAATAATAATAATAATAATAATAATAGTAATAATAAATATTTTATAACAAAACCTTATGAGTGATCTTACTAGATGTCTAACATTCATAATTGTTATATAGTACCGTGGGTAAAACACAAATTATATACCTAATTACCATAACATATTTTTTGTATGGGTAAACATTTGTGGGAAACTTCAAATTTTTTTATAAAAAGTATAAGAAAAGAACATTGTAAGTATAAATAGAATTTATTTCGGAAAACATATCTATTTTCATTAATATTCATTTATTTTGGATTCTAACCAATTAAAATAAAATGTATTTATTTTACAAACATGTGAAAATTAATTTATCATAATTAAGTTAGTCATATTCATGACCTCAATCCATTTTTTAGATGATAACTATCACTTTAAAAAATAATAAATCAATATTATATTGTGATTCACATAAAATATGTGTTTCATGTAATTAAATCTGTTAAATATATCAAATTTATTTAAAGCGAAGCACATAATAACATATTAAGGTGTTACATATTCCTTGCCTTTTAAGTATTTTACATGAAATTTATTGGGAAGTCCCAGACACAGATTTCACTTAGTAGGTGCCCCGAGATTGGTGGGCTACATGACCTCAAATGCATCCCCCCAAATTCTAGAGGCCATCAACTTACAGTGAGGGTAGGGTGTGTGTCTGTGGGGAGACTATTCCCACATTACCAAAGCTAAGAATAGTAGATAAATACAATAAGAGGTAAATAATGGAACTGATACAAGTAAACAAATGACACATTAGAAAAAAGAGAAAACATTACAAATGAATAAAATAAAAACAATAGCATACAAGAATACAACAACTGATGTTGATATGTCATGTCACTTGAAAATTAGAGAATGTGCAAACAAGATAGAAGTCATAACATGTTTCACAAATTCTAAAAGAAATAACACACTATATCAAGCATCTCGAGATCTAGCTCGGTCATCTGCTATCAAGATGCATTTAAATCAGCAATAAATCAAGTGTTCGAAGCCATATGCTTCCATTTACCAAATCCTTAATTCAAGCAATTTACTCTGAGTAACAAATGGTGCCTGAAGAAGGAGTTAGATAAATCTCAATGGGACCCACCAATGGTTTTTCTAGCACCCAACCCATGTAATGGAGATATATAATTGCGCAAGAAAGCATATATAATGTAAAGCAGCACAGTGTAACTAAATACGCAATTACCTTCTTTTTCCCTCAACTATTATCTGAACATAACTAGTCTATTAATTAATTGTTACATTTTATGAATGAGTTACATATTAAAAATAATGAAGGTTCCATTTTGGGTCAAGAAAACCTGTAATGAAATTTAATAATGATGTTCCATGATAATAACCAAGGAAACATATACTTCAAGGTTCACCATATTAGTAATGACTATAGCCTGTCTAAGGGTAACAATGTAATAGTAGGTGCATATTCCAAGGAATTACACAATAATATTCTTACAGTATCTAAGGTGATAATCAAAGGTAAAATTGGGATAAAGAGTGATAAGGCCCTATGGGCTATAACCATGGAACCTACTTGTCAATGCTGGAACCAAGGAGTGTATCTGAGAAATCATTTGATACAATGAGATAGAACCTATTGTGTCAAAACAGACATCCGTGAATAGACATGAATTGTGATCGAGGTGGGTATCATTATAATAATGATGTATCCTTGAATTGAAATGGGGTTCATGAGAGCTCATGGAATTACCAAATTAGAATCAAATACAAGCTTGTGTCAGGCCAATCCTGCTTAATTATAAATTCATTTAATGTTTTATTTTGTTCATGACTTTCAATTCCTTACTATGATAAGTTCATGTATCATGGAACCTTTAAATCAAGCCATAATTAATCAACAAATACATTTTTCTCAAGTCGTTCCATTCATTAGTGTGACAACGGTCATGTTTAGTGAAAACATTATCAATCCCATTTAAAGATTATTCTTTAAATAAGGTTCAATTATCTACCATCCATTAATATTTTAAGTGGTTCTACCGACATGAATCATATATTTCATTCACAATTAATATTGTCAAGTCATATACTTAGTATACTGTCCAATTTCCCTTTCACATTTAATAATCAATTTGATGCACTTACCTTAGGTAGGTCTAGTAAAAGTTACATGGTTCTTGATTTTCACCATTACATGATACGATAAGAATTTACGATAAGGAGGGCTCTCATTAGTGAAGTCAAGCTCAAGCACATCCCAAAATGGCTCAAAAGTGTCCAAACAGTAAAAACTAAATTATGGAATATCATCCTACATGGGATAGATGGAGTTATTAGTGTAACTACCAACAAGTATTCACATACATAGAAATAACATAATCATAAAATTCTAATGATTTTAATCATGACATATAAATTGAACAAACAATCTCCAATGAAATTCATGGGCCACACACAAGAATTCCAAAATCAATGAACTTGAGGGATGAGTTATAGACCACCCACCTTTGGCTTGTACGACTCTCCTCCTCTAGTATCAACCCTTAATTTGTCTTGGATTAGAGTAGATCTATGAAAAGATGAAAAATGCTCACAACATGATAACTAGGTTGAGAGAAAAAAAGGAAAAAAGGCTCAAAAACACATTTGTACATACCGTTTTACATCTAACATGATGAACGGAAGCTCGATTGAATCCCAAAAAAGGATATATTTCAATCCATAGATTTGGATTTCAAAATGATTGATAATGATAACCATTATGGTAAATCACATTGGAAAATATATTAGGGTAGAAGTGGTTTCTTAATTAGATCATTAAGTGAAAAATTAAAATTTCACCCTAAAAATTAGCATGGGCACGGTTTGTCCGCATAGTTTGAAAAAACGGGCACAAAACATGCACGAGTACCTGGAAAGAAAGACCACAAATATGATTAGTCTACATTGGAAGGTGGGAACTATTCGATATGGTTCATCCCATGAAATAACTATCTGCATGTTTAAGAAAACTATTCTCTAACCATGCACTTACCATGAAACATGGCTAATTTTCAAAAAATGTGGGTTCAAGCACTAAAAATTTCCCAACCACTCCTAAGAACATTTCCAAATCATTAAGAATCCATATTAGGTCCAAAATAAATAATTAGACTAAAATTTAAAGGATACATACACGAGGAAAAAACTGGGATCTTATCATATTCCCCCATTAAAAAATTCATCCTAGAGTTTACCTTACAAGGATGTAGAAACACGATCTGAGAACAATTCTGGCCACTGATCACATATGATAACCTATTTCTCCCATGTCTCTTCCTTCATGTGCCCAAAATTATATATCACCCATATTAGAGGGATTGACTAGATTTTTAGAACCTTATTTCTCAATTAAATTATTTGTACTAGATACTCCTCAAAAGTAGCATCAACATCTAGGTCATCTTCATCGGGATCAAAGGTATGAGACATGTCGACATGATACTAGGGAAGTTCTGAAACATGGAAGATTTCATGCATGGAATGATACCTCTGAGGTAGTAGAAAATGATAGGCTATTGGCCTGACCCTCTCTGGGATCTCAAATTGTCCTACATAATAAAGTGAAGGCTTCTATTACTTCTGCCACCATATATTCCCTAGCCTGGGAGATACCCAATGTAAAATACGTTCCCCGACCTCGAACTATGGATGCCATTGATGATGATTGTAAGAAGTGTTTTGTCTCAATTGGGAAGTATTCATAAGATTTCTTATCAGGTGACTATAATTCAAAGTCTCCTGAACAAGATGTGGACCCAGTAGGATTGCCTCACCAACCTCTAGCCAGTCCATGGGTGAATGAAACGACTTACCATATAAGGACACAAATGTGTCCATATGAATTATTGACTTAAATTTGATATTATAGGCGAACTCAATGAGAGAGATTATTTTAAAATGCATCACCAAAACATAGGAAACATGCTCATAGGATTTCTTCCAGTACATCTATTGTTTGTTCTGATTATCCATCGATCTGAAGGTGAAAATATGATCTTAGAATCACATGTGTTCCCATAGAATTCAACAATACCATCTAGAAACATGAAATGAAATGTGCTTCCCTATATTAAATGATAGTATGAGGGAAACCATGTAGTCCTATGATCTCACACACATATAGTCATTCCATCTCATCAACTGAGAATGCATCCTGAATAGGAATGAAGTGGGATAATTCCATCAGTATGTCAATGACAATCCATACTGTGTTGCTACCTCTAGGCAACATAGGTAAACCAACTACAAAGTACATAACAACATCTTCCCATTTCCATTACTGGAATTGTAGAATCTATTATAAGCCTATAAGTCTCTGGTTCTCTTCCTTCACCTGTCGATAGGTGGAACATGTAGTGATAAATATTTCCATCGAACAACTCATATCAGGCCACCAAAACTAGCGTCACATATTGTGATTAATCTTTGTGATTCCTAAATGAATTTACTAAAGATGGGCATGATAATATTTCAACAACTCCAATCACATATCTGTAGGGACCCATGCACGTCCATAGATCTGAAGGATGTCATCTTTATCTACAGACAAATCTGTAGGTGGGTTATCTCATGACATTCTCTCACGGAGTACCAAGCCTTCCGGATCTGAATATTTTCTACTCTTAACCCTCCCAAGGTGGGATGATGTAAATATCAGAGATTAGAGATAAGAATACTTATGACTATCATGAAACTCTAGGAACTAATTAGATATGAGGGTCATTAACATCCATTCATCACTGGATTATAATACTTCATTATCTTGAGTTTTATGACTTAGTTCATATGAACCACATTTCCCTTCCCAAGAATATAATCGAGCACAAAATCAATTCATTTTAGATATTTAACACATCTACATTTTTTTGAGTTAATGTAATTTTGATTAATGATATATTTGAAGCTCTTGTTGTCTGGGTAGACCACAATGCTCTCACCCAAAAGATAGTGTCTCCAACAACATAAGGCGTGGATAATTGCTAATGGCTCAAGGTCATTACTTAGGTAATTTAATTCATGAGGTGTCAACTGCATAGATCCATATGAAAAAACTATGTCTTCATACATCTACACCACTCCTATGACGATGCATGATGCATCATAGAATATGGTATAACCTACACCAGGACTAGAAACAATTATAGTAGGTGTTGAGACAAGCCTCCCATTCACCTCATGAAAGGATTTCTGACATGATTATGACTAATGGAGCTTGTCACACTTTTTATGGATTTTCATGGTCAACAGATTCTCCTAATTCAAATATAATATGACCTAAGAAGTGATCGTTTTTTGGTTGTGAATTAGAAATTATCATGTTTGGAATAATTGTAATGCCCTTTTAGTGTTTTAAAAAAAACTCATGATATTTATAATTTTCATTAATAGAATGAAAATACACTATGTTTTGTTTAACAAATACCATGGAAAAAGAATCCAAATAGTGGAGGAACACACTATTCATCATATCCATGAAAATTGAAGTTGTGTTTGTAATACCAATATATATAACAAGGTACACATACAGAACACACCTCCTATGGAAAGTTATTTGTGGTATGTATGATGGCCTAACACACACCTGATGATAACTCGATCTTTGGATGATCTTAGAGAAGTCCCTATGTCCCCAAATCTGACCAAAGATGTCAACTATTTGAGGCAGTGGTTACTAGTTCTTGAATGAAATCTAGTTCAACCACATGTAATCCATTCATGGACAGAAGGTTATCTCTTCCTTTAGGAAAACTCCAAGAGGATGTAATGGGCTATATAAAACTCCATACACTAAATCCTCTAACATCATCTTGAGATCTCGATGCTCTATAGGGTGTATCATATATGTATTAATGGATACTGGAGCTGCCCTTGGAACAATATCGATTATTAACTCTACCCCTCTTTTTGGTTGTACTTTTGAAAAATCTTCTGGAAAGACGTCCCTAAAATGCTACACTACTAGAGGGAGATCAACTTGACATCAAACCTAATCCTCCATGAAGATATTTCAAACCTGTTTGGTCACTCCACCTATCCCATCATGGTCTAGTCCAGCTCTACCACCCTTAGCATCCCACTCACCCTTATATAGATAATAGTTTCCTTATAGTGATGTAAACGATACCATGTAGTGACAATAGTATAGAAAATAATGATTTCAAACTGACTAATCCATCATGAGAATGAAATATAATCCCTTATTCTCAAGGAAAAATAGGTTTTATAAGAAAGGATAACTGCCTAATTTAAGGGGATAGTTCTTATACTTTCATATTCCCTTCTACTCATGACCCTAATAGTGTATCTAGGGTTATTACATCATAGTAATATTGTATCTGTACTTCGAGACATTCCACAATAGATACAATGATTAAATTGTTCAAAGAACCTATATCAAATAAATACGGAACTATATTTCGTTCCACATACCTCATATTGTATATGGTCTCACAGCTTGATCCTCAGGTATTGGTTTTAGTGAATTCAAATGACTTGATCCCCGACCCCGTGCAACATATAGACATAAATGTTTATAAATTCTCTGTTTGTTCTTATGATGATCATGGGTATGTATTTCATTTCCTTGACCTCCTCCCCTACTAGTGATACTGGTGCTATTCCAAATCCTCACCTAAAGAGGTGTAAAAGAACACGATCCTAAAGGTGGAGTTGGTGATGATCCTTTTCCAATTGAATTTTCTATTATGATCCTGAAAAATCATTAAAGACACTACATACAACTGCATGACCAACAATCCAATGCGTCTCTATCAAAATATGGCATTATGTTTCCCCATCATCTAGGCTAATGATAGAATTTGGGGTTATCAATATGGATACTTAGAATGTCACTGTCCTGACGAGAAACCTTGAGAGAACGATTCCCGCCAATAGAAAAACTTCTATCCTAACATGGTAATAGTCCATTATTCGAATTACTATTTCATTCCCTTAGTTTATGATCATGGATTAGATCATAATGAACTATTTTAAAAAAGGTAGTTTGGCGGTAGACATTCCCCGTTATATGGATTTCATACTAGAGAACATCATTGAATCTTTTAGAACATGAAAGATTCTCACTGTATAGAAATGGTTCAAAGCATTGAAATCATGTGAAATGTGATAAATAATAAATTAATAACATAGAAACCAACTCGATATTCAAAAAATATCGAGCACCGTGATCTCTCAGTATCTGAGTAAGGAACTGATCATAAAATGTAGTATGGAAATAATACCATAACATACCATCCTAATGACTAGCCTGGGTAATCACATGCCACCAGTTCATGGTTGAATCCTGAAGAATGTATGTAGAAATCTTGGCTCTAAACTCTTGAGGTGTATTAATATTCTCAAAGATAGATCAGGTGGTTTCTAGTTAAAACTTAGAAGCTTGTGGAAATCCATCCCCTAAAAATGTAGGTGGATGACACTTCTGGAACTTATGAGTCTGATCAGCCATCACATGTGGAAGTCATGGAGCACCATGCATAGACTGCATCAGATGTATGAAACTATCATGAAATTTGGAATCAATTCCAATTTCCTGTACAAAATGCAGTGCATTTTGTGGAACTATGGAAGGTAAGGGTGGAAGCTGAGGGACCAATTTTCTGAAGAATGGTCATCACCACCCTATTGGTGTATGATATGAGAACTGTATGGCAGCATTGGTCTGAAAATTCTAGGTACATTCCTCAAAATATGCTCAAGTAGAAATATAACATCATGAGAAGAAGATTAATGTAGGAAAACTCACTAAATATGGAATACTACCCCAATAACCTGCATATATGGTTAGGTACTTGTAAGTTATCATGTATAAGTTTTGTTTTTTTACATTTAATTAATAGGTCCACTCCGTTACCAATCATAAACATGAAAATGTGGGATAAATACTTACAACCGATTCATCTTAGCTATCATAATTCAATTTATAATGGATATCAACTTCTGGTTAATCCGTGACATACATCTTATCACTAGAAACGACACACATTTATTTATAAAAAAATATCTAGACTCGGTAAATTACTTATCCCAACCCATGAGGGCCCATACACATCATGAATTGAGACATTCAATCCCTCAATTAAAACCAAAGTTAAAACATGTATAAGATAACTATCACAACATCAACCAACAATGACATAACATCATGTGATGAAAATAATGAAATCCACCTATATGGAATTGAAATATGCATGACATGTGAATTTTTGGTGCCCAATATGATTCATGTAACAATGCTCTTTTTCCCCATATCATCAAACCAAGAATGAATGAAAATCCTCAAACAAAGTAATAATCAACCACACCACACTAATTATTCCTCACTCAATAGAGAAATAATATCAACTATAATAGAAAAAACATAACAATAATTATATTTTATGTAACATGTCTTTTACCCCTAACATGGGTTCGAACACCCAAACATAACTTATTCCCAAGTCCGAAGCATTCAAATTTTCTAACTATAGTCTCCAAATAGTAACGAAAGAAACTAACCTTCTATGATACCAATTTGTGATGTATTTAACCTAGAAAACACTTAGTGGGTTCCCAAAACCCAGAGGGCTACATTGACTGAGGCGAAATCTCCACAAATGATAGAGGCTCCTGACTAGCATAGAGGGCCTAGGTTGTGTCGATGGGGAGACTATTCCCTAACTACTAGAGTGCAGAAAAATAGATAAATATAAACAGTGGTAAATAATGGAAGTAATAAATATAAATCGAAGGCACAATTGAAAATATATACAATAGTAACAATAACTAAAAGAACTAGAATAACATAAAAGTATACAAAAACTTATGATTATATTAAATTTATCTATAAAACAAGAGAACATGGATACACGACAAAATTCATATGATATTTAAAAAGCTGTAATGTAAATCAAATTCTATCCCACATATCCTGAGCAATGGCTATGTCATATTCTATCAAGATCTATCTTCAACAACAAGAAATCATGTGTTTGAATCGATAAACTTTTCTTTATCCACACATGAATTCATGTAATCTACTATGTGTACCAAATGGTACTAGGATAGGGTGTGAGATACATCTCAGTGGAACACCACCAACAATGTCTATAACATATACCCCATGTAATGGAATTGTAACAGCATGAAACCATGCATATATAATGTAAATCAGAATATTTTATCTAAACAACCAAGTAAATAATTAAACTATTGAATGGAATCTCAATGTAACTAGTCTATTAATTTATTTTTACCTTTTTATAAATGGGTCACGTGTTAACAATAGTGACGGTTACATGTTGTGACAAAGAAACATGTAATGAAATTTAATAATGAAGTTCCAAAGTAATAAACTAGGAAAAGTAGACCTCAAGGGTCACCAAATCATTAACCACTATATACTAGATCAAGTTAAGAGTGTAATACAAGAGCATATTCCATGTCATTCCAAAATAATATGACAATTTAATCCATGGTTAATGTCAAAGGTAAAATGCAGGAAAACAAAGAAATGGCCCTATGGGTTGTAACCATGGAATCTAGTTGTCACTATCAAATCCATGGAGTGTATCCATGTCATCATTTTATATCATGTGAGGGATCTGATGGTGTCATAATAGGCATTCAATAATTGACAAAGATTGAGATCTAGATGGATCTCAACCTAAGCAATCCATATCCTTGAATCAAAATGGGATCCTTGAGTGCTCTAGGAATTCCAGGATATGAATCCAAGGCGATGTTGAGACAAGACACTATTATTTAATTATGATGTCATGTAATATTTCATTTATATCAAGCCTTAACTTTTATTAGTGTAATAAATACAGGTGACATGAAACCTTTTGATCAAGACATATTTAATCTATAAGTCTATTTGGTTCAAGCATTGCCATTAATTAGTGAGACAAGTTCAAGTAGCATGTATCATTTATTAAATATATTTTAGGAACATTACATAATTAAGGTTTATTCTACTAGATTCCACTAATGAGGAAAGTGGTTCCATAAACATGAAACCTATATTTATCTCACATTTAATTTGGTCAAGTCGTATAAATAGTAACTTTCCAATTTCCATTTCACATTTAATTATAAATATGATTTACATTCCTTATGTGGGTCAAGTGGAAGTGACATGGTACTTGAAAATAACTATGACATGATACAATAAGAATTTATGATAAGGAGGCCTACCATTAGTGTGGTCTTCCTCAAGCACATCCGAACAATGTCTCAAAAGTGTCTATACACTAAAAACTCAATTATGGAATATCATCCTAAATGGGATGGTTGGAGTTGTGGGTGTATCCACCAATAACTAATTGAATATATGGGAAGGGAATGATCATATAATTCTAATTACTATAATCAAGACATATAAATTTTATAAATGACACCCAATGAAATCTGTGGGACCCTCACGAAAATTCAAAAATAAATGATGTTATTGGATGAGTTATAGACCACCCACCTTAGGATTGTATGAATTTACTCCTTTAGTATCGACACTTATTTTTGGATCATATAAAATAATATCTAATAAAAGATTAAAAGTTGTCACACTATGATAACTAGGTCGAGAGAAAAAGAGAAGGACATATGCTTAAACAGACTCGAGCACTTACCGTTGAACATCCAAAGTGATGAGCAGAAGCTAAATTGAATCTAATAAAAATGATATCATTCTAACCTAATATTATTCCTAAAAAAAGCACCAAAATGATATCCATGGAGGTGAATCCCACTGGAAAATATATTAGGGAATAAGTTGTGCCTTATATGAATCATTGAGGGGAAAAATATACATTTTACCAGGAAAATTTGCATGTTCACGGTTTGTCTGCATGGTTTGACAAAGCTTGCACAAACCATGCATGGGTACCTGGGATGAATGGGAACCTAAAGGTTTTGGCATCATGGTCATGTTCCAGCCATGCGATATGGTTATTCTTGTGAATTGACCATCCACACAATTAGGGAAACGTTTCCCCAAATGTGCGCTAGCCGAGTGACATTCCTATTTTCCCAAAAATATAGATTACGGGGTACAAACAATCCACAGACACCCCTGTGACCTTTTCTAACTCTTTATTCTTCCATATTATTACCCAAATAAAAAACCAAAATGAAATTTAAAGGATCTATACCTAAGTGAAATACTGATTTCTCACATTTAGTCACTATAATAGCAAAAAAATAGGATTCATTTTTCTCATCCCATCCTCAGGTTCCCACATAGCATCCTAATATTAATGGACTTTTGAAAAAACATTGAAAATATGAGTAGTTTTATTCCACAAAACATTTTCCATTTGATATCGAATATCCATAAGTTGTTTCCCATTAGAGAGATCTTGATATTGTAGTGCGATGCATGAGTTATATAAATGTGAGGGATAATGTATTTTCTTCATCTATATTGATACACAGAACACAAATTGATCTTTATAGAAATTATATAGAAATAAATAGAAATAAGAAACCTTCCCAAAATGAAAAAAAGTCTCAAAAGGGATCTATATATCTAGATATTCAATTTCAATTCTCTTTGAATATCCTATCATTTTTAAAGGGAATATTTGTGGGGTTACTTTATCATAGATTTCAAACTCTTTATCACACTAAAAATTTTAAATATTTTCTATCAACTATGGGATTAGATGATTTTTTGATGAATTTATCTTTCCTTCTATTCCATTTTAACAGTTTGGTAAGGAATCAATAGATTATTGTCATACAACATCCCAATAAATTTTATTTCTTGACTTATAGCCACAGAGGGATACCACTTATTATATTTCAATATATATATATATATATATATTATCCATTGAAGGTAGAGATAGAAAAATGAATTAGGCCATTCATGGAGGTGGTTGGTCATAAATTTGTATGAACTCTATTTTGAAATTTGACGGATGTAATGAATGAAATATAAATAATAATTCCAATTTATAGAATAATTATTAAATAATATATATTAAATATATTCATTAATTTTATCCATATATACATTCATGTATTTAGTAACTAAAATATGTATCAGATTAATCCATAGAGGTGGTAATCCACATTTATGCATTAATGATGTTATCATTTCCTATTAGATTGGTAGGTGAGGAGGTATATATTATATTATAATTCTTGAAGCATAATTATTTAATAAAAATTATTCATATTCATTATTTCCATTTTTTATATATTTATTTGTAAAATTAATATGAATGATAAATTACAATGCTACAAGTAGAAAGTAATATATTCATATGCATAGAATATGTTTTTAATTTTTTGAATAGAAAAAGAGACGGAAAATGGTTTTATCATTATCATAATAAAATATAAATATATGTATCCTACTAGATTTATTATTCTAGGATGGGTAGAAAATATTAAAAAGATGTATAAGATGAATGAAATCTAATATTGTTGATTTAGATGATTATATATTCTTCAGTACAATTCCATTAGCATAACACATAAGGGGCCTACTGATAGTCATTTAGGATTAACAAAACATCTAGAATGTAGATAAAGTTTTTAGAAGTGAAATTTATAGTTTTCGGTCGATCTATATTTAATATCCTTGAACCCATACTATCGCATCACATGTCAAAATATATTAATTACATTTCAGGATCTGATACTAATAAATGTGACCAAATTTTCTCTATAAAAAACATAGAACATATAACTAATATATTTTATCTCAAATATTCCCAAGGATCTTTTAGGTTTGGCAATTCATTGAATTGGTAGAAAATATAATAAAAACAACCCTAAAGAGTTTAGATGTGCATTTCCCCCATTGTAAAAATATTTTTATATTCCATATTATGTATCAAAATCTCATATAAAATTCAACAAATACTAATCCTTTGAAAAATAAAATAATGTTACATCATTATCAACAATTGGGGAAAAGGAAACATAAGAATAGAATTCTTAAATTCGTAGTAAGGGTTAACAAACGAATTACCATTTTATTTTCATTAATGAAAATAATATAGGAATAATGGTGTGATTAAATATCAAAGTCCATGAGAAAAAGATTACATAATTCATACCCATCAAATCATGAATCATCAATCTTGAAATACTTAATAATGATTTAAAAAATTCATGTGTCAAATGAATCAATAATAATGGGAAGTGTGATGTCAATCATGATCACATGATTCATTTATAACACATAGAAAGAAAAAATAAAATGTGATCGTATCATCGAATAATATCATTATAAAATGGTTACAAACCCCTTAAAATTGGAATAAATCTATAGCTTACATAAAATATAATTCTTACCCATTTCACTGAATATTTATAAGGGGGATCAACCGTTATATCATGAGATATAATGAGGCTTAGACTATCATACAATTATTAATTTCATAACATAATTAACATGTCAAAATCATGGGTTCCAGGAAAATCTATTAGAATGAAGAATAATCCATCTAGTGATGATATGAGGAATAAATAATTATAAAATATCCATAGTTGAGAGTTGGTAACATCAAGGGGTGATTATGTGGATGAATGTAAATACCATTATATATTTTTTGGAATATTTTTGGTGAAAATACCGATTTATCATTGAAAATAATTTTTAATAATATTAAATTCAAAAAATATTGTAAAAATCTTTATATTTGAAAATTGAACTGGAAAAATATAATGTAATCTTCAAATAAAATAATTGTAATTAACATGGGAAGATTAGTTATAATTATTATAAATAATTATTGTTTAAAAGAAATTAAAAGTAGTCAAAAGTGATTCATGGAAAAATAATAAGAAATTTTATTTCTAAAATATATTAAAGGAATATCAAAGGCCATATGAAATAGATTTATGAAATAATTTATGTTCTGAAATTCTTTTGTTAAGACAAATTAAAAAACAAGGATATTAAAGAAAATATTCCTGATCTAAAAAAGTAATAAGATCGGCATCACATAAAAATTTCTTTCATGATGTTCCTTTAATAAATTAGGGGAAATGGAAATTAAACATGTAATAAATATTCATAACAATAGGATAATAAAATAGAGTTGGTTCCAAAAAATATGGGAAAATCATTTTCCTACAACTAAACTTTAATATAAATAATCCTTAAAACAAAATAGAGTTTAACCTAAATACTCTTCCTCTTTGAAAACATTTAAATCATAAGTTCCATGAATTAATAACTTCTAATGAAATATTAAATATTCTAAAAATAAGTATATTACTTATAAATTTCATAGGAGATGAAAGTATTTTTTATAAAATAATATTGTTTCATATCATAAATGTATGTACCTACGAAAAGGAATTTTAGATGAATAACTCTTACAGTGATCACATTATTTAATTTAGAGTTAATAAATGGGGTGATTACATGTAAAAAATGTAAATACCCAAAAAATGATATATTTAATACACCAATTTTGATATCAATTTACAAATAATAATGGAATAAAAAGATAAATGAATAAGAGTTATGACCCAATAGAAGAAAATTGAGTTATGAAACACCTATATGATTTGTGACGTTGATGTTAATTCCCTTTCGATGAAATAATTAAAATTAAGATATAAAATAAAATTATATATTGTGGGTTAAATATATAAATATTAAAGTGTAAATTTATAAAAAAATATAAAATTAGATAATTACATTATAATAAATATTCCTTAATGAAGGAAAATTGTAGTAAAATCTCATAATTCAAGTCTTTACTTTTCATAGATATCATTTACACTATAATAATAAACTCATATCTATTAATTTATTACATAAAAAAAATTGAAGGTTTAATTACCCATCATGAAACCATTTATTTCATTTATTTTAATGACACAGTTAATTAATTTTCTTCCCTACCCATAGTAGGCATATTGAGAATGTTTAGACCATAATTTCAAAATAGCTTCATTGTGTTGAGGATGGTGAAAGGGTTCAATGATCCATAATATCAAAATAAATATAATTAAATAATTTTAATTTTAATTCATTTGTTTTTCAAAAAAAGAATGCTTAAAAATGGTTATAAAAAATGAACCACAATATAATCTTGGATATGGTAATCCATATGTATGCATAAATAACATTTGATTTTTTAAACGATCATTACAGAAAGAATGTATGTATTATTAAATAATCCCATGTTGATATTAATATCATAAATAAGTAATTATTTCTTTAAATTACCATATATATCTCATATATGAGATGTTGTAATGAAAAATAATCACATCTCTTCTCAAGGTTTGTTGTCTACATGTAAACATGAGATACAGTATCACCATTAATTGTATGTAATTATAATTACATAGATGATATATTTAATTGAAATAATTATAAATATGTCATTAATATCTTATTTATACATTTTATCCATCACAATAACAAGCCATGGGAGGTGGTGATGGAAGAAGAATTTCATCGTTCCGTGTTGTAGTAGTCCATCGTACACGCAAAAGATGAATTCCTTTACCATATGATGGATGTTGGTGAAATATATAGCTTTTTACTATAAAATATAACATAAAAAATAACATAAAAAATATATATATTCTTCCTATTGTATTATATCATTATGGTTGGAGGAGTGTTGAGGGGGTTTTAAGAAGAAAACAAACATAAAAGCACACTATTAAGAACTTTACCTCTTATGTGGAAAATCTCCTTTGATATGCCCCAATATCTCTCAATGTTTTGAAATATTTACATCATAAGACATATATAATATGAGGGTGGATTTAAAAAATATATTTAGTAGATATTGGACCATCTAAATGGATTTTTAATGTTTGTAAGAAAGGGAAGAGGATATTTCCTCATATAAGAGAGGGAATAATAGATTTTTATATTTCATGAAATATTTTATAACTCTAAAATAATTTTCATATAAAAACGGATCGAAAATGTAAATATTTGTTGATAATAGTGATTTATTCGAAATTTACTCATTTTTTTATTATTTGGACATGTTTATAAATTTTTTTACCATTTTCTTTTTGTTTTATGCCTTGTTAAAACCTTATTATTATTATTGTGATAATAATATTTTTACACATTAATGGTCAATATAGTTACAATAAATGGTAAACGGTTCCATAAATTGATTATGTTTGTTATTTCAATCCATATCCCACTATCCCGGATGATTATAATTTTTTTTTGAATTTTAAATCCTTTAATAAATTTTTATTTATTATATAATATAGTTTATGTTAATTATCATGATAATTATATTTTAGTAATAATTTAAATGAATATTTTTAATTGAACAACGCTTGTATTTATCATTTTTTTCAGTTATTCATAGATAAAAAATTAGATTGACATTTTTGACTTTTAATTACATAAATCTTATAAATGTCAAAATAATGACCAAATTGAAGAAAAAGGTCTTATATTAAAACATTGTGTGATTATGGTAAATATAAAATAATCCAATAAATTTAAGGATTTTTTATTTTCCTTTTTTGGTACAAGTCATATTACTTGTAACCTTATTTCACCATTTACAAATACTGATATTGTGATTAAAAAAATCTTATTTAATTTAAAAGAATATTTATAATTTTTTTCTTATTTATTTATATTATTCTCGGAAAAACCATTTTTTGGGAAAACACTTTTTTGAAGAATAAAATGTTTTTACTAAAAATTGACTTCTTATTTCCTATGAAATAATTAAAATATTTTTATTTTTAGAGACTTTATATATACATCATTATATAGTTAAAAATATAAAAACCCTACAATTTAGAAAATATGTTATAGTATTAATATTTTAATAATAAATTTTTTATTTTTCTTAGGTTCATTGTTTTATATCTTATACACCATCGAACATAGGCTTGCATTAAAATATTTGGGTATTTAATTTTAAATATTTTAATAAAAATCATCCACATAAGTTTAAATCAAGAGCTCTAAATAGGGTATTAATTTTTCAAAATAACTTTATTGAAATTAAAAATCATAAAAAGGATTAATAAAAAATTTTCTAGATAAGATAGAAAGGGAAATATGAAGGTCATCTAAAACAACACATATTAGTATTCATAAGAGGAGAAAATTACTGGGGATTGATGACATAGACATAGATGAAGAAGATAATTCATAAAAAGCTGTGTAGAGTTATAAAGAACATTAATCAAAAAAATATTTAATTTCATAGGAATGTTAATAAGGAGAAGCCCATAAAAATGATGTGTGAAAATAACCATCAATTCATCAAAAAAGAAGGTAAATGGATATAATTTTTGATTTAATTAAATATTCCTAGAGTTTAATAATTCACTTAATATATAGAATAAGAATATAATGATATATTCTTACATAAAAATTTTAATTTCATCTATGATCAATTTCCTCCACAATCTCAAGATTTTCTCCAAACAGTGAGTATTTGAGAATAAATATTCATATTATAATCACTAAAATAAATTTTTAGTGGATCAAATAATTCTACACCATGATAAAACACTATTCCTCCTCTATATGTACATTAATAAGAAAACTATTATCAAAAGGTTTGATTATTCCCAATGATAATAAACCATAATATGATGAAATAACACATTAATATAGAAAAACATTTAACAGTAATACCATAGGATCAATCGAAATTATTCAAGAAATAAAAATATATAGAATTCATCATAATATTCTATGTCATGTTTTTAATCATTAATATAGAAGGATTTTATCCCATATTCTTTCCAGGTAAATATTAAATTTATCTTTAATGGGAATTAGCCAGTCATAATTTCATATACCCTAGAAGTTATAATCCCTAATCATATAGTCTCAAAAATATTCTCATAATTTTTATTAATAACATTAATCATCATTAATCCAAATTATGATCATATATTATTCGAAAATATAATTCACCCTTGAGTCCTTAAATAATACATCTTATTAAACCTAAGGGTTATAGAATCTTCTAAAAAATAAAAAGGCACCAAAATTATCGCTTTTACCATAAAATTAGATCACATAAAACCTCAATAGGGGTTTCTATAAAATTGAAATTGTGATCATTCTTAAATTTATAAATATATGATTATATCTATATATATTAAAGAAACTACCATGAAAATTTTATATTATAAATTGTTCTTATAACCATTAGTGAAGTGTAAGTAACATCATTCTTTATTGATGTTTATGAATTAAATTATCATAAATAATTTATTAAATCTATCTTGAGAAAAAAAAAATTGATATTGAAAAAAAATAAAAAATTATTAAATCATAAAATAATTTCAAAATAATGTTGTTTTCAAATAAGCATGGAAAGTTATATAGAATGTATCTATCTAAATAATGTTCATGATGGTGTGAAAATTCATCATGAATTTGAAAAATAAACATTATTCTAAAATATTTCATAAAAGGACTTAATGGTGATCCATTTGAAAAACATTAAGAAATTTTATTTTTAGAACTTTTCTATATAGGGTCAATGATGATGAGAAATATCTTTAGGAAAAAATTAATGTTTACAAAAGAGAATTTTTGAAAACATTTTAGTTATCATGGATATCAAAGAGATTGATATTACATATAAATGATGATACTTGATCAGTATCACATACAAAGGATTTTATTCATGATTCATTAATAAATAATGGAGAAAACATAAATTTTAAAATTAAAACATATCCATATTTGGACTAGAATAAATAATATGTGGTTCATGAAAATTTGAGCATATGATATCCCCCATGTATCCTTAAACCGAAAATATTCATATAAGGAATGAATTTGTATCCTAAAACCATTTCCAATTAGGAAACTTTTCCATCATAAGAACCGTGAAAATATAACAAGATATGAGACATTTAATATCATGTATAGAAGGATATTGATTATACAACATGATTAATTATAATTATATACACCACATAGATGAATATTGGTGTCTGTCACAAACTTATATCTCAAGGAAATGGAATTGGAGATGAATTACTCTTACAAATATAACACCATTGTATTGAGAGTAAATGAATAAGGATATTAAATATAACAACTTTGAATAAAAAAAATTAAATATGACATAAACCAATTTTGAGATAAATTATCACATAATCGTGGCACATAAAATACATTAAATAACAGTTATAACTCAACAAAAGGAAAATTTGGATATGAAACTCTTTACCACTTAGTAAAATTCAATTAGAATCTCCATAGATGATAAAATTCATAGTGTCATAGAAAATAAAATTAATAATGAAGGATTATTAATATAACAAGTAAAATAATAAATATTCATAATATATAGAATAAGATATATGTATAACAATAATATATTCCTCATTGAAGGATAATTGTGATGAAATCCCATACCTATAGTCGAAATATGATATATATATCTGTGTGAACATGTATAACAAAATCATATCACTTATTTTTTTAAACAAATTTTACATGTTTATTCATCTATCATTAATCCTTCTTTACATTTTTACTTACATTAATTATTAAGTCAACTTTAGGTACTTTGAGAATGTGTTTCCATTATTCCAAATTAGATTCAGTATATTTACCATGGTAAAAGTATTCCTTCTTCAATCATATATAGGAAAATTATAAAGAATTAATTATCACTTTTATATAAAAATTATACTTTAAAAAATATCATGAATTATGGTTGTGAAAAAATATTTACATTATGATCATGGATACAGAAGGCTACATCCACACATGAGTAACAATTCAATTTTTCAATGATCATTATGGAAAGAATATATGTATAATTTAATATATATAATTTTTTAATGATATCATCAATATAATATCATATATTTATGTACAAACATATACAACTTCTATGTGATGTGCTTATAAAAAATAAATCATGTTTTTATATGGAGGTGGTAGTATTGACGTACAAATGAAAGATGATATCATTCTTAAGTGTTTGGAATGATATTAAAATAGATAATATTTTAATAAACCAAAATAATAAATATGTAATTATTATTATTTATATTCATTAAATCCATAATTATATAAATAACAATGTGGTGGTTTTGGAAAATGAATTATATCAGTTCGTGCTGTATTTGTCTGCCATACACACAAGCGATGCATTTCTTTCCCATTTATTGGAGTTTTGGGGGATTTGAGTTATTTCAATTACATAAAAACCACCAATTATATTTAATAAACTAACTTTATTGTCTAATAATATTTTGGAGATAATTCTATGGGGGTGATGTAGAAATAAAATGAAAACCCTCAGTTAAAAATATACCTCTTCTTTGGAAAACCTATTTTTTATTAAACATTAATCCCTAAAGGTTAATATTATTCTTAAAAAATGACCTCTAAATGTTTGGATAGATGTATGAATTTTTTTAGATGATAATGGATGAGCCAAATTACTTTTAATGTGTATTGGAAATAGGGGAGGAGGAGTCCTTATATATGAGTGCGGTGGGTATGTTTTGGAAATTTGAAAAATATTAAAATAATTTCAATTATTTTTAATGTAAAAATGGATCCAAATTGAAAATATTAGAATATAATAGGACGATGAGTTTAAATAGTCTAATAAAATGAAATATAATATTTTTGGATAATCTTTTTACACTTATCTTATTATTTTCACCCATTTTAGCTGTTTTTGACACTTATAAGCATGATAAAGTTTTTACAATTTAGGTGTCAATATATATACTATATAATAAAAATTTAACAATAAATAGAAAATATATGAAATTTTAATCAACATTAAAATCAATTTGAAAAAGGTTTTTTTATATTTAAAATAATTTTATATGATTTTATTTTTTATAAATATAATTTATGTCAATTTTGGAGCTATCCAGTTAATATGCCTTTAAAATAAACCAAGAAGAAGATGGATTTTGATTATAATACTTTAAAATATTGTTAATAATTTATTTTTATCTAGTAACATCATATTCCATGATATCTGTTTCTAAATTATATTGTTTTTTTTTAAATTTCAAATCATTTATTTTATTTTTCTATTAATTAAATAAATATTGTGGTAACTTTAGAAACGAATTTATAATGGTCGTTTAATCACATGAAATTAAAAATATATTATCATGATAGATGAAAAAAACTATCTTCAATTAATGTTTTATAATTTAACATACTTTCTTTTTTTCTATTTTTTAAAAATTAAATTTAAATAATACAATGGGATTGACATTTTGGAATTTTCATTACATAAAACATTATATAAGTCAAAATCAAGGGAAAATGGAAAAAAAGATAATATCTTTTTTAATTGGAATAATATGGATGATATATATTAATCACACAAAATTAATTCTTATATTTGGGCAATATTTTAGTCCTTGAAATATTATTTTTGACCTTAATTACCACATTTACCCATAGTTATGCGATATAAATTTACTAAGATATTTATTCAATTTGACCAAAAATAAAATGGGAATAATTACCAAATATTGAAATATTTAATCCAAATTTTGAGTCAATTTTTTATCATTCAATACAAAAGTATTGAAAGAATTTATTTTCAAAATAAAAATAAGTGCTAAAATCATTTTATCAGAAATTTTTCTTATAATGAATAAAACTTTTATACCATATTCTAGTATAAAATTAATTTATAAAAATAAAGTTAGATTATGTTTATAAAAATAACAAAATTAAATGTTAAAACTAGTCTAAAATAATATATTATTTTTGTAATACTATAATTGAAAATATAGTTTTGAATAAAAAAAATTATTTTTATTACTTGTTGAGAAGTATATGTTCTTACAAAATTTATAAATGCCTTAGAAGATAATTTTTAAATGATTATTAAATTTTTTTTTCTATTAACAGAATATTTATTAAATTATCTATATTATTGTATTATTATAAAAAAAAGACATATTTTTTAGGGGAATCATATCTTTGATGAATAAAAATAATTTACAAAATGTTAAGTAAAAATTAAATAATAATTAATAAATCGATTTCTATTGATTATAAATTATGTGTATATTTCATAAAGTAGTTAATACTATTCATAACATCTAATTTAACAGTTATGTTATATAACCTTATTAAATTCATAATACTTCCTAGTTTATTTAGGTTTAGTGTTGTGTACCATTTCACTACGGAACATATTATTCTATTAAAAAATTGGTATCTTACACTATTTGGATCAGTATGGTGTTTGGAAGTGAATGAAAAAGGGTTATATTTTTTCTAAGGGAAGGTACAATTTTGAAAATTCCGGAAAAAATATACTAAAATATGAGTTGAACTAATGTAAAATGGTTCTATAATGACATGTATTATAATATTAAGGGATAAGTTATTAATATAATTATAAATTAAAAATAGGAATGTCTTGATTTTACTTTTTTCTTTACCTTTTTCAATTACACAATTATCAAAAAATCATTACCATAACCTTGGTAATGAAATCTTCCATATCAAAGGATTATGTTTACATTTATATTGTATGATAAGGGACATAAATTTTTATGGATGAAATCATTCACCATAAAATATATTACAATTCAAAGGTCATGATTTTTATTATTTTTAGATAGTTTTTAAAAATATAATATTTTATAAAATATCCTTAATGATTTTTTTTGAAATTATTCATTTAATTTTACATTATAGTAATTAATTCAATGATTTAATTAGAAGAAATTATTATCACTATTAAATGATAAATTATTACTTATTATATATTTTTTTGGATATATAATTCCTCCAAAAAAACATTTGTTTTACTATTTTTGTAATTATTTATATAGATTTTTTCACCGGGTGCACGAGAATTGGGTTAATGTTTTCTATCCATTTAATGTAAGTAGATAACGAAAATAATTATAAATAATTTGAACACATGAAAACAATTTTTAGTATGAAAAAAATAGCCCTAAGTATTCATTGGGAACTTATTTTTATCCCTGTATAAACTAATAAGAATCATTTTAAGGCAGTAGAGTGTCATTTTTTATTTTTTAGATAGTAGAATATAAATTTCATTCTCCTGGGAAAATAAAAAACATATTCAATATACTAAATAATAATATTTATATGGTAAAATTATCCTTATAAAATGAAATAATGGAAATTTTTGGATATAATTTTAATGCCTCCTCACATTATATGTAACATTAATGACCCAACATAAACTTTAATGATGGGAAACTTTTTACCACTATAATAATTCATAATTCATAAAATTAAAAGTTAACAATTTTCAAAATTTAAACCTCTATATTGAAAATATAAAATCCAATATTTCAAATACAATTCCAATAGGTTTAATTTTTTTAATTTATAAATAAATATGAAAAATTTCACGTGTAACTGATTTCTGAAAAGAAGCATTTTAAGATTAAGAATTTTATTCTACAAAAAACATTTAAAATAATGAACATAGTGGAATTAAATAGATTATTGTAAATCTAATGGATATTATATTAGATAAATAATGTATCCAAAATATAATCGTATATTTAATTAACATTATTTAATGAAAATACAGGAAAGTTCAAAAAATTGTTATCATTCACTATTACATACAAAATAAAACATAATAGAATGATCTGAAAAATTCAACATAATATAATAATGAAATTTTGAAAAATATAATAGTATAATTATCACATATTATTATTTCCATCGTTTTCCTATGGGTTTTAAACTCATTCATGTATGTAAATAATGATACCAATGAAATTACATTTTTGTAAAGATAAAAATATACTTATATAATTGTGGGTTACATTCAAACTTATTTAAGAAGTGTGACCTCAAAAGGCATTAGTATGATACCAAAAATAGATACTAATTTTTCCTCGTCACATCTTATAATTCCCATATAGCTTCCTCAAAATTTTCTTTTCTCCCAAAAAATGACTTGATTAGTTGTATTTTTTTAGTACTCCCTCTAAATGATATAACTTTTCACCGGTTTTTCATTAAAAGATATATATTTCCCCAATTATGTGACATCTATGTTAGGTATATTTGTAAGATTTGGTATATAATTGGTGGGGAGTGATACATATAACACATCATAAACTTGAGGGAAATTATGTGGGAGTGATGACAGATAATAACACATTCATGATTGATCACTAATTTGTAAGTGATGGATAAATCTAGTGCCAAAATTCCCTTATTTCAAAATATTATAATAATATTAAAATTTTATATTCATTGGAATACCTTGTACCATATTTTAACTTAAGATATCACTTATTATTTTAAACATAATAATATTTTCAGTGATGAACTTCAATTTTCGTTTCATTCAAATGGACCTAACCATATCTTCTATTTCCTCATCTAGATCAGGGCCCAATATATTTATTTCTCTATATTCATCAAAAAGTGTTTGAGTTTTTCACATCCTATCACTAAGGGCTTAATTCACATCCAGTTTAATGCTTGGGTCAAAGATACTATTGTAAAAATATTCTACCAAACTAATGTGTCGATTTCAACCACCTTTTAAAAACCTAGTGTATTCCCTCAACATTAATTCAAGAGGTTAAATGGTTATATCATTTAATTAAAAATCTAAGGATATTAAGAATTAATTAAACTCAAATATATTTACAGATCCCACTGAAGGATTATTTAGAACATCATGGTAAACATCAGATATTGAAAATATACTATGGAGAGTGGTACTCAATGAAATCTCAAAAAATAATTAATGTATAATAATGTCATTTAATCAAGAGGAAAATATTATAAAACAATGAAAAAATGCACTAATTTCATAAGGTTATCAATTAACGAAACTATACTTATTCAAATTAGATTTTTTGGGGAGTTTGGTGATGAAATCCATAAATATTTTCTCTCATTTCAATTTTGTTATGGGTTGTGGATTTTGAATCGTCTAATAGTTTTTCACAATTGCATAAATTATTGACAAACCTCGAATTTTGATACATACTCTTCAACATCAATTTTTATGTTATATCACTCAAAATAATCTTTCATATTTCTATACCTCATCATAATTCTATGATTAATAATGAATGACGAACTACATGTTTCATCCAATAGATCCTTCCTCAATTCTGGTATTGTTGGAACACACACCTAGTACCAATACCCCTATTATTCCTTCATGATCATGATATACCTCAAGAAAATTCTATACATAATTCTATAATTCTTCATCATCGTTCAAGACCTTTTTAAACATCTCATAGATTTATTTTTGAACAATCATATGAGAAATTTAATATTCATCATCTTTTATTATTATTTCATGATCAAATTCCTATAAAGATTTAAGTATTGGATCCCAATCAATCATCATAATTGTTTAAATAGGAATTTATTTCCAAATTATATCATCAAAAACATTTTTATCCATTCTTTGGTCGTAATTTATTAATCAATCAAGATATTTGATCAAATCCAACCATCTTATCTTTAAAATTTTCGACTCTTTATTTTAAATATATACTTAAAACATTATGATTATTATAGTAAGAACATATTTAACCATAATTATAATTCCTCCTTATATTCAATGATAAAATTATCATTTCCAACACTGAATTATGAATATGGTAATTATTCTCATGTGTATAAATTAATGAGATGCTTATAAAATTCCAATATCATTGTACATGAGGATTAATCATTATCCCTTCATTGATGCATCAGTATATATCAAAAAACCTTATGAAATACATGGTTTAGTAAGTACATACTCATTTACTAACCTTCTTGTAAGCTCAATGAAATTATCTTTACATTTATCTTGAAATATGAACATGGACCCCATATTGATAAACATGGTGCATGTGTTAGACTATTGTGAGAAATATCTCAAAGTGAATTTGTAATATCCAACAAGCCTATGAAAACTATTAACAATGGATAAAATTCTTGGCCTTGGACAATATCCAATATATTTATATATGAATGATCCAATAATAAACCATCGCCTGGAAAAATATAAAATATTTATGAGTCTTTCAAATATAAATATTTGTTTCTAATATTATAATATAGATTTTCCTTTTTCATTGTCATCTAACCCATCCTCTAAAGTTATCCATGTTCATTATTTCCCATAAAATATATTATAATATGATTTATAATGTCTAACCCAAACTGATCATGGAAATATCAATACTATATTCACTAAATACATGAGAATATAAGGAGAAATGTTAATTCTAAATGGATTTACTATAAATTCCAAATATTCAAACCTTGTTTGAAAAGAACTCTTGGGTTAAACATATTTAATGATCCATAGATGATATTATTAGTATTAAAGATAAATATTTAAGATATATTAATATCCTAAAAACTAATCTAATAAGTCACTGATATGGGGAAGATGATATACGTGGTTAATATTAATCGAATAATGTTCATGATAATCAATGTGAAGTTTCATTAACATAATTTTCTTATTAATAAAAGAACAGGTGAACCATATGGTAAAGCACTAGGAAAATTTAATATTTCATCTAGATAATCCTATTTTTTATTATTTAATTCATGTAACTCATTCAGGGTAATTTAATATTTTTTATTGAAAATAGGTTCAGGACTAGAAATGTGTTATGCCGAAAACTAAACTATATAATTTGGGGGAAGAAAATTAAACTCTTATATAATGACATCAACAATCATCAATATAATGAGAATATCCTTAGTGATGAGTTTTACCCCAATATTATAGGATTAATATCCCTCATGAATATGTACAAAAATCCATTTGATGGAGGTAATATCCATTAGGATTATAAGGTTATCCTCTCAATAATAGTCTTTAATTGATTTATTTAGAATATCAAATGGAACATCCATTCATAGAAAAATTACATGAGATCTATATAGAGTAACCCAATGCATACACAAAATTACATAAAATTCAATATGAGGTATTATAAAAATATTTTCAGAAAACTTATTCCGAAAAAAATTATTAGAGAGGTGTTATAGACTTGAGATGAAATCATCCAAATAGTATGAGTTCTCACTATCAACTCATCTTATAATAATTGATGTAATTATATTATATAGTTGTAAAGTTCAAATGATTTTTAATAGTGATTTTGAGAAGTCTTTCAACACATTTATTAAAACTTAAATGATTCCAATTATAATTCTATATACTTAGACTTCTCCCTTTGGTTTCTTCTATGGTATATTCCCATGATGCTTGAGACAACATTTTGAATAATTTCCATATCATTCTAGATGTAGAATTGTATAATAGTGACTTATATCAATTCCTTACAGCAATTTAGTGAGATGACTATTGACTACCTAGTTATATAAATCCAATATGCTCCTCAAGAACTCCCTATGATATTTCATTCCACAATTTTTACATGACATAATGTGAGTAATTCAATTTTTCTTCTTGGAAACATCTCTATTTTCATAGTGCTCATATGTACATTTATTCTATTAATTTCTCTTAATGGTACCAAATCTGGTAAAGTCATTCATTATATTAATATCACTCAATACAATATCATCATATGATGATAAAATTTGATAAACTAGTTACCCTTTTAGACTCAACATAGGATTACAAATGAAATGGTCAATATTCATTTTTTTATTATTTATGTTAGAAACATGATTCTTGGTTAATCTTTTAAAGTTACCATAAAACTCTAAAACACCTCATTGATACATCCTCCTTAAATTTTGGAACATCCTCTATATTTTTCTTCTCTATTATCAGTGTATTTTTTGATCAAATAGTATAACATTAAACATTATCCATTCCATGATTTATATTTTTTTAACATATTTGGGGTTCGTGATCAATGATATTAATTGATCAACATGTCATATCCGAAAATAAAGATTTAGAATAACGTTTTTCACTATTATTACATCTGAAAGAAAAGAAAATATCTTTCAAGGGAAATAATCCACTACTCATCCACCTATGGATTAGTTGTTCTATTAATAAAAAAAGGAATATATCCCATAAAGCTACCCCACATAGTAGAATCATTTGGTGGAAAAACATTTTGCACAATTACATAATGGTTATTCATCCTCAAAAGATCTAGCTATCCTATTATGGTCATGATCAGATTACCTCAAACATTAGTTTCATTGGATTCCATATCAGTATAATATCTACATTTTATCTGAGTGTTGATCCCATTTCTACAATTATGATCATTCAAAAAATTATGGTATATAATGAGTTACCTCATAACCATCATGAATATTTATCCATAAAATAAAAAATAGTATAATGGTAATAAATTTTAAAATACTATAAAATATTATCATAATTATCTTGATTGAAATATCTATTTAATTTAATATTCCTATTTTTTTAATAAACATCATATGATATCAATTATGGAAACACAATATCTAGTTACAAAGATGCAGTGTTTACATTATTACACTGTTTTATGGTACAAGGGATATCACCACATTAGATGAATTAGTCTATTAGTCTTGAAATTTCTTAAATATACATGATTCCCACATTAAGTTGGAAATTCCAAATATATAGAATGGGAATAATTCTTGTATCGTTGATATTATTCATTATATAATTATTCGCATCCTATAGAATGTAAAAATAATAAAGGGTATGAATAGATTATTAGTACATATTAAAAATATTAGAATATATAATGATTAAAAATGCATAGTTAATCTTAAAAGTTATATAATTGATAAAAATTCTATTTCATCAATAAACTGATCGTGATATGCATCCGCATATAATATCATCGTATTAATATCATGGCTAACAATAAAATTATTTTCAATGAATGAAATTATTATTGTTGAACATTATGATCTTCAAAATAATGTTTCCATTACTGTCTAGGCCATCTAAAAAGGCCGTTTAATTAATGGGTATGTAAAAACGAAAATCCAATTTAATAAATTTTTATAGAGGCTTCTGTCATGGGAGTGGTAAATGCGTCATTGGGTATCTATAACTAGGCCACATTCATCATAACAATTCAAATTAATTCTTCATATATTGAATGATCAATTTAATTCATAAATAATATGCAATATAAACAAATATTATAATTTTGTAATGGATATTTAATACTAATATTTACACAGTACATCAATTTAAATTCTTAGTAAAACACAATACGTTGAAATAAAATTGGGTTTAGAAAATATTATTATCTATAATGAAAATAATAAGGATATTTAAGGGAAATGTGGTGTCCAAAAATATATGACCCAAAAAAAGTATTTTGAATGAAATTTAATGACCATAAACTTAATAAGGGAAAAAATATGAACATCAATTTCTTAGAAAATTATTTTTTTCTAATAAAATCGTATCCTTTAGAGAATTAAAGAAACTAGAATAGAAAAATTAATGTATTTTAAATGAAAATATTTAATTTTAAAACCATTTATAAGTTTTATAAGATGTTGAATAGAGTAAAATGGTTATGGGGTTGGAGATTTCATAAATAACCTAGACATTAAAAAACATTCTTTTGAATTTTTTTAATGAATGTTAAAAATGAAAATTTGAGAAAAATGAGAAATATTCCTCTAAAAACACTTAAAAAGCCTTGGATAACATAAAAGTTCTATAGTAATTCATTTTAATATATAAAATTCTCATTTTCTAAATAATATATAAAAATATTTATATAGTGAAAACATATACAAGATCAATAAGAGAAATAAGATCGGGTTTTCTTTTAAACATATCATTTATTGATAAAATGTTCAATATTTCTAAAAAATGGATGAATAAATAAAAAAACCATAAAAATCTAGAGTATTAGAAAATAGTTAGATTTTATGAAGGATATATTATAATATTCTTTTAATTAAAATAATATTAATCTAAGAAATATAATTCTTAAATAAATTCATATCTCTTTTGTAACTTTAAAAAATGAAAATCCTTGAAAGGGTAAAGATTAATTGGTACTAAAATAAAATTTAATAAATATATAATTACATTAAATAAACCAATGGGTCATTATATACCCCATATAAAATAAAATACGTGATTAATACCAAATATGTATCTATAGAGTGGAAATGGAGACAGAATCCCCTTTATCAAGTTTGAAATTTCATGTATGTTATTTTGACATAAATTATATAAAATATATATTTATTATTATTACATACTATAACTATATAAATATCTATAATTCTATACATTATCTTTTTATAACATTCAGATACCCTTGTTTTAATAATTTTTATTTTTTGAAATCATTATTTTTGGGTGTTAATTGTTTCATTTTTCATGATAATTCCTATTAAGTGGTTTTATTTTTTGTATTTTTTCTACAATCACATTATCTAAATGATTATAAAAATTATATAAATATCTTATATCTTAAATATATATGTATTTATGGTCATCCATAAAAGGTAGAGAATAAAAAATAGAAGACACTATTTGTTAGAGCCAAGGGTGTTCTTTACTATAAATGGTGTTTAGTTTGTGTTTGTTGTCAATACACAATGTCTTGATTAAGGAGTTTACAAGATAAGAAATCATATAGTACATGATGGAAACTGTGTTGAAGGGATAACATCAAGAAAAGTTTTATTTGGGAATAAAGTCTTTATAGAATGGGCATCAGTATGGGTTTCATAACGAATGGGTTGATGTTGGTGAAGATGTGGAGCATCGTGAATGGATATGGTGTTATATGTGATTATGAGAAGTGAATCATCATGAGTTCTTGATGTTTTGAATGATATCTTCATGAAAATGTCAAATCTCAAGGGACATTCGGTAATGGAGGATCATCGTGATATTTTTTTAAGACCATAAAAATGAGTTGGAGGGGTTGGAGCATCATGAATGGATGAGATTATAAATATAAGGTTACCACATATCCGTTTTTATGAATCGTTTCATAGGAAATATGCAATCACTTTGACTTCATGAAGGATATTCATGAATATGTTTTTTATTCAATCTTGGGAATCACGAAAAGACTACCTTAGTCTTGACATATGCCAATGCTGAAAGGTATTGAGTGCTTCATGATGTTGGGGTATTATATGATGGATCAGTGAGCTTCATGAAGGTAGTTTGTTTCGAGAATTCATGGTTCTTTGTGAAGGAGTGAGATTCATTAAGGAGCTTTTTGAATGACAGTTTTCAAAATTACTTTTTCAGAGAATTGATCTTTCTATGTGAATCAAATCAAGCCTTTGATCTAAGAGGAGTCTTGATCAAGTCAGGGAAAAATAATTTAATTCCAATATAATGAAGAGACCTTAAAGTAGATAAATTGGGTAGGACTTCACCTAATATAATGTTCTAGGGTGAGTCGACGATAATGTTACAAGGAATCTAGTCTTCCACCCTTGAAATTTGGAAAAAGAATGTTTATAGAATAGAGTGACTATGTCTGAACGTCATTTTTTTCCCATATAGTGAATACCAGTGGATTTTGGTATGACTAAAAAAATTCATTGTATTATCCTTGGACTATCATTTAGTGGTGAACCATGTAAAATTGTTGTTTTGTCTCTTTATATGTGATTGTTTGTGTTTTTTATATTCCCAGTAGATTAGTTTAACAGGTTTCATTCAACATGGGGAGAACACTCCTTACTTTTGAAGTAAATGTTGACACCCTAATTCATCCATCCACAATCATGGTGTACTATAATATTTAAAGTGCTATCAGATCCTAGACATTTCTGGTGTTAAATATATCATTCTTTTCTATCATAAAGAATTTATTAAATGTTATGGGTGTTACACTCTTTGATAGAAGTAAATTAAAATTTAGAAGAACGTGATAAAATCTCATCTATGATCTCATTTAATGGATATACTCTTTTATAATGTACAATGTATTTAGGTGAATTATGCAATAGTAATTTCTAATACTGAAGTTTGTATAAAAAGGGTTGATGTAGATATCAAAGAGTAGAATGCCTTTACTATAGATCTATCTGATCAAATCTATCTGAATGTGATGAGTTTCACTTTTTACATGTCTATATATGTAGACTATAAAATATATATGAAGGTGAAAAAATGTAAATATGGTGAAACAGTAAGTTTTTCTCAATTTATTTGATGACATGAATATGCATCCAGATTAAAATTATGATACCTTTTTTAATTGATTCAGAAAATATTTTTGAAAAATTTCATGACTTAGTGCAGAAATCAAATACATTTAAATTGTAATGAAAATCATGAGAAGGATTCCACCTCTATAAAATCCAAATGTGTCAACTCTTTTTGAAAGGGATCTTTCTAAACATACACTTGATGATATCTTAAGCATTCTGATATCTTATGAAATTAGAGTCAAACAAGATGATGAAACAAGTCAAGTAATTATGGAGATGGATTTCAAGTCCATAAAAGAAATTAATTTTTATTGTGGTAGTATAGATAAATATAATTAGGATGATGAACTTATATCCATATTTTATTTAAAATAAAATATATGAAACATGATATTTGAAGGAAAGATTTAGCTAGACTGTTTTCATTGTGGAAGATTTGGTCACATTTCTTATCAATGCTCAAAGAAGTGTGATGATGAAGAAAGCGAAGATGAAAACATACTGAATCATCATATTTTATTTCAAATGGGGACTTAAAATCTAGAAAACAATCATAGGGGAAGAGTTTAATATTTAAAGAACAATATTAAGATAACGAAATTTTTGAGGATGAAGAACCAAAGTTTAAATCTGGAACCGAAAATTCAATGATGGAAATAATTGAAATGTATAAAAAATAAAAAGATATATCTAGGAATAATCAGTTGATTGTTGATGCTGATTTCATGTTTTATCATGGATATTCTATTAATATTCTTGAGAATCAATGAATAAGAAACAAGAAGTGGATGCTAGTTCTGGAGGAGTGATCAAAATATGTTGATCGAGTTGAATATGAAATTTATTGACTATAATAATTACAAATAGAACATTAAAAAACTATTTAAAAATAATGAAACAAAGTTTAATTAATGCTCATTAATGAAGAAAAGGAAAAGGTTAACAATGACTTTACATACATACTGGAGGATAAGTTGAAGATAGTCAATTCCCTTGAAGAATAAGTTGTTACTCTATTGAGTAAAGAAGAATGCATATCATATTCAATTGAAAGTAAGAAGTAAATATAATTTAGAAGATCATATGATGTTGAGCTTTTATAGAGGGATATTCACGGTTATGAAGGAGTGGGAAAAGTTTTGAACAATCAATGATCCACATGAATGGGAAAAATTAATTGGTTGTGATGCCAAAACATCAAAGGTTGGAAATAAAATGGGCTAAAATAAGTGAAACTGAATGTTAGACATGTCATAAAGTCACCCGAAGACCTAACAAAGAAATAATCAAATGAAAATGAAAGGAGAACTCAAAACCATTTACAAGTATCAATGAATTATCAAAAATCAACCACTTTTCCTATTAAATTCCATATGTGGAGGAAGAGAAGTGAGAAGACATTTCCTTTTATGAAATTTCAATTCATTGGCTATCTGGGCTATTCCATGTCACACTATAAGGGGGAAAGGGATAATTGAATGGGTAAGGGATAGGAATTCAACAAATTTGAACGAATTAATATCTAACATATTATAGAAGATAAAATTTTTATTTATATTACATTCATTACACTACAAATGGCCATAATGTTATTCATTGTAAGATGTAGAATGATGAGAAAAATACATTCAGAACACATAGACAAGTCAATACCTACCATGAAATTATAGTATCTATGGAAAATAGATATTATCACATAGAAGAAGAATATATGTATGATGAACCTATTCATATGGAAAAGAAATTAGAAAGGCCATCAATATCCCCCACTCAATCAAATATTTCATGGAAGATAGAGAAAAATATTAAGAGATCCTACCTTACCGAAGTAGATATCAAATCCAAAAATAATTGAAGCACCTAAATTCTTGATATATGGTTCTCACCACATATGATGAGAAATTTAGACTTATTCTTAAATGTTAAGAAAATGGTTGAAGAAATCGCTTGGTCTGACAATACTGGTGCTTTGAAGATCCATGGTAGTGGATTTACATAACTTGAAAATAGTGAGCTGAATAAAACCAAAGTTCTATACATGGAAGGTCTATGTCACAATAATTTTTGTGTGATTCAACACTATTAATTAAGACTAGTAGTGACATTTAATCATAAGGGGTGCACTAAAAAAGTAAATAGATGAAATTATCTCATGAAAGGATGCATAATAGTGGGAAATTTGTACCGGGTGATAGTAAAAAGATTATTTATTTCAGAAATGTTGAAGAATAAAACAACTTGTTTCGTCAAAGGTTGGGTCACTTTAATCAAAATTTCACGAAAAAGATATCTAACATAACTACAGTTAGGGATATCCTCAATTTTAGACATGAATGAGAAAAGTATTGGGATTCTTTCATATGAAGAAATTTTGTATACAGTTCCTATCATCTAAAGAAGAAAAAGGAATTAAATCTTCTTGATCTCATCGATATAGATATATGTTGTTCAATAAATAATTTAGGGAAATATAGAGAAGTTACATTATTCATTTCAATAATGATTATAGTAGAATGTATTGTGTTATTGTTATACACATGATACAACATCTTCTTGATTGCATGAAATGTTATCATTGAATAGATAAGAATGATACTTTTCGTACAATCAATGATCTACGATCTAACAATAGAGGGGAATACACATCCATTAAATTTTAAAATTACTTGGAAAGACATTAAATAAGGCATGAGGTGGATGTTTTGATAACCCTATTGAAAAATAAATCTGTTGATCACAAATATATGACATGGAAGGAAGACCTATTTAAATTATTTTCATATTTTTAGAAGTAAATGTTCCATCTAAAATAAGGATGGCAGTCCTAGAAATTATTTTGATGTTGTAGACAATATAATATTACTTGGATATTTAATTAATAAAAATTACTAAAAATTATTCCATAGTTGTCTTGGAATAATTGTGGAAAGTTGTGATTCAATGGTCATTGAAGATAAGACCACAAAAAACTATAGGGGGTCTTATTATGATATGATAAAAGATGAAAAATACAGTAGACATGGAACACATTCAAATAAAGATGCAGCTGACGGCCTAAAAGCATTCAGAGGTCACAAAATGGTGATGATTTAGAAGAAGATTCATAAGAATATATGATGGTTTATGAAACTTCATTTGAACCTCAAAGTGTTAATATAAGAGCATAAATTGATCAATCTAATATAATTGGGTATTAGGATGAACCAAACTAGACAAGGATTATAACATCCTAGACACGTATGCCAATAAAAAGTGCCCCAAGACTAGTTGGAAACATGGACTTAGGTGCGTAACCCCAAATTCTAGTCTCTACCTAATAGTTTTGAGGGCCTAGGTGAGTCATTGGGGAGACTATGCCATCATTACTAGAGTATTTCACAACAGATGTCAAATACATTCAATATAAGGAGGAAGATATTAGCAGAAAACTAGATGGTTAAAAAAGATAGGAATATATAAATAAAAAATTTAGAAATTGTACATTGTTAATGGTGAATATATTATGTGTATCCATAAAATGGATAGAGAATTTACATAGAAATACAATACAATATAAGTATCCATAAAGACAAATGACCAAATAGTTCTAGTAGAATCGCATTCCATTTCATGGTCTCATGGACCTTTGTTCTTAAGAAATGAAAAAAACTGGGCTTAGTGTGCTTTCCCCTATTATCACCTACAACCATATAATATTATTGGGTACCCAAGGCGTCCCAAACATGGTGTTATATAAACATCCTAGTAGGAAACCACCAAAAAATCTATACAGTTCTAAATAGCACAACATAGTATGCAAAGAAAGTGTAAGTGAATAGTGTTGTAAATGTGAATGCCCATGAAATATTTATACTTCAAACTTGTAAAACCAAATTGCCTCTCGAGGCTCACTACTACATTTTTTAGCTCTAAATAAGGCATCTATAAGAGAAATAAATGCGTAACACAACCTCTCCACAAATCCATCTATATCTCAACAACATTTTCTTTCCATATACAGAAAACATATCAAACTGATGATATTTCCATATAACAAATATTGTCATTTATCCAGTGCCATGTTGTATAATAATGTGTAGACCATGAAATGACAGATCTATGATGTTAAAGACCAAGGTATCCGCATTGAGTTGTAGTTGTATCTCAATGGAATCATGGTAGAGGCACTGGTTGGAGTCCTAGAAGCATGATTTCTAAAACATCCAATATAAGTCCAAAAAAGATGAATCCAAGAGGTAGAAATCCCCAATGGAATACTAAGTAATCAATACCCTAGAAGAATACATTATACAAATTGTCCACTACAGTATTTCCATTCCATGGAGATCTATCCATGGGATCAATAAAATCATTAATTCATTCATTCCATTTTACTATTCAATTCCATATGAGTATACCCACTCATAGAATCAATTCTAATGGGTACACCCTCTAATTTATCAACAATTTCAATTAGAAATGTCACATAGGTACAACTACTCATTTATCACCTTTCATAGTTAAACATAACTCATTTGATCAATTCAGTAATTAAGAAAATTTTAGTTCAACATGTTATAACATGCTAAAGAAGGTAAAACCATCTCCCAATCAGACCACTATAATCATTCCATTCATAATTTTATTCCTATACAAGAAAAACCCAAAACACACCCCTTGAGTTGTTTCACAAGGCATAATCATGGAATTTTCATAAGGTGAACCCCATAGGTGGCCTTGATTTGGTCAATGGGTACAAACTAAGCATGACAGATCCTAAGGGAAACCCTAATAGGTCTTATTACATCTATTGCAATTAACCCTTTTGAAATCAGGTTAAAACTAGGATGTCTTGTAGGTAGCATAACATCCTATATCTCTAACATGTTCCAAAAGATGAATGGAAAATATAGACCTCCAAACATGACCTATTAGTGGAGTTCCCATCCATTATCAAGTCCCGATTCATCCCAGTTTTGGGGAATCCTTTTGAATGTATGAAGAACATGAAATTAGGGAACCTGAATATAAATCGTAATAGAGAAATTTATAACTAGAATAAAGGATAACAGGTAATAAATAATTTAGATCATACCATTGTAGATCAAATGAGACAATCCATGACATTATTGGATCCTATATAGCAAATCGAGATCAAATCCTATTTCAGGATCAAGAGGGAGCTCTAAATCATGTTCCACTGTTGCGTATCAAGTGAAATGAAAATAGGTTATAAAAACCAATTTAATTAAAAATTAATAAAAAAACCCAAAATGCAGGGGCTTCACGGTTTACCCTCATGGTTTATCAAAGGATATGAAAACCATACACAGTTTCGTATTGTCTACGGGGAATCCACATGGTTTACCCACATAACTTGTAGACTATGCATTAATAATATGAAAATCATCGACCAAGTCTTTGAAAAACTACATACCTTCTCACATGAATGTGTTCCACTTCCCACTTTGTTTCCATCAAACCACGTGGCATGTATGATCCCTTTTTCTAGCCTCACAGGGTCTATTCAAACCTTATCGCCTACACTTTACAGCTCTCACTAAACATGTGCCATGATAAAAACATTGAAAATCTCGGTTCTGAGATGCAAACAAGCCCCATACACTTCCCAAATATTTAGGACCTCAAAGGGTATTCATATTTGGCCATAATTAAGCATTAAAATTGAAGAAAATGGATTCTTACCTAGTACCAAAACCCAGGTTCTCACAATCTTCCCCTTATACCAATTCTTCCTTGAATTGATCTTTGAATGGTGGAAAATCATGATATATGAATAACTCTTTCCACTATAATAGTACATTAGTCTCCCTCTCCTATGTCTTTTCCTTTATATGGACGTGCTTCCATAACACCTATGCTAGAGGAAAAAACTAGCCTTAGAGTACCTTTGTTAAATGATCCAAAATATATAATGAATTCTCCTCAAAGGATGCTTCTACCTACAACTCAACCTACTCAGGATGAAAATCATAAGACATGCAGGAATCGTAATAACTTAGTTGAGAAACCTAGAATACTTCATACATTTCTTGGTACCTCTATGGTAACTACCAAAAATTGTATACCTACCTAACCCACAAAATACCTTGAATGACCCAATGTACCTCAGTGAAAGCTTACTCTGTCTTTTGATCCTCTTCTGCCCCTGCCATGGTGAAACACATAGGAAAACCTAACTCATGACCTCATACTCTAAAGGGATTTTCTGGTGATTGGCATATGTCTTGTGACCAGACTTCACAACATCCATCCAATTCCAAATCAACTACACCTAATTAGTGGTATCATAGATAAGATGAGGTCCCAATATAGCTACCTCTCCTACCACTAGCCTACACATGGGTGATCAAGATGACCTATCTTATAAAGCCTCAGATAGAGGAATATGTATAGTATCCTGAAATCAATTATTGTAGGAAAACTCAACGAAAGGTATATTCTTCTCCCTAATGCCCCCACAACTCAATACACAAGACCCCAACATGTCCTCAAGCACTAGAATCATGTGCTCCAGCTAACTATCTATATGGGGGTGGATCCCGTGATGAGAAGCATCTATTTACCCAAATCCCCATATAGCCATTTATAGAATCAATAATTAAATGAGAATCCATATCTAGAAAGATATTATGTGGTATCCGGTGTAATCATATAATATCATGGATTTACAACCTCCTAACCTCATCAAAACTAAAGGTTTCATTGATCAAAAGGAAATTTGAAACATTCATGAGTCGGTAAAAAACATACAACATCATTACCTCTAGGAGACCTTTGTAAAGATTTCAAAAAATCCATTGTGATGAAAATAAATTTCAACTCACGAATGAATATATTTTGTAAATGTCTGAATGGTCACTTGTAAGATCCCAAACTTTTCAAAAGTCAACTTGGGCATGTTTTTAGGTATTTTTTAGATGTTTTTAAGTACAATTGTCTCAGAGTAGAGGCTTGGGGTGTGTTTGGGTGAATTTTTAAGTAAAAATGAGGAATATTGGGCTATTCATGGTTTGTGAAAAGTTTGATAAATTGTACAACTAAACTATGCCAACAATGGAAACCTAGATAGTGAGGTCTGTACGGTTGGCACATAGTTTTATCTAACCATGCACCCTTTCCAAGGAAACCATTCATGTAGGATTAATTATACAAAAACAATTTTAAAACCCACCAAAACCCCAATACTACCCTACTTTAAACCCAGAACAGGCTTGACAAATTCAATGAGATTCCAGAGCCTTCTGATGGAATTCCAAGGTGATTCTAACATCATTATTATAGATCGAAATCCCGAATTAATGATATGATCTCTTTCTAGTGTGTGGATTTCATCATGTTGATTATCTCATTCATTACATTATCTTTCTATGATATGTTCATGGATGTTATCCACCATTTCCATAGATCTAACCCTATGGGTTGATATCTAGATCTAGTATTGTGGATCTAAATCATGATTTTCAAGATCTTGATTCATATGTTCCTAATTTTGGATTAGGGATTTAGATCCTGAGCTTGATCGATAACGTTGTACAGCTTGAATTTGTGGGATTTCTATTGGGAAAACAGTCATCAATAAACTGATATTGGTGTTCTAAATATAACGTGCATAGTCATGGATTTTATATGTGAATGTGAGTTAATGGATTTTGTAGCATCCCTTGATAATTGATTTCTTAAATTAATGTAATAAGGAATGTGTAATTTATTTGTGGTCACCATGGTGTTTAATTGATAATTGAACCACATAAAAAAAAGAAGGGGGTTTCCGAAGTAGATATTTGTTTTAGAGATTGGTTATGGGTGGTGATATTGTAATTGAGATATTGAATTGAATGTGTAAAGATAAATAATTGGGGGAAATTATTTTTGAAATTATATTTGGATATGTATGATATTTAATTGTGAGAA
The DNA here is from genome assembly GCA_963277665.1 of Viscum album. Taxonomy (NCBI): domain Eukaryota; kingdom Viridiplantae; phylum Streptophyta; class Magnoliopsida; order Santalales; family Viscaceae; genus Viscum; species Viscum album. Next base: position 1,445,002,945 of record OY728165.1, on the reverse strand, counting down.
ATAATAATGTTCCATGATTTTGATCAAAGATAATTAAATGTGAGAAGTAATTATGGAAAGTTTAGGTTATATATGGATAATTAATTGTGAATAATTAATTATGGAATGATAATTGTGTTGATTTATTAATTAATTGATGAAATTTATAATGGGTTATGTGCCTTGTTAATTTTTTAGTGAATTAATGGCCTTTTAATTTTTAACTAATCATTGGATTAGTAATGGAATGATGTGAAAAATTCTTGTAAATTAAAGGATGATTAAATGGATGATATTTTTGTGGTGCTAGGAACAATGTTCTAGAGTGATTAGAAGTTAGGACTAAGACATGGCCTTCCTCCCTAATAGTTATCCATGCTTGAGATTTTGGAGTGCTAGGCATGCATACCCAGACCAAAGGAGATATGGAGTGTTACACATACCAACCTATACTAAATGAGATTTGGGGTGCCTGACATGACATTCAATACCAAATGAATGATAATAATGAATGGCGAATCAAATGAAATACCTAATATGAAACTGGGCCTAATGTGATGATTGAATATTAAATGACAATGTGATAACACTTTAATTATTTATTGTATTCATTTCTTTATAAAACTGCTTACACTATCTTTTTACTGGACTTGTTTTAGACACCATTAGTGGTGGCCTACTGTGTTTTTTTCTCACCCTATTTGGGTTACCTGATCGGCACCTGAGAAGACATTATTGTTGAAAGAAATGATAAGGGAAAGGCCCTATGATAGGTTTTTGTTTGACATTAATGTATGGGAGAGGGAACCATCCAGGGATTAAATCCCTCGTGGGATTCTTAGAGTGTATACATTTATTTTCATTGAAAACACTTTACATTCAAATTTCCATAGTATGTTTTTTATTTTATTTGAGTATTGTATTTTCTTTTTTTTTGAATATCATTTGACATATTATTGTTTTGTTTATTTATAAGATTTTGAACCTTGTTATTGATGTTTTATTCTGTTGTTCTTTTATTCTGATAAAAGAGGGTATAGTCTCTCCAAAACTGACTTAGCAGACCCTCATTACTAGTCGGTACCCTCTAGAGTTTGGGGAGGCATGCTTGAGGTCATGTGGCCAAACAGCTCGGTGCACCGTTTAGTGGCACCCGGGTCGGGACATCACAAAGTAGTATTAGAGGAGAATTCGTTTTCTTTCTTCTTTTTATGTCTTACTAATTTGGGAATTTTATATATGTGAATAAGAAGTGTTGAGGCTTGGTAATGAGCTCATGCATGGTATTTTTCGACCCATCTATTGGATAAAATATGAGTACTCAGCGTGGTATTGTAGTGTGTATTGTTTGTTTTTAAAGTTGGATATTATTTCACCTTAGGTGACTCACTTGTGGTGTCATGTGATATTTGATTTGACAGTTTTTTAATTTTGATACGTGGCCTAAAGTGGCACGATACATGATCCCTCATGCACCATTCTAGGATCTAAAGGTTGATATGACATGCATCATTATAGGAACTCATAATAAAATGGGTAATGGGTATGTTCTTGAACTTGACATGTTTTTACTGATTGTGAGAATGAATTATTGATGAATAATGAGAATAAATGGATGTCTAATAAGAACCTTGATTGATGAAATGACTATGATTAATTAATTATTTAATTAATTAATTTTAGATAGTGTGTGTAATTAGTGGTTAAATTAATTAATGAGAATGTGTGTACCCTTGTTACCCAAGACGTAGGGGTAAGATGGTTAAGGGTAGTGATAAGGCCTCGATTCTAACTGTGTGGTGAGAAAAGGTGAAAGTACATGTTTAAAATTGTTGTGTTATTTTATCCTCTTACATAAAGGCTATAAGGTTTAGTTATGATACCTAAGACATGTGTTTATATTTGTAGAGATATGCCTCCACAATATTTGTTGAGGGAGATAATGAGGGGTATGTCCCAGAATGAAATTCTAGATAGGGTACTTGAGGTACCATTTTTGAAAGCTGAGTAGGAAGGGGAATAATTCCTAGACAACATTGCTCGTTCTATGAAATTCATAGAGAGAGACAAAGGGCGGGTTCTGAAAATAATGTTTGAGTTGACAAGGGTGTTTAATCTACAACACCCTCCCTCTTTTACTCAAGAGGGTGGACCTAAGTGATTTTAATTTTGGATTGAATCCATAGAGACGATACATGAACATTTGGATACTCAGGCTGGGAGTATAGTCATGTTGGCTATTTTTATGCTATGGGGGTCAGCGAAGCACTGGTGGGACATTCAAGTATGATCTGGATAGACTAATGATATGTTATTAATGGATTTTTAAGAGATGTTCTTGGAGCACTTCTGTCCCGACATGCTGATACAATAGAAGGCTAGAGATTTTATGCATCTGACCCAAGATATCATGTCCATAATTGATTATTCTGAATGTTTCATAGATTTATAGTGATTTTCTCTAGCTTTGGAGGCTGATGAGGCTTCTTCATAAAAATGATTTCAGTATGGACTTAGGTGTGAAATTAGTCATAGGTAAATATCATTAGGCCGAAAAAATTCTAAGAAGTAGTTAATCATGCTATAATTTAATAGGGGAACCTGAAGGAGGTTTCTAGTATTGGACAGGAAGATGTCACTGGACAATCAAGAAGTGTTCCTTCATAGAGAAGGATACCCCATTACGATAACCTTAGTTAGGACAATGGAATACAAGGTGGACATTTAAGCGTAAAAGTTTCACCAGATATTTCTCATTTCTTTTTCCTCTAGTGTTGTAGGTAGAGAAACAATCAAAAATTGTCCTTGAACACCAATGGAGTGCTGGTTTTTTGGAAAGATGATGCACCTACATAAGTTCTACAGGAAGCAGTAGCAATGTGGTGGGGAGGGAGGAACTACTCAGAGTCAGAGTGTGGGGCGGGGGTCTTCTACACCATATAGGAATTGCAGATGAAACTATATGGGAAGAGGTGGTATAGTAGTGGACGTGGTGCTTCACGGTATGAATGCCTGTATCATAAGAGTGGTGCTACTCAAGGGAGTAAGACAACATCACAGGGAAGAGGGGCATGACAATTACATGTCGTGCAGCCTACACATGTAGAGGATGAAGCTGGTCCATCAACATTGAAAGGAACTATCCTAGTTGCTTCTACGTTAGGTACTGGCTTGATTGATACTAGTTCCTCTCATTCCTATGTATCTTCAAATCTTGTTAATGGTTTGAGAATGGAGGTGGAGTCTGTAAGGGGGAGATGAATATCAATATACCATCTGGAACATAGTATAGGGATATATATTTGTGTAAATAAAATTATCTAGAGATCAATGATTATCATTTTATTTGGGATATCAATGTCCTTGTTATAATGGAATTCATCCTAATTATGGGTATGGACTATCTAGTCACATAACAAGCACACATAGATTGTTACCACAAGAGAGTGGCCTTTTTATCTCCTGAGGGTCCCCGGAATGATCATCATGGATAATGGGATATCCATCCTAGATGACCTGGCCCAATTACTCAGTAGTTGGGAGAGCTCACAGTCCATGCTTCTAGTCTTTTTCTGGATGATAGGAGTAGTAGTCAAGACATCCTTCCACCCATAGTAGAACTATTTCACTGTGTCTTTCCTAAGTAATTTTCATCGTTTCCACCTAAGAGAGATGTGTAATTCACTATTGATCTCATGTTGGGGGTTGTGCTAGTATCTATTCCTCCTTCGAAAATGTAATTGATCGGGATTAAAGATCTCAAAATGTTGTTGGAAGAGTTTTAGGATGAAGGGTTTATTCATCCAAGTATGTCCCCTTGTAGATCTCCTATATTGTTTTCAATGACGTCTGATTGGATTTTATGCATGAGTTTCATTTACCATAAGTTGAATAGAATGAATGTGATGAACCAATATCATCTTCTTCATATCGATGATCCTTTTGACCAGCTGAAGGGGTCTTGTGTGTTCTCAAAGATCAATATGAAATCAGGGTATTGTCCAGGGAGAGTTTAGACCTCTGTTATATCAAGATATTTATTCAGAAGAAATTATTACCTTAATGAGTTTGTTGTAATTCCATTTGGGTTGAAAAATTATTTTGTAGTATTTATGGTCTTGATGAATAGGACCTTTCAACGGTACATAGATCAGTTTGTAGTGGTGTTTGTGGATAACAACTTAGTGTACTCTAAGGCTCATGATTATTAAGAATAATATCATGACATCATCCTAGGTACACTGAGTGAGCATCATCCAATTTTTAAGATATCTAGAACATGTAGGTAGTGATTTCATGGGAGAAACCCATGAATGCTTTTGATATCCGACGCTTTTTGGGATGAAATGGTTATTATAGGAGGTTCATCAAGGACTTTTCCTGATTGGTGTCACCACTTTCAGGTTTGAGAAACAAAGGGAAAAGTTTTAATTGGATTAAATCATGTGAAAATGCTTTCTAGGAGTTGAATAAGTGCCAGACATTGTCACCAATTTTTATCTTACCTGAGATGGGTGAAGAGTACATAGTGTATTTGTATGCTTCTGGGATCGAAATCAGAGTTGTGTTAATGCAAGGGGTTCGAGCCATTTCTTATGGGTCTTGACAGTAGAGGCCACATAAACGGAATTACACTACACATGAAATTGAGTTAGATATAGTGGTTTATGCTCTTATGTGTTGGCAAAACAATCTTTTTGTTGAAGTGTTTACAGTTTTTATGGTTCACAAAAGCTTTAAGTATATATATTTTCACAGTGCGACATGAATCTTCGACAGAGAATATTGGTAGATTATATGCAGTCCTTTGATTTTGAACTGGAATGTACACTCGGAAAGGGGAATAGTGTGGCTGATTCCTTAATAAGAAAAACATAGACTCAGTTTGTATGTTAGTCAAGTGCAGAGATGAAGATGATGATTTTACTCTCAGTAAATGCATGTGGTTGTTCAAGAGAGTTATGAGAGGATGACTCTGGTTTCCCTACCAGGAGAGTCTTCACTCTTCAGAAGGATCCATGAAAGGTAGTATGAGGATCTAGTCCTTTTTAGCCTTAAGTTAATTCCTTGAAGGTGGGGAGACACCTTATGACCGGATAATATAAGATGATGAGGTCATCTATGTTAAACATCGGGTAGTTGTGCCAATGAGTATGCGAGAGGAACTCATGTGATATTTTCATGCCTCAAAGTGGAAGGTAAATCCTGGGGTTAAAAAATGTATCATGACCTATGATGATAGTTTTTATTGCCAGGAATGAAAAAGGAGATAAATGGGTTCGAAACAAGATGTTTCACTTATCATAAGTTGAAGGGATAACATCAACGACCTAGAGGCATGTTGAGGCTGTTGCATATTCTGGAATGGAAGTGGGATGACATGATTATGTAATTTATGGTTGGACTTCCAAAGACACTTAGAAATAATTATTCTTTTTAGGGAATTGTGGGTTGAATAATTATGGTAGAACATTTCTTGACTATTAGGTAAACCATTACAGTAGAATAGTTGGGAGAACTATATGTATGAGAGATTGATAGTTTTCATGGGGTGAAACGTACTATAGTTTTAGATAATGATTCACGCTTTACTTAAAACTTATAGAATGGATTATATAAGGCATATGGTACATAGGTTATTTTATTTACAAACTTTCACCCATAGATATATGGGAAGTTAGAGCATTCCATACAGGTGTTAGAGGATATGCTGAGAGCATGTGTGCTTGACATTGGTGGTTCTTGCAAAAATCACTTAGATTTAGTGAAGTTCTTCAATAACAACAGTTATAATGAAACTATATAGATGGAACCATATGATGCACATTATTGTATACCATGTAAATCACCACGATTTTGGATAGAGGTGGGTGAGTAATAGCTATTGGGACTGAGTCTCGTATAGGAGAGAAAAGAGCAGGTGTAGTTGATTTAGAAATGTATGGCGATAACTCATAATAGGAAGAAGTCAAATGCTAATGGATGGAGACGACCCCTAGAGATAATAATTGGTGATAGTGTATTCATTTGGGTGTCACCTATATTGGGTCACCACATGGTATATTGGAAGGGAAAGTAGGGGCCTAGGTTTGTTGGATCATTTGATATGCTTGAGGGAATCTGGCCAGTGGCGTAGGGATTAGCCCTTCCATAGAAATTCAGCTCTATGAATGATTTTTTCCATGATTCACAACTATGAAACTATATCTTTGACTCTTATCATTTAATTTATGTTGAAGAGGTTGACCTCGAGATAGATGTTTCCTTATATGAGCATCCAATATGTGTTCTAGGTCACTGTGAGAAAGTGTTATGGGGAATGACCATGCCATTAGATCATATGCTATGGCATTATGGATGTGTTCTAGAGGAAACAAGGGAATTAGAAGTAGACAAGAGGGATCAACGACCCAATCTTTTCCACTAAGAATCTTAGAGAATATTTGGAGTGCATCTCGAGGATGATCTATTATAAGGGGGGATTGTAAGATCCCGGCCATTTTCGAATTTATCTCAGGTGCGTTTTCTGGTACTTTTATGTTTTTAAGTACCTTTTTCTTAGAGTAGTGTTTTGGGGTGAATTTGGGCGAATTTTTAAGAAAAAATAATAGATAGTGGGATATTTATGGTTTGTGCATGGATTGACAAACCATGCGACCAAACCATGCCAACCGTGCAATCCTAGAAAGAGAGGTCTCCAAGGTTGGCACACAGGATTCCCTAATTGGGAACCACTATCCATGAAACCGTGCCTGTAGGATTAATTATCCTAAAATCTATTTTAGAAAATATTTAAACCCTTGAGAATCCCATATTTTGACATTTCCTCAGTCCTGAAAAATTCTTGCTGATCCTTGAGCATTTCGGAGTGATTAAAAGGTAATTCGAACATTGTTCTTTGAGATCAGAAGTACAGATTGAAGATCTTCATTCTTCCTAGTAAGTGTTTTTCATCTCGTTACTTCCCACATTCATTTCTATATCTTTCATGGATATTTTCATTGAAGACCCCCACCGTTTCCAGTGAACTAAACCTATGAGTTGAAATCTAGATCTTGGATTGTGCATCTAGATCATGATTTACAGGATCTTTATGCCTTTGATCATAATTTTGGTTTAGTTATTTAGATCTGGAGCTTGATCAATTATGTTTTTCCACTCAAATTTTGGGGAATTCCATTGGCCTATCTTCCATCGATAAATTGGGTAGGTGGTCTAAATCGAACTCCCATAGTCGTGGATTTGATATGTAAATTTGAATTTATGGATTTGATAAATTACCTTGATAATTTATTTCCTAAATTGGAGTAATCAGGAATGTTGAATTAACATTTTATTACCTTTGTCATTAATTGATAATCTAATCATGGAACAATTGAATGGGGGTTCCCTTGATATATATTTGTTTTTAAGATTAGTTATGGGTGAATATATTATAATTGAGATACATAATTGATTGTGTTAAGATAATTAATGGGGAAAAATTAATTATGAAATGATGTTGATCTATGTAAGATAATTAATTTTGAGAATTAGTTAGGGAATTAGAATTGGGTTGACTGATTAATTAATGACTAAATTAATTAATGGGTTACTTTAATAGTAAATTTTTGAGTTAACTAATGGCCTTTGAAATGTTTAACTAATATTTGGACTACTAATGATATGATGTGGCTAATTTTTGTGAATTAAAGAATGATTAGATGACTGAGATTTTTGTGGTGATATAAATGTCATTCAGGACAATTTAGATATTGGGACTTGGACATGGCATTCCTCCCCAATAGTTATCCAAGCATGAGATTTTGGGGTACTATGAATGCCAACCCACACTAAATGAGATATAGAGTGTTAGGAATGGAGACCAACCCTGAATGATATTTATGGTACATGACATGATGTTCAACACCAAAGGAATGATAATAATGAATGATGAATCAAATTGAAAACATGAATTTAAACAGGTCCTAATGTGATGATTGAGGATTAAATGATAATGTGATAACTGCTTAATTATGCATTTTATTAATTGCTTCATAAAACTGCATACACTACCTTTTTGCTAGACACTGTTTGTGGTGGCCTACAGATTTGTGCTCACACCCAATTCAAGCCTCCAGATCAGCACCCAAATTGAATTTTTTATTTCAGGACAAGATTAAGGAAATGAACTGGGATAGGTTGTTGTTTGGGATTGGGGCATGGAAGACGGAACCATATGTGGTTCAGGACCCGCTTGAGAGTCCTTGTGTATTTACAATTAATTGCATTATAGACCGTTGAAATTATCATTTTCATAGAATGTTTTACCATTCAGTTGAGTATGGTATTTTTCTTATATTGAATATCATATTACATGGTATTGTACTAGTCATTTATACGCTTCAACACTTATTTATTGCTGTTTTCTTCTATTGTTATTGTATTCTGATAGAAGAGGGTATAGTCTCCCCAAGAATGACTTACCATACTCTTACTGCTAGTCGGAACCCTCTGGCATACAGGGATGTGTGATTGAGGTCATGTGGCTAATTGCATTGGAGATCCATTTAGTGGAATGCAGGTTAGGACATCACATCACTAGTGTTTCTCCTTCACCTGTTGACAGGTGTAACACCACATGAAAAAAACCAACTATATCTGTTTTCATACACTTCCACCAATACTTAAAATGTATATCTAGATATATCTTGGTGACACCCGGATGCACTAACCATGAAAATGCATGAAAATCCCACATCAGGTCTTCACACATGTCAGAAGAGACCCATATACGACCACGTACACATAGGATCTTATCCCCATATATGGACAAACATGAGGAGGGTCCTCACCTACCGAACTATCTCGTTGAACTAAGTCTTATGAGTCTAATAAATGCATCATCCTCACTCTATCCAAGAGGGTAGAGGAAACAACAGAGGATTATATAAATGCCTAACCCTTACTATCTTGCACCTCAAAGTTCATCTTATAGAACAATGCCATAAGCTTCCACTCGCTACTCTACTTATACAGTTCCTTTAAAATACTCATCCTACTAAGTGCATCAGCCACTACATTATCTTAATCAGGTGTGTGAGAAAGCTCAAATTCAAAATACCAAAGGTATTAAAGCCACCTTCACTACCTCAGATTCATATCATGATTTGTAAATATTTACATGTAGCATTTTGGTACATGAACTCCACAAAACAATCAGTAGCTAAGTAATTTCACCAACATTGAAATGTGTGAAAACCCCTAGCTAACTCGAGGTAATATTTCTGATAAATCCTCTCATGTGGCATCAAATTCCAAGATCCGTACACAATGAATCAACTCCCATTAATAAGAACTACTCTTCGACTAATACTTAATGTTTCATAGTACATCGTATTAATCTTTCATGAATCTGGAAGAATTGGTATCAGCGCTAAGGCCAATCTCACTTTCATCTGCTTAATTTTTTTCTTGTATGAATCTATCCCTAAATACATCACACCCTTCTTAGTGATTCCCATCAATGATGCTGTTAAATGTGAGTAGTCCTTCATGAAACACTAATAGTAACCGGCCATCCATATGAAACTCATCACCTCAATGATGTTATTGGGATTTTCTAGGGAAACTGCTGTTATCACCTTCTATGTGTCTATCAATACTCATTTCTCTAAGATTATGTGACCCAGGTAGTGAATATGATCCATAAAAAATTAGGACTTGGTGGTCTTATTATATAATAGGGGATCTCTCAGTGTATTCAAATAGATCTAATGTTTCTTGTCAAGGTTGTGTCAATTATGATAATACACCAGGATATAATCCACGAAAACCACAAAAAAGAGTCATGATAAAGATGGAACATTCCCAAAAAATCATACCATAAATATGGATATAAAACTATAAAAAAACCATATATCAAAAAGTTCAAGAACTAAAATGGAGGCCACTAGAATAGTATCTCTTACAGTAGAAGGTTTATGTTTATTTTCTTAATGGGTATGATCCATCACATATGCCTGGACTGTACCACATTCTGGAAATATTTCATAGATACCCTGAGATGATCCACCCTAATATCACTTTGAACTTGGGGTCTAGCTACGAAAACCACTAGCACCACCTCAGCCTAAAAAATGTTCTATTGCCCAACTTCCTATTTGTTGAGAATCCAATGACCCCACTCCTCAACATGGAGTCAGTAAAGACCCACTCTCATGGTTTTCTAATGGACACATCTTAAAGAAATTCTTTATGTGGACCACCTTTCCACAAGATCTGCACTTCATTAGGTCCTTCGAAGACTGTGGACTTTTATTCCCCAACCGCCAACACTAGTATCACCTCATCTAGCTACCTTAGGAGATGGTCCAACTACTGATATCACTGCATTGAAGCCCGAAATGAAACTTCCATCCATCAGTCAATGCAATAACAAATCTAGGTAGTGAATCATCCAGGATCGCAGCTCTCGATTCCTTCAGGTAACACTATGCGATCAGAACCTATTTCCCTATACTAGATACATTAGTGATCCATAAGACATTATCATCCTATTAGATCTCATACATGATTCCATATTCAAAATTCATACCTTTCGATAACTCATCAACAATTAGAATAGGTGTAACCCTCTAGAGCTCAATAAAATGGAATGAATAATCTATAATTGATAACACACCTTGTTCTATATGTAATAACACCTGGGATCTATCATCCCACAATGTATTGGGATAGAAATAATTTTATAAGGTAGTGTGAAACTGAATCCATGCCATATCTCATTGTTGATCTGTCTAAGTGATAACATCCCACCATTACTAGTTGAAATCACACAACATATATGTAGTAAGATTTACCCTCCCATCAAGAGGGTGCACGAATTTATAAAATATGTACAAAATGGCCACTAGACCAGACTCTACAGCCTGTGGTATTTCATCCCCCAAAAATGTGGGTGGATTCTACTGCTGAAACTCATGCATCAACTCCTCTATAGTTTGGGATGGTTGCATTTCTCACTAAATGGTATGAATGAACCATAAAAATCCATCACATAACTATACCTCAATACCTACATCCAATATAATGGATTGTTCCATAGCTGGCATTAAAGAAGTACCCACTAGTATACCATGTCCTACCACCTTTGGGGTATGGTCATTGCCACCCTTATGGTGTACAACATGAGATCAGCATGGCATAATGACTCTACAATGAAAAAAAATCCTCAATGTAAGATCATTATCAAGGATCAAGGAAAAAAGTGAAAAAAACAAAACAAGATTGATAAAATTTATCCTCTATAAGAACTCACACCTCTTCTATCCCCATTGTTCAGGTATGTTAATCAAACAAGCGAGTGACAGTACAATAATCTCTCTACCACGGTTGGGATTGGTCAACTTCTCTATCAAAAACCATTTCACTTTCATTTGTTTACTTATTTAGTTAATTTCAAACTAATTTCAAATCCAAATTCATAAATGATAATCATTTCATATTCCTAATATCTCTTTTATATAGTAAAACCATTGGTATGTCGAATTCTGATCTTTAAGGGCCCATACTTCCCTAAAATCAAAGGTTGGTGTCCACCTATAGCACATCATACCACATTTCACAATATGGTTGGTCCATTATCATCTAAATTCCAATCCAAGAGGCTCCATGCACCTCATAGACCAAATCATGGTGTATATCTATTTTCACACCATAATATATATCAATATAACTATCAAACAAGAAGGATTAACTGTCACATCATCTTTCACAGCATCATGCACTATATATTTCTCTCTAGATGAAATTGAAAAAATGTAGGGCATACGATTTATAAATATTTCCTATATGATGAATGATATGGAATGCCCCCTTCTTATCAGGTTTCAACATAGAAGAATGAATAATCATATAATTAATAATTACAGAAGTCATGTGTGTCTCCCAATGGTGGAATTAAGATAAATATAATAGCTCAAAATCCATATATTAATAATTCAATTTACAAAAATTTGGATTTTACCTATACACGTGTTAGCTACACCTTAGTGAAACTCATTACCAAATTCTATTTCATTTCTATATCATTTAGTTGTCTCCAAATATTAAGGAAAACTAGAAAATATTTCTTTAATACAACTTTGTAATGTCTCAGACTCAGATTCCAAACAACAGTGTCCCATCCTATTTGGGTACATGGCCTCAATCACATATCCCCAAACACTGGAGGTCTTCAAATAGAGGGAGGGAATAGGTTTGTCCTTAGAGAGACTATTCCCTCATTACCAGAGTATATCACATCAGATATCAAAAACATTTAATACCAGAAGCAGATATAGAAATATACAACTAGAAGGTTAAAAAAGATATGAATATTATTTATAAAAATCTATAAATGTCACAAATGCAATGAAGTAGAAGATATATGTATCTGAAAAATAGATTGAATATGTACATGAAAAAACAAAACAATACAAGTATCCAAAATGACAAAAGGCCAAATAGTTCTGATAGCATCGCAAGCCTGAACATACTCCCATGATCCCATTATCCAAAGTAATGATAAAAAAATAGTGGCAGTGTGCTATCCCAAGTTATTAGATGCAACCAAGTAATAGGTTTGGGTCCACAAGGAGGCCCATAGAGGGTGAGAGATAAACATCCTAAAAGGTAACCACCCAAAATTATATACAGTTCTATGATGCACAATGTAGTATACTAAGAATTTTTTATTAAACAATATTGTAAATGTGAATGCCCACAGAATATGTCTACTGTAATAAAGTAATATCAAACAACCTCTCAATGATCCCTGAAACAATTTTCTACTCCTAATAAGACAACCATAAATAAAATAAACAAGTAACCTGGCCTCACTGTACATATATCCATATCCCGACCACACTACCTTTTCATATAAAGAAACAAATCAAAACCATTCACATGAAATATAACTAATAATGTCTAATGTCCCATGACCATGAGGTAAAATAATGTGTAGACCATGAAGGGTTGCATTTAAGGAATCAAAGACCCAGTCATCCTCATCGCATCCCAAAATAATCTTGATAAAAATTCGATAAACGCACTGGTTGGAGTCCTAGGAACGTGAGTACCAATATGTCCTATGCGAGTCCAGGAAATCCATATCCAAGGGGTAGAAAATCCCATGGAATCCCAATAAATCATTAACCTAGAAGCATACTCTTTCATAATAGTCCACTAATACATTCTAGATCAGCGAAGATGCATCCATGACATCTATACAATCATTAATTCGTTCATACCATTTAAGAATTAAATTCCATATTTTTGGACCCACTCATATAATCCATTCACATGGGAATACCAACCCATTTATCCCCATTCACAGTTTAACATAACTCATCAGATCAATTCATCAATTATCTAAATTATTGTTCATCATTCTAGAACAAGGTAAAGTATCCAAAACATCTCTTAATCAAACCATTCTACTCATTCCATTCATCGTTGGTTTCCTATATAAGGTAAACCCAAAACACACAACCTAGGTTGTTTATCCTGGAATAATAATGGAATTTTCATACATTTCACACCATAGGTGACATTGATTCTGGAAATAGTTACCAACACATCACAACTGATCCAACGGGCATCCCCGATAGGTGTGAATACATATATTGCAAGTATCTTGTTAAAAATTAGGGACACATCAGGAAGTCTAACAGGAAGTGTAATGTATGATTGTTCCAAAAGGCATAAATATATAAATGAAAATTATATACCACATACCTTGGCTTGGTAGTAGAGTGACTATCATGTATGAAGTCTTGATTGATTCTGATTTAGGATTAATATGAAGAACACAAAAAGAATTAAAAACTATGGAATCTGAGTGTAAATCCAAATTTCACAATCAAAAGATATAATAAATGATAATAGATAAAATGGAATATTGATCATACCATTTTGGATCCAATGAGGAAAACTATGCCAGATTTAGAGTCCAGGTAGAGAACTGATATCAAATACTAGTTTAGGATCAAGAGGGAGCTCAAAATCTTGAGTCGATGTTGCACGTAGAATGAAAAAAATAGGGTATAAAAGGGAAAATTAATTTTGTTAAAAATTAATAAAAAACCCAAAATACAGGGGCTTCATGTTTAGCCTACTTGGTTTTTCAAGCAATTTGGAAACATGATTTTTTTGTAGGCAATGTATAATTCCCATGGTTTATCCACACAGTTTAAATAATGTATATAAACCATGTGAAAATCCATACTCATGTTATGAAAAAATTACAGTCTTGATTTCACGGATGTGTGCTTATTCACACACAGTTTTCTCAAAACACGAGGCATGTATTCCCCCAATATCTAGCCCCATACTATTTAGTCAAAAAATGTGTCCTACCCTTCACAATTTTCAGTAATCGTGATCTAGTCTATGAACACCCCAAAACCTATTTTACTGCTTCGAAAAATCCCCAATCACATCCCAAAAACTCTAGAACCACAAAGGGTATTCATATTAATCGAGAATTAAGAAATGATACAGATAAATAAGGGATCTGTAACACAAATAAAAACCTGGGATCTTATAATTATAATTAGAAATAATGAACATTCTTTTTTCATATAAATTGTTAATCTAACCTCATTTGAAGAATCTACAATGGATGAATAATGGGTGAAATCCAAGAATTATGAACTTAATCAGATTGAAAAGAACCAGAGGTTGGATCTTATTAAAAGACCTGATAATCAAAATGAGACTTGACAAAAATGAATCACTATCATCCAATTTGATTAAAATGGATATTTGATATGAAACAGGTCATACTAAGTGTGTAATGGCTATGGTCATATTGATGGAATTGATGTTGAAGAAACATTTTCCCTAGTAGTGAGAATGGAATCAATAATTCTTTTCCTTGCAATAAAAATTTAAATAGGATATATATATATTTAGATGGGTGTTAAAATAGTATTATTAAATGGTGTTTTTGAAGAATCAGTCTACATTGAACAACCAATGGGGTTTCTAATTAGTAATGATAAAATGATGGTTTTTAGATTAATAAATTAACTATGTGGTCTAAAGAAAGAACAATGAGAATGGTATTCATCTTTAGAAACATATCTAAAGAAGAAATAATTTAAAATATGAGGTTTAATCCATAATATATATATGAATAATTTTAAGGAAGATCAATTTGTTATGTTGATGTATGTGGATGATATTATATTTAGTGAAAGTAGACAGAGATCAGTGAAAGAATTTTTAAATCAGTTGAAATAAAATTTTTAAATGTCAATGGTTAGTGAACTCAAATAATTTTTAGGGATCTAGGGGATTCATAAGAGGGATTACACATTCATTTATCTAGAAAAATATGAAGTAATGTTTATGAATAAATTCAATATGAAGGACTTTAAACCAATATGTACTATGATTGTCGTTTGGAAAAAACATGGAAAGTAAAAGGATGGTCCTTTTGTGTATCCCACCATTTTCCTGATAATAATTGGAAGATTATTTTACTTGATTTCAATATATCTAGATATCATATTTGCAACATTACTATCTTTCTTTTTTCAAAGTAATCCAATAGAAGATAATTTGTAGGCAGTTAAAAGTTTCATGACTTACATTCAAGGTACTCACAAATATGGATTATAATTTGTGGCCAAATTCCATAATGATCTATTGGAATTTTTTGATACTAACTAGGCTGGTGATGTGACAGATAGAAAATCCAAAAGTGGTTGATAATCCATTATTGGTAATAAATGTGTGGGATGGTTTATTAAGAAACAATAAAGAATATTTATTTTTACTGATAAAGCATGGTATATCTCTGATACAATGGCTTGTACTCAACTATTTTTGATGAAGCAACAATTAAATGATATTTTTAATGTGGTGAAACAACTGAAGATGATTCACTATTATTAAAATAGAATGAACAATCTTATGAACAATACATTTTAATATTCTCATAATGAAATATATTGAAATAATATATCACTTCCTCAAGGAAAATGTTGAACAAGGCATGATGAAAGTGGATCATGTTGGAACTGATGACCAAGTGACTGACATTATTACTAAGACATTAGTAGAACATGTGTTTGAGAAACATTAATAAACCCTTTGTGTTCATAAAAATCCTATTTTAGGATGAGGTAACATGTTTATTACCCTATCCCAAATTGTGTTAAATTTTTTAATCTATTTTTGGAACACAAGAAAGTTTATGGGGACGATATGATCCAAGGGAGTGTGTTTTATGGTTAATATGTTCAAATTAATTTTATTTTGGATAATATAAAATTTGGTATAATATATAAATTAAATATTTTTTATGTTTTAGGAGAATGGAAAATGGATAAATTCAATATTAAAAAGGGGGAAATGTATAAGGTCTTTCCAATCATGAAATCTATGTCAAACGATCAGAGATTATCTTTGAAATCGTTAAGCATTCAACAACATGAAAACCCAATTCATGCCCCCTATTTTTTCCAACATTTAGTTTTTCTCAATAAGACATTTAGTGTTGGATAAGTTGATTATTTTGTATCAGGTATTGATGGTGGATAATTCTTCATAAAATTTATCTACAGATTTCCAACAAACCCAAAGTGGGTGATTGTTAGAACAAGGGATGTTCTATTTGGAAAATGAAATTTTGTATATTTTTAGTGTGAATCCACACTGATTAGATCAATGTGTTCACAAGAAATTTGATCTTATATTACATTCTTACAATAGTGTTGAACATGGTATCGTTTCCCAATGTTTTCCAACCTTTTGGGATTCAAAACTAGAGGAAGGGTTATTATTGTGCTGGGTTGTTTTTTGTAATAAAGTATTCATAAATATGGTAATGGAATGAGTTTAAGATGACAGATTTGTGTTTTGAAAATATGTAAATCATTTAAAATGAATATGGTGTTCACCATGATTACGAGAAGTGGATCATCGTGAGTGCATGATTTTTTTATGGAGAAATTTTTGAAAATGAAAAATCTCAAGTCAGCTTTTTGAATGGAGGAGGGACTCAATGATGTTTTTGAATGATTTGAAAAATATTATGGAGGAGGTGGAGAATTTAAAAGCACATAGACTATAAATATGAGGCCACCCCACTTCATTTAGGAAAATATTCAGTTGAAATCTGTAATCGCTTGGATTTCACAAAGGATATATGTGAATAAAATTTTCTATGCAATCTTGAGTAGCACAAAAAGAATACCATAGTATTGATGTATTATAATGATATTTTATATTGTGTTATTCTAGATTATGGGGTATTATGTGATGGTTTATTGAGTTTCATAAAGCCACTTTGTTCCGAAATGGTATGTTTCTTTGTGAAGGATTCAGATTAGTGAAGGAACTTCACAAATAGATATCTTGAACATCAGTTTTTCAGTGAACAAGGAAATAAATTTTTTTAAACTCATTCCAATGGTTCTAGAATATTCTCATTCTAGTCAGGGAAAAACACTTTACTACCAATATTATAAGAAAACATTCATGTCAATAAACTGAGTAGGACTTCACTCAAGGTAGTAATATTGGCAGAGTGGATAGAAGTGTTTTGAGGTATGCAGTGTGAAATCACTAAATTATTGTAAAGGGAGTGTATCTAAAATGAAGTGAATATGTATGAAATTCATGATCCCACAACTAGTAAAGATTATGGTATTTTTATTCAACTGACACACTATCGAAATATTATCATGAGACTCGTCGTTAGAGGTGGGCCATGTAAAATTGATGCAATGTATATTTTGATGTGATTGTTAATTTTCCTCATAGTCCTTATATATTGGTTTAATAGTTTCATACCAAAGTGGGAACAAGATCCGTCACTTTTTAATAAAAGTTCAGAACCCTAATTCACACTGCCCCACTATGGGTGTTCTTGGTTCTTATAATATTAATGGAGAATGTAGGTCATACATACACAAGAACACTATTTTCAATTTTCAACATGTTGAATGATATGATGGTAAATAATAATTCACCTTTCCAGAATTATTAGTATATAACATATTCTATATATTGAAATTAAATATATCCATTTATCATCATTGTAATGTGTAAATGAAGAAACAAATCACATCGCTTCATGGAGGTGGTAATGTAAATTTATACATGGGAGATATTATCATTTTCTAAAAGAGTATAATTTAAGAAATTATAAATGATATTAAAAATAAGAATAATATTTTAGATTGAAATATAATATATATTCTTTAGTTACATATTTTAGATCATCGACGTAAACTTATGATGAAAAATGAATTACACCATAGTATAGAGACCACAAGTCATATATTTATGTATGAGTGATGATCTCTCTTCTCATCGGATTAAAGGAGAAATGAAACATTTATATCTCATAATAATAATACCATATACGTATATTTATGATACTAGATTTATTATTTTTTATGAGTAAAAAAGATTTAGAGAATGTAGGTGATGAAATATATTTGAACATGTCGGTAACGTTGATTAAAAATTATTTAGTAGACTACATTTTTATAACCTCTTAAAAGAAATAATGTTGGCCTTTTGGGAATAATATAACACCATTAAATTATATAAGCATGTTTATAAGAAAAACGGTTATGGATTAGTCAAGAAAGTTTTTTCAATGGGTTGGAAATAAAAGAAAGAATGAGTGTCCTTTTATATGTTTTTAACTAAAGTCAAATGGTTCCAAAATGACTTGTATTAAAATATTAAGAATATATGGTGTCTATATAAACATCAAATAAAATTGATATAGTTTTATAAATCATTTTAAACTTATATATTCAAATAAATACTTCATTAAATATCTTTAAACTTTATCATGATAATTATTTTTTCAACAATTGAGGGTTATAGTTTTACATAAATGGTGAAAATTGGATCCTAATTTTACAAGGGTTAATGTTTTTTATAATATGTTAAACTATTTTCTTATTTTTTTTTATGTTTTTAAACAATTTTACAAATAATTATTTTTATATATAAATTCATTACTATCATTTTTGATATATCAATTTATTTTACATTAATGTTGTTAATACAAATATAAAATACAAACCTAATCACTTTGACTATTAATCAGAAAATATTGTATAATAATTTTATTTAAATCCATATTTTATCCCAATTAGAATATTTTTAATGTTTTTAAATTTAGTTAATTGTTATTTTACACTGTTAGAAGATGCACCGTGTAAGATTTGTTTAATCAATGAATATAAATATATAATCACTAATAAATAAAAATTAAATTACCATCATAAAAAAAGTTTCATTAAAAACAAAAATTTATTTAATTTCAATTCATAGAATAATTTTTTATCTATGTGAAATTACAAGAGAAATAATATGTAAATAATGTGTCTTTTTTAATTTTTTATGTCAAATAATATAATTGTCATTATCTAAGTAAAATCACACAAAAGATGCTTATATTCATTGTTAGGATGGATATGGTTGAATTAATTTAATAAAATGAAATAATTAAATTATTTTGATTATTTTTAATTCCATTTCACTTTATTTTTAACATTAATTAATTGATATACCCTTATAGATATGAAAAGTTTTTCAACTCTTAGTACTAATATGGAATAAAATGAAAATAAAATAGTAAAATAATTTTTTCAAGATGATTCAAATTATGGAATCAATTTTATAAAATTAAATTCTTAAATAATTTTCAAAACAATTTTTTAATAAAATATAAAAATTCAATGAAAACTAATTTTCATGAAAAATATATTTGAATCCTAAAAGGTGACCTTTATAAAAATCATGTAAAATACAAATCATAATGTATTTAATTATATTATATTAAAATGAATGGATATTATTTACCATTTATTCTAACTAAAAAATAATATGGTTCCATAAAATTTCATTATTTGATGAAATGAAAAAATAATTTTACAAAAAAGTTGTATTTTTCACCATTCACATAAAAATATTTTCATTTAAAAAAAACAAAGTAACCTAATAATGAAATGATAAAAAGGGTTATATTTTTAAAAAGAAATTTTAGTGTTTTTTTATTTTTATTTTAAACTCATTATTGCATGTAATGAGTGTTTTCAAAGAAATTATGTTTTCTAAAGAAAAATATATCATAAAATAATAGCGTGTTACACTCATATCCTGATAAAAAATAGTATATCATACTACATGATTCAATAATAATTACATAGTGTATATCATATAGAGATGATATAAGGACGAATTTTCTATCATTTACATGAAATGTGAAAACATCATAATGAAATTAACTACAAGAAAAATATAATTATAGATTTGAGTTAATTTATGGAGTTATTGATCAAATCCAATGGTCATTTTTTCCATTTCTATTATTAAATGGTAATTGGTTAGAATATCCAAATATACATATTAATATAATTATAAATATTCCTAAAATTCCAACCATCATGATATATAATCTTAAGTATCCTTTTTCCTATTTTTGACAAACTTATTTTAGTTATTTTTATATATTCATATTTCTAGGATGAAAAGATAATAAAGAAATATAATCATTATAAAAAGTATACTTTATGAAATGTAGTATTAGAGAGATATATTATTGATTAATTTAAATTATAACTCTTTAATAATAATGGTTGAACTCATGAACATTCATCACATTCATATGTAGTTCAAAATTATAATTTTATGACACTTTAATCCTTACATATATGGATGGCTAAATATTCAATTGAGAAATATATGATCTTTACCCTATCCCCATTATTTCATGATTTATTATGTATAAATCCATAAGTATTGTGGCACATGAAATCCTCATTAGGGATAACCCATCATAGTCATTTTGACTAAGAGCATTAACCACTTTGTTAGCTTTCACACGGTGGTAATTTATTGAGAAGTCATAATCATTAATCAACACGAACAATATCATTTGACTCATATTAATATGATTATATTTAAATATATATATATTGTTTTTATGAAAAGTATGAACATCACATAATTCACCATAAAAACATTTTTTAAATGTTTTCAACGTAAAAAATTAATACTTATAACTTTATTACAGAAGTAATGTAACATTTCATAGGAATTTACAATTGGAATAACTCAAAAACAATCACCATATAATTATACATTACGAATCATCCTATTATCTAATTCTATGAATCACTATAGGTTATAAACCCTCTTCTATAATATTTTTTTTTCTGAATATGTGATGTCCACAAATTTTCTCAATTCCTTGAAAATATCCACTCATTAATCTATCCAATGGATAATAGATCCATTTCAATTAAAATTTTATAATATTATACATCCCTTAATAATATATCTGAAGATATATGTAATATATATCCAATAGAATAATGATGAAGATCTCATTTATTATACTTTTTCTTGTCCATATCTGGACAACTACCTTCTCGGAATGATCTACCAATATACACGCAAAATAGATTATATGACGAAAGAATTTATATTTGTTTCCCATAATTTAAAATTGAATGATTTAGCATAAAACTTCTTTTTTATCATGTCCTTCAATAAAATAAACAAATGACTTATATGTTATATTCTTATTCTTGGAGTATATATGAATTTTATGTATAATGATAACCACTAATTGGTCGATGTAAATTTTAATGAGTTTATTCATTAAATCATTCAATTTAGTAGTTTAGTTGTAATATCAAAACAGATTAATTTTATGTTTATAAGTACAATACCTATTGTAGAATTCTATAATGGGTATCTCCTCCTCTATGACCCTAAATTGATGATATGTATAATGATGGTGACTCTTTGAAAATTATTTAGATCTGTGGACTACATCAGTCAGATCACCAATATGGGGTAGAGGGTATTTATTCATGAGAGTGATATTATTTTGTTCCAAATAATAAATGTAAAGAAAAGGTAACAAATATTTCTAGTTAACTAAAATAATTGGTGGACCCATAATAAATCGCTTTGGATTAAGAATCCATAATCATGTTTTAAGAAATGGATCTTTTTTTGATCATCAAAGTCAATCATGTCCATTATATAAATACTCATTGGAATAGTTATATATTAATGTGTATGTTATATTGAAAACTCAACTACTTAATTTGGGTTAATAATAGGAATTTATTTAGTGAATATATCAGTATCATACAAAATAATAGGTATATCTTGTATTTTTGTTTTTCCCTAGACCATTTGGGATAAATATCCCAACTAATATGTATCATTACATATAATGTGGAGTTAATTTCTATAAACTCTTCATATTTATTATAAATTAATTAATCATAAGTTGATAAAAATATCAAATATTATTTATTTAAAATGGAAATTTAACTATGATCATTGTATATATATTTTATCAATGACCAAAATAAAATCCCATATCACTAAAGGATAAAATTGGGGATTTTCATATCGAACATTCTTCATTTATTAAAATATAACACCTAATCTAGATTTGAGGTTAATTCTGACTTAACCATCGTGATCCACATTAGGGGAATAAAAATAATAAACACTTCATTGGTCTAGTAGTAAACCATTGGACTTGGGATGTATTCATATATTTCACAAGTTCCCAAAAAATAAGTCATTAACTAATAGTGCTACCTTTTGATAAAAATAATTTACCTCTATTGAAATCTTTATTTTTCAACAACAATTTTTTTCTTTGTAACCATATTTTCCACATATAAAATGTCTTTCTATTCCTTAGAGAAAATTTTCTATGTGTTTCTTCCCATACCCTTTAATTATAAGAAGATGAATATCTTTAAATCTATTTTCTTAATAAATTAACCATTTATGAAATTAAATATTAATCTTATATGGTTTTTTCATTAATTACCATTAGTTCAGGTTGGTTATAAAAATCCATGATAACTTTTCAAGTATAATTTATGATTTCACCAACCATACAAAATTTTCTTTTATTGTTAAAAATTAGCATAATTAAATTCATCATAACAATAATTTTCACACAATCACTCATTGTTATTACAATTAACTAAATCCAAAAACATATTCTTAGTATATGACATAATTAAAATTTGTTTTCAATTAAACTTTTCTTAAAATCATTCCCATAATTTCTTAAATTATGACACATTATTTCAACACATTACACTTTGATATCATCTCATTTCACTATTACAAATCATTGGTTATGATAAATTTTTATTCTCCTTTATTATATTCTTTCATAAAGAGAATGGGAATGAACTGAACAATATCCACTTGGAGGGTCTCTAATGGTGTTCATTCTTAGGATCACCCACCATGCACTATGTGAAGATTGAGCATGGATAGAAAGATTAATTTTTTGAGTTGTTAAATCTCTATTCAAAAATTCAACAACCATATTGAAATTTTCAATGTGCTTAGAGGAGAAAATTATGTTTTATTGTGTATGCGACACTCAACACTTAACCGAAAAATAATAAATATTTAAATACAACGGCTATAACCTTGCCATTAGATATTCGATGAAAAATATTATCATTATTTTATAAAAACATTTAAATTTTATTTGTTAAAATTAAATTAAATTGTGAAATAATCATTTCTGAATTAACTTTGGGTGAAAGTTTTATATGTTTCAGGAAATACTGATTTTTCAATGAATTGTGTAGAGTATCCATTTTTTATAAAACTATCATTTCTTGTTACAATAAAGTAGTTTAAAAAACAAATTATTTTTTAAATTTTTTATCATTAGTGATATAAATTTAATCTAATTAATTAATTGTAAAATATCTTTATACAATATATTAAAATTTGTATATTTTTTGGATAGAAAACATAATTTTCTAAAAACTGATATTTAATACATTATTTTCTCCATTTTATTGAAATTAAATATAACACCAAATAAACAATTAGTTCAATTAAATTTATTGGTTATATTTTTATAATTATTAATTTAAATTAATATCAATATTTTTACTCTTTATAATGATAATGTAATATAATATTTTCCTATAAAAATGCATTTAAAAAAAATTTATACAGTAAGTTATATTATAATATTAAATTAAATTATTCCACCACTTTCAATTAATTTAAAAAAAATGGATTACGTATTTTGATCCATCATAACTAATATTAGGTAATAAGGTCAACTTATTTTTTTTAAATATGAATAGTGATCTTAATAAGTATATTTTGACAAGGTAAAAGAAAAAAATATTAATTAAGGGTAAAAATATTTTAACAAGGGCTATAAATAAATTATCCATAATATTTTGAAAATTTATATTAAAAATTAAACATAATAAATATATATACTTTAATTTATAAATCATTAAATAATGATTTTGATAAAAATTCAATATTTGATATGTTGAAACAAAAATTGTATAAGTACCTAGCCTTAAACATTACATAATATTTAATTAAATGAATAATAAGAATTGAGGATCTTTTTTGGATTAGAGTTTTAGAGAATTAGGAAATAACTATTACATATCAACTTGAAAATTACAGGTAGACACTACTACTCAGTATCCATTTTTTTATAAAATTAATACTCTTAAAAAGAAACTTGTCTTGTACCATGTTATAGATAACATGAATTTTTCTTTGATCCCATATTTGGCCCTATTCACCATTATGTCCTATGGAAAAAATTTCAAAAACATGGGATGAGCATAAAAATCTTAGTAAGGGTTATAAAATAAGGAAGGAAAACATTATTCCAAAATTAAATACAATTCAATGAAACCATACTTTTCAATCATAACATACCTTATGAAATCATAATATTTATGAATGACACACATAAATCATAAATCATAAATGTAACTTATGGAATTCATAAAATACTTACTATTTAGCTACAAAATCTTTATAGAGAGTCACATTTGGAATACCCATCACAGTATATTCCATAAATCTCTTAGGGGGAACATTAACGTTTACCTCTCTCACATTACCCAATGCATTGGAGAGATATCTTGGGCTCACCCACCTTAGGTTTATCACGGAACCACCCGTTTACGTAAACAATGACTAATAACCATAACATATTCATAACACATAACACAAGCATAAAGAAAATATAAAGTTTCCATATTCCAATCATAATATGTCAATTCAAGATATTTAAATAAAAAATGATTTATCAAATCATTTTCAAAATAATCTAAAGCATTTAATACAGAGATTTTTGAATCAATGTCTCCCATAAAAATTTGAAACTTTTGAATAAATTATCATTTGAAAACATCATTGTCCATATAAATAAATCCTTAAAACCATTTTTAAAACATTGACTTGAATGAGATATATTTAGAAGAATAAATCATTAAAAAATTTAAAACGATATTTTAGTTAAAGAGTTTTTAACAAAATGATAGATGCTTGCATACAAATAATTGAGGAATAAAATATAATAAGAACTTTATAATATCATGATAATAAAAGGATTCATGCTATAATAAGCCAAATGACAGTATATACACCATATAAGAGTGAATTGGTGCATAACAACAATGAAGTCTGAGTGGAATGTAAATTGAGATGAAATCCATTTAAAAACTGTATCCGTAGATTAAGGATAAATAAATTAAATAATAATGTGTGAAAAATATAAATACACTCAATATAATTGGTTATTAAGTGTAAATAAATCCTTGGAATTCACACATGTTCTTTTTATGACAAAACAAATGACTTGGATGTTTAATTCAATGAATGGAAATTGAGTTAAAATTACTCTTATGAAGTTCATATCGATGACTTAAGAATTTATTAATTGAGTGATTATGTGTATCATAAGTATATCGAAATAAAGGTTAGTGTAATTTAACACATAAATATAAAAACAATGATTCAACACATAATCATAGAATGACATAATCAAGAAGTAGAAGATTAACCCATGGAATTGAAATTGGGTGAAGAAGTTCCCTTATAGAAATTCGAAAGCCTAGCGGCATCACTTAAAAATTACAAAAATTAGTTGATGAGATAGAAAAGGTTATCTCATCACATGTAAAAAAATTTACATTAATAAGGATATATAAGAACATACCCCAACACTAGAATATGTGAATTAAATGATATAAAAAAATATGTCTTTTAAAAAGAACCGGGTGAAAGGTTCTCTTACCGATTTGGTAACATACGAAACATACCACCCAAAAAATAAGGATCATAAAATGATGATGTAATTACCCATAAATTGAAGTATATTACAAAATTAATACAATATTGGGCACTAAATACACCACAAAAAATGAAATAGTGGAAAATATAGTAGGAATCTCACTGGAATAAAAAATGTGATGAAATCCCCTTACCACGGTGTAATCAATTGAGCCATATGACCAAAAGTTAATAAAAAACAAATTAATGACAGAATTACATGAATATAAAAAGAATAATTATAATATTTATCAAATTTCAGTACACAATACACCACATGCAATAAATAAGTTGCGAACAATGGAAATCTCATAGAATTAAAAGTGAGATAAGAAACCCCATACCTCGGGTCTGACTTGACTTGTTTGTTCCTTGTTCTTCTTGAATAATAAACATAATTTAATTTATACTTGATTAATAACCATTTTTCAAGTTTATTATTCACTTTATACCACTTATTACAATGTTATAAACAATATGTAATCATTTAAGTTAATAATGGTCATTTTGTCGATATTTGGTACTTCAGTAAAAAATTGAACACCGTATAATTACAAGTTGTCCATGTGGTCAAGAGTCCACTATATTAAGAATAATATTCAAGAATGAGATATCATATATATCATATATATCTAGTATATATATATATATATGTATTTATAATTGTACATAACATTTGGAGAAAAGAAATTAAATGCACCGTTCATGGAGACGGTAAGCCGTACGTACGCATGAAGGATAATTTCATTTTTATTTCATATTTTAATTGAATAAATCATAATTTACATAGTTATTTTATAATTTCAGTATAATACCATATTTAATTTCAATAAATCTATCCTTTATATGTCCCACGTATGGTATGAACGAGTCATATCACTTTTGTGGGGGCGGTAGTCCGCACTTCTTCAAATGAACTTATCACGTTTACTCAAAATGGAAACCATAAAGATATGATATAAATTAAAAATTAATAAGAATAAAGATAACATAAACATAAAATATATCATATATAAATATAGTGTCATCATAATGGTTACCATATGAGGTGGTAGGAGATAATTGAACAATCATCGTTTTGTGAGGCGTTAGTTTTCCATCCACAAAAACAATATGTTTTTACACATCAGATGGAGGTGTGTATAATTGTAGTTATAATCCTTATAATGAAAACATCATAGTATATTGAGGATACTGATGTTGTTATAAAAGAAAGGAATAAAAATATTTTAGGGGTTATATAAGTAAAATAAAAGAAAAGAAGTTAAGAGAAACCGTTACCTTTAATTTGGGTAACTACCTTTGTCTTGAAACAAAAGGACTTCTTGAAATACCTTCATCCTAAGGTAAGGATTATAGGAGGAATACTGGGATCTTGAGAGATTATTTTGGCATGTTTTGGATGAGCCAAGGGGATTTATAGCTGTGGGGAATGAGTTAGAATTGGTGTCCTTTTATAAGGGATAGGAGGTGCTCTTTAGGAATGTTTTAATATTTTATTTTATTATAAAATGTTTTTTGGTTTATAAAGGTCCAACAAACATTAAGGTAAAATATAAGATGACTCATGGTCGAAAGAAATTCATCCAATAATAATTGGTCTGGATTTGGATGTTATTTTAATATTTATAATCTTATTTATTTAAATAATTTATTAATGAGGTAAATGCTGTATCATTTTTGTGTCATATATAATTTTATTTATTTGATGTCTCTGTCATGACCCATCCTTGGGGCCCATGTCGTGACTACCCCAACCCCGCCTTCCATAGGTCAGGGGCTGGTGACTAGCACCAAAGGTGTAAATCCCCGTAAAAATGGAAGTCATTGCCTTTATAATAGTAAAAACACAATAGAGTATGCAAGTGAAGTAAGCACTAAGTAAAACTGAGTACAAAAGTAAGTGTTGGAAAGTAAATGGGCCAGTATACAAACCCAACTGAAAGTGTAGTACAACTGAGAAAGAGAGTACAAAAGCTATAAAGTAAAGTAGCAAACACCAAGCCATCCTCCGGGAATCCCACCTAAAGGGTGGGTACAAATAGTCTTGTCGGTACCTCAGGTCCGTCCGTCCGCTCTGTGTACGTCCCGCCAGGTGGTCCACCTCCGGATACCGTCCAGCTCCACAAGACACAACTATGATCAGTGTTGTCCATCGTCTGCAACCAACACAACGTAGTGCGGGAATTTCCCGTGCATGGGTGTGTATAATGATACTCAGTATGGACCCCGAGACCATCAAAGGTCTCACAGAATCCACGAAGGATAAACCACAACGGAAAGACACAAACATGAAGTATCAACCAACTCTACTTAGGTATATTCCCATACATATACTGAAGTCATCAATCTCAGTTTGGCTCCAACTGTCGAGCCCAAGCACAATCCAGTCCACACAGGAAAGAAGTCAATAAAATCAATGATAATGATATGAAAGACAAGTCTCAACTCACACAGGTATACTAATCACAAAGTGGGGAGGAGATGATTATATGTTGCCTCTGAATCATAACCTCTTCTGATCCCATGTAGGATCCAAGTACAGAAGTCATCACTACTGAAACCACGTAGGATCCAATTACAGTAACCATTGCTATTGAACCCATGTAGGATCCAAGTACAGTCGTCATCGCTTCTAAACCCACGGAGCATCCATGTACAATCTTCCTCTCTTCTGAACCCATGTAGGATCCATGTACATTCATCACTATTGTCGAACCCACGGAGGATCCCAGCACAGTAGTCGCCGCAGCCGCAACCAGCTCTAGGGTTCCCGCACACAGCGTGCATGATTCCGGGAGGGTCCTCTCCTCGAGTAAAGGGGTTCGATACCTCAAATATCATGAAATCTAGAGTTGATGTATCCCGAAGTTCTGCCTCGTCAAAAGGAACTCAACATGATAGATGGCGCATCAATCAGACGCTCGGTCTGTGAGACATTGGCCTTTTCATTCCAGGGGCCCTGTTGGAAATATGGTCATCCAAAACATGACTGTTTTCCAAAGTTTTCCAAAACTCACTTATATTATCTCAAAAAGAGCTCCTCGTCGAAAGGATACCAGTGTCGCAGGCGGCGCATCGATCGAACGTGCGGTCTTTAAGTTATTCATGTTTAAGTAAATAATGGTCCATGACCATTAAACCCAGTGTGCTAGCTGGTCGGGTCACCCAGTTTTGGCGGGTCCGACCCAGTAGGGGTGTCGGAACGGCCCGAAGATTCACGCGGCCCGACCTAAGAGGCACGACCCGACCCAAAGAGGGTGCGACATGGCCCGAAGTGGCGCGACCCGGTCTGACGGGGCGCGGCCCGACTGGAAGCTGGCCGAGCGGTCGGGGGGGAGGGGGGGATGGCCCCCCCAGCTGCCCAAACTGGTGGCCCAAAATGGCGTCGCCCTCCCTAACCGGCTGGCTGGAGCTGGCCGGACTTCTGGCGCAAGCGGTCCGCTCGGGCGGGTCGTGGGTTCTCCAGCGCGGTTCCCTCCTGGCGTCGTGACTTTGCTCCGCCCGCACCAGCCAATGGGCCGACCAGTTCTCCAGCGCGGCACCCCCCCTGGCGTCGCGGCTCCGCTCCGCCCGGTCGGATGATGGGCCGGGCGGTTCTTCCACCGAAGTGGCCCACTCGGGCAGGCCAAGGTCTTCCGCAGTACGGCGCAGTGGGGCATCGCGGTTTCTCCCTTCATCCCGGCGGGCTATGGCCATCTGGTTCTTCCTCGGTCGAGGGGCCTGCGGTTGAGGGCCGCAGTTACTCCACATGCGGCCGGCGCACGACCACCACCTTCGATCATCGCTGCTTCCAAATTCCAAACAAGACAAGGAACGATGGAGGGTTATCGGGCCGTGTTTTTATGACCCGTGCCCTCTGTGTTAGGCTGTAATAATCGGCCAAAGATGTTCACATGAATACAAAAATAATGGTGGAGTAATTTATTTAAAATAAATTAAGAAAACCCCTACCTCGAAAAAGATTTGTGGTAGCCCATCATTGTGGATAACAGTGTTGATTCTGTCATCCTCAGAGTGCACCTGAAGAAGAATTGGTGTCTCTTCTCATGTCTTAGAGAAGATAAAAGAAGGCACGTCGTTCTTCGTCGGAGGATTGGTGTTCTTCAACAAGGGAGATACTCCCCTCTTCTTTCACAATAACTCTCTCTCAAATATTGTCCCCTACACAACAAGTCCAACCTAATTACAATAAGGCTTCCCCTTATTTTAATTAAATTTTCAAATTCCAAAATCAAAACACTTAATTAATTAATTGAAGAGGTTCAATTCATTAATGAAAGTATGATGACAAACTTAATGAGGGAGAGAGGGGAGAGGAAGAGTCTC
Source organism: Viscum album (assembly GCA_963277665.1). Lineage (NCBI taxonomy): Eukaryota > Viridiplantae > Streptophyta > Magnoliopsida > Santalales > Viscaceae > Viscum > Viscum album. Next base: position 1,444,972,474 of record OY728165.1, on the reverse strand, counting down.
ATTAATATTGGGAGAGTTTTCAATATTAAACATGGGAGTTTAAGGGAGGTTTATGCGAGTTATGGGAAGTTCAAGGGTTTAGGTCATGTGTGGGACCCACCCCACAAATATCTTATCATGGGAGGTTATGTGGGTGTGGGCCCCACCTTTAACTCCCTTTGGGAGGATATAACCACCAACCATAAAAATAAAATTGTGCTACACCAATTTTATTTATTTTAATCTAATTTCCCAAATATTAATTCTCAACCTGCTTAAAATGAAACTGCGGTAAAGGTCCCCTTAAGAAATTACTGGTGCTACGATTTTATCGGTGCCCTCAGATTTTAATTCCGAGCATCGGTTCAAAAGATAGAAAAATCCGCTCATTCGTTCACTGAACGTACCCGAGCTAAAAATCGGAAATTGATTCCGGGCACACTGGGCCTCAAAATCAAATGCCTTCAGAATCCAAAGACTCGTAAAATTCCAAAGTATATAAGAAAAAATTTTCCTTGAAATTTCCGGGTCTTTACATTACTCCCACCTAATTGATTTATGTCCCCATAAAGTTACAAAATAAACTAGGCAAACAAATGAGGGTACTGAGTATACATCTGAGCCTCCCACTCCCATGTGCTCTCCTGGAGGTTCCCGTGCTGCCAACGAATGTGCACCAGTGGAATTGACCGTCCACATAGTACCCGCTCCTGTCGATCCTCGATCTCTGCGGGGACCTCTGTGAATGTATCCCCGTCATCGATGTCTAGCTCCCTATGATCAATGTTGTGGGTCGGGTCGTGCACGTATCTCCTCAGCTGAGATACGTTGAAGATGTCATTCACCCAGTGCACCTAAGGTGGAAGGGCTAGGCGGTAATCCAACACGCCTACTATGCTGAGGACCTAGAAAGGCCCGATGAAGTTCATAGATAACTTTCCGCCCCGGCCAAATCATCATAATACACGTCAATGTGAGACCCGTAAGAAAACGGGGTCGCCATTCTGGAACTCTAGTGGTCTCAGTCTCCTATCAGCATAGGACTTCTGTCTGCTCTGTGCAGTCGTCATCTGCTTTTGGATGATCTGCACCTTCTTCGCCATAGCCTGAACCATCTCTGGTCCTACAAGTGCTGACTCCCCAGGGTCAGTCCAGCACAGAGGTGATATGCAAGGTTGGTTGTATAGTTCCACATATGGTGCCATCCCAATGGTGGAGTGGTAGATGTTGTTGTATGAGAACTCCACCAAGGGTAGGTGATCCTCCCAGCTGTGACCAAAGTCAAAGACACATGTACGGAGCATATCCTCAAGAGTCTAAATGGTCCTCTCTGTCTAGCCATCCATCTGAGGATGAAAGGTGATGCCTAGGCGTAGCTGCGTCCCAAATGCCTCCTGCAAACCCTTCCAAAAACAGGAAGTAAAGTGATAATCTTGATCTGAGATGATAGATGATGGAACACCATGAAGCTATATGATCTCTTGAATGTAGAGGCGTCCCCAACTCTCTTCTGAGCCCTGCTCTCTAATCGGAATGAAGTGGGCCGACTTGGTGAGTCGGTCTAAGATCACCCATATGGAGTCGTTTCCTCTGGATGTAAATGGAGGCCCCATCACAAAATCCATGGATATCCCATCCCAAATCCACTTCAGAACCTCTAAGGGTGGCACAAAGCCTACTGGTACCTGGGGATCCTCCTTAACATGCTGGAAAGTGAGGCATTGTGAAATGAACTCTGCTACAACATTCTTCATACCCATCAAACAATATTTTCTTCTATGGTCCTGGTACATCTTCGCCAGTCCAGGATGTACTACTAGAGGGGACATGTCAAAACTCCCTCAACACTTCCTCCCGCAGTGCAACTAGTACCATGGTGCATCCCCTGAAGAGGATGACGTGTTATCCTCCAGAAAATCCATTATGCGCATGCCCTATGGAAATCTGAGCACATCGCGTCTCACAGTCACCATCCCCACGCTGTGCCTCTCTGACCTGCTGAAGTAGTGGAGAGTAACTGTGAGGGACTGTAGAAAAGCTGCCCCATCTCTATCCATGAAGGATATCTGAAAAGCGGCTAACTACTCTGTCACCTCTCCAAGTAGTTTAATGCCTGATCTCCTACTGAGAGCTTCAGCTACTAAGTTCCTATTACTAATAGTATAGACTATCTCATTGTCATAGTTCTGGAGGAACTCGAGCCATCACCATTGTCTCAGGTTCAGGTCCTTCTGCGAGAAAATGTAACAGAGACTCTAGTGGTCAGAATAGACTGTAAAGCGCTCGTCCATCAGATAGTGCCGCCACATCTTCAGGGTGAAGACCACTGCTGCTAACTCCAGGCCATGGGTAGCATAGTTCTGCTCATGCTATATCAACTTCCGCGAACCTTAAGCGATCACAGCTCACTCCTGCATCAAGACACACTCGATTCTTGTTTCGGATGCGTCGCAGTAAACTACGTACCCTACCCCTTCCTCCGGTAGCCTCAAGATTGGAGCACTGGTCAATCTCTGTCTCAGCTCCTAAAAGCTCTGCTGACATATATCTGACCATAAGAAGGGTTTACCCTTCATCTTCAAAGCTGAAAATGGTGCTGCAACTCTGGAGAAGTCTGGCACAAATCTCAAATAGTACCCAGCCAGACCTAGGAAACTCCGCACCTATGTCACGCTTTTGGGTGGCTACCAAGAAAGTACTTCCTCGATCTTCGTAGGATCCACTGCAACTCTAGCTTCCAAGATGACGTAAACCAAGAAGTGAACCTCTTGAATGTAGAACTGGCACTTAGAGAGCTTACGATAAAGCTGGTGCTCTCATAGTGTTTCTAGTACAACCCGAAATTGGTAGGCATGCTCCTCCTCAGTGGTCGAGTAGATCAATATGTTGTCGATGAAGACTATGACAAACCGATCGAGGTAAGGCTGGAAGATCATGTTCATGAGACTCAAGAACATTGTTGGTGCATTGGTTACGCCGAAGGGCATATCAAAGAACTTGTCATGGCCATACCGACACCTGAAGGCCGTCTTCTGTACATCCTCATCTCGAACTCTGAGCTGATGATAGCCTGAACTGAGGTCTATCTTCGAGAACCATCGTGCTCCCTTGAGCTGATCAAAGACATCGTCAATCCTTGGGAGTGGATACTTGTTCTTCACGGTCACCTAATTCTGGTGACAGTAGTCGACACATAGTCGAAAGCTCCCATCCGCCTTCATGGTGAATAAAATCGGAGAATCCCATTGTTAAACACTGGGTCAGATGAATCCCTTTCCCTGCAATTCCTCCAGCTGCACCCGCTGCTCACGAAGCTCGGTGGGTTCCATCAGATATACTGGAGTAGATATCGGTGTTGTCCTAGGGTACATGCCAATGTAGAAATCTATCTCTCTATGAGGAGGTAATCTTGGAACGTTGTTAGGAAAAATGTCTGCATACAGATCCACCACCACAGGAAAACTCGGACTTCGCACATCAACCGCTCCTAGGATGAGACTAGCCATATTATATATGATTGACTACCTGCTCCTCTGTGTATGTCCATCCTGCGCTAAAAAGGCTCCCTTCTCACCGGTGAAGGTGAACCTGATCCCATATGTGCGGATACACCTCACTTTGTGCCTAATATAGTCGATCTGGGAATGGACTATAGATAACCAATCCATACCCATGATGATTTCGTAAGGCCTCGAAGACGCTACAAGAACATCCCAGTCGAAGCTCTCGCCTCCTAGAGTATGCTCACACTGCCGACACTAGTGTGTAATCATCGAGTCTTATCCCATAAGAGTCTCTAGCCGCAAAGATTGAGTCAATGAATCTGTCAGAATTTCCGAGCTCCGAACAACGGTAACGACAATAAAATAATGACTCACTCCTATGTCTATAAGGACTGCAGCAAGGATGGAGTGGACATAGATAGTACCTTGAATCATCTTAGGGGCGGCATGGTTGTAGGCCTCGAATGCCTGGAGTTGAGCCTTCCCATGTTTGCCAGCTCTCTATGGCCAGGGTGGTCCTCCTAGTGGAGGTGGCGGTATATCCTCGAAGCGTCATCCACCACCCACTTCTCGGCCAGCTCCTCTGCCTCGTCCGCCTGCTCCCTATGGACCGCCACGGTCGAACCTCTACCTCTGCCTGGGAGGTCCCTCTACTATCTACTGCGCGTCTTCATGATGGGTCATGCAGTCATCAGCCATGTGGACCTGCCCGCCGCATGCATAGCACTGTCTTCCCCTCGTATGGATGGCTCTGCTGTAGAACTGACTCCTTTGAAACCAATTTTTCAAAACACGTCCACGGGGCCCGTGCCGTGACAACCCCAAGCCAGCCTTCCAGAGGATAGGGGCTGGTGACTAGCACCAAAGGCGTAAATCCTGATAAAAAGGGAAGGAATTGCCTTTATAAAAGTAAACAAACACAACAGAGTGTGCATGTGAATTAAGCAATAAGTAATACTGAGTACAAAATTAAGTGATGGGAAGTAAATGGCCCAGTATACAAACCCAACTGAAAGTGCAGTACAACTGAGAAAGAAAGTACAACAGTTGTAATGTAAAGCAGCAACCACCGAGTCATCCTCCGGGAATCCCACCTGAATGGTGGGTATAGATAGTATCGTCGGTAGATCGGGTCCATCCGTCTTCTCCATGTACATCCTTCCAGGTGGTCCACCTCCGGATACCGTCTATCTCCACATGTCTCAACCATGATCAGTGTTGTACGTCATCTGCAACCAACACAATGTAGTGTGGGCATTTCCCATCCAAGGATGAGTATAACGATACTCAGTAGGGACCCTGAGACCCCCAATGGTCTCCCTGAATCCACGAAGGATAAAACACAAAGGAAAGATACAAACACGAAGTATCAACCAAATATACTTAGGTATATGACCATACATATACCTAAGTCATCAATCTCAGTTTGACTCCAACATCCGATCCCAAGCACAATTCAGTCCACATATGAAAGAAGTCAATCACATCAATGATAATGATTTGAAAGACAAGACTCTGCTCACATAGGTATACTACTCACGAAGTGGGGTGGATATGATTAGATGTAGCCTCTAAATCATCTCTTCTGCCGAACCCACGTAGGATCCAAGTACTGAAGTCGTCGCTGTCGAACCCATGTAGGATCCAAGTATAGTAACCATCGCTGCCGAACCCACGTAGGATCCAAGTACAGTCATCATCGCTGCCAAACCCATGGAGGATCCAAGTACAGTCATCCTCACTGACGAACCCACATAGGATCCAAGTACAATCATTATCATTTTCGAACCCACGGAGGATCCCATCAAAGTAGTCGTTGCAGTCGCAGCCAGCTCTAGGGTTCTCGCACACAGCATGATCGATTCTAGGAGGGTCTGCTCCTCGAGTAAAGTGGTTTGATAAGTCAACTATCACAAAGTCCAGAGTTGATAAATCCTGAAGTTCCATATCTTCAAAAGGAACTCAACGCGACAGACAATGCGTCAATCGGACGCCCGGTATGAGAGATATTGGCTTTTTCGTTCAGGGGCCTGGTTGGAAATATGCTCATTCCAAACCCGGCCATTTACCAATGTTGTCCAAAACTCACTTAGAGTATCAAAAAAGGACCTCCTTGTCTAAAGGATCTCGTTTCCGCAGATGACGCGTCGATCGGAGGCACGATCTTTATGTTATTCACGTTTAACTGAATAACGGGCCCGACCCGTTAAGCCCAGTGGGCTAGTGGGTCGGGTCACCCAGTTTTGGTGGTTCTGGCCCAGTAGGGGTGTCAGACCGGCCTGATGAATCGCGCGGCCCGGCCTGAGGGGTGCGGCTCATCCTGAAGAGGTTGCGGCCCAACCCGAAGGAGTGCGGCCCATATGGCTTGGCTAGCCGGCCGAGCGGCTCGGCCTGAAGGCCGAGTGGTCCGAAGGGGGGGGAATGCCCCCCCCCCCCCCCCCCCCGGCTGCTCGAACCGGCGACGCCAAGCTGCCCCGCTCTCCCTAACAGGCTGGCTAGAGCCGATCGGTCTTCTGGCGCAAGCGGCCCGCTCGGGCGGGCCGCGGGTTCTCCAGTGCGGCGCCCTCCTGGCGCCGCAGCTTTGCTCCACCCGGCCGGCTGATGGGCTGGCCCGTTCTCCAGCACGACCCCCCTAGCACCGCGGCTACCCACTGCCCGGCTGGCCGACGGGCCGGCTGGATCTTCCACTGAAGCAGCCCGCTTGGGCGGGCCGCAGTCTTCCGCAGAGCGGTGCCGTGGGGCGCCGCAGTTTCTCCTTTCGGCCCTGACAGCTAAGGCTGGCCGGTTCTTCCTCGGTCAGGCAGCCCACGGTTGCGGCCTGCAGTTCCTCCACATGCGGCCGACACATGGCCGCCGCCTTCTATCATCGCTGCTTCTCGATTCCCAAGAAGACAAGAAACGACAGAGGGTCGTCACGCTATGTTTTTTCGGCCAGCGCCCTCCACGTTAGGCGGTAACAATCGGCCAAAGATGTTCACATGAATACAACAAGAACGGTGGAGTAATTTATTTAAAAAAAATTAAACAAACCCCTACCTCGAAAAAGATTCGCGGTAGACGAGCGTTGTGGATGACGGTGTCAATTCCGTTGTTGTTGAAGTGCACCCGAAGAATAATTGGTGTCTCCTATCTTGTCATGGAGAAGAGAAAAGAAGGCACATTGTTCTTCATCAGAGGATTGGTGTTCTTCAAAAAGGGAGAAACTCTCCTCTTCTTTCACAAGAGCTCCCTCTCAAATCTTTTCCCCAACACAACAATTCCAACCCAATTAAAATAAGGCTTCCCCTTATTTTTATTAAACTTTCCAAGCATTCAAAATTAAAAAAAATCAGAACACTTGATTAATCAATTGAAGAGGTTCAATTCATTAATTAAGGTACATCGACAAACATAAAGATGGAGAGAGGGGGAGAGGAAGAGTCTCGTTAATATTGGGAGAGTTGTCAATATTAAACATGGGATTTTAATGGGGGTTTATGAGAGTTATGGGAAGTTCAAGGGTTTAGGTCACACGTGGGCCCCACCCCACAAATATCCTCTCATGGGAGGTTATGTGGGTATGAGCCCCACCTTTAACTCCCTTTGGGAGGATATAACTGCCAACTATAAAAATAAAATTGTGCTACACCAACATTATTTATTTTAATCTAATTTCCAAAATATTAATACTCATCCTGCTTAAAACGCAACTGCGGTAAATGTCCCCTTAAGCAATTACTGGCGCTGCGAGTTCATCGGTTTCCCTCATATTTCAATTCTGAGCACCAGTTCAAAAGATAGAAAAACCTACTCATTCTTTCACTGAACGTACCCGATCTAAACTTTAGAAATTGATTCTGGGCACACCAGGTCTCGGAATCAAGTGTCGTAAGAAGCCACAGACTCGTAAAATTCCAAAGTATTTAAGAAAAAAATATCATTGAAATTTCTGAGCCTTTACAGTCTCAAAATTTAAAAAAAATATCATGATGTAGGAAATATTTTTAGCGTTCTAATAAATATTTATAGATTAAAAGATAACTTATATAACCCCATGTAAAAATTAATTTATTAGAAAATAATTGTTTGTGTCGTTTTTGTCTTTACTTTAAATTAATCAATCTAAAGTGTCCTTAACGCTCCCATGTGGCTCTATAGGGTCCCAAAATCAAACCAAGGATGCCCATGGTCGGCCATGACTTATCCAATTGGGTTAGAACCAGTTTTAAGGTAATTTTTTTATTATAATATTCTTTTTACCTTAAATTACAATATTTACCTTTAAATACGGTATATAAAAGTCAAAAGCCACTATTCACCAAAAAATTATTTTAATTTTCTTGAACCATATTTTATATAATAATAACAACCATGTATGTAGGATTGTCAAAATTCAACTCACATATGTGGTAATATTTCATTTAAATGAAAAAGACAGTTTTTTTAACTACAACTTAGTGGTTTCACTATTCATCAAAAATTGATGTTTTTCAGAAAAATACAAAATTTCAACCTAAGATATATTGGATATTCCAAATTGAAAAATGATATCTATTTTACAAAATTCATAACATATAATTTGAAGTAATTAATTTAAAATTAATTCCCATTGTCAAAATAAATAGCGTGTTTTTAAGAAACAATATCTATCAAAAGATTGACACTTGTTTATGCCAAATTTCAAAGTGAAATTAATTCCAATGACCAAAATTGGATTAAATAGTAAAAATATAATCTAATTATACTTTAAAACCAATTAAAAAGATAACATAACCATATAAATAAATTAAATTAAAATACAGTTTTGAATTAAAATACATTATTTTGCACTATTCACCAATAAAATGAAATTTATCAGTAAAATACCTAAAATTTACCCAAAGTAAAGTTTGTTGTCCAGATTCTATAGAATAATTTTATTTTGTCAAATAAAACATATAAAAGTGACCAAAACTATGTTTAAAGATGGTTCTCCATCAAAAGGCGGTAAATCGACCTTTTAATTAATATTAGAGTATTTATTCATAAAATCATATTCGTTCATATTTTAAGCATCTAAAATTTATGGGATAATTGTAAAAACATTTAACAAACACTTATAATCATATTTTAGTTATTTATGTTCATTCCTGCCAATACAAGGTCTAGGCGTTAACTACCATTTAAAATAATAATATTATATTGTTAGTGTGCAACGTAGGATTTCAAAGAAACCCATTATTGTGTATCGGGTATTCCATAGAACATAGTGTCCCCTTTAAATTAGAATTAATAATTATCTTATAGATATTGATAAATATGAAAAGGTCATATTTTTTATTTACCTGGGATGTGACATCTTTCTCCCCTTTTGGGACTTGTGTCCTCGCAATTTAAAAATTGGGCTCGGAAACATCATTGAAAGTACCACATCGGAAAAAGATTCAATAAAACTATCACTTTAAAATAATTAATGATATATAAAAAAATCACCCAAGACAGTAGATTCTAATATTCCTTGAAAACATTGATATGGAAGAGAAACAAAATCTCATAGATTAATAGAGAGTGATATAGAACTTGATCACGGAATGTTAACCACCACAATACCATAAATTTGTGGTCGGGTAAAAGTATGATGATAAAAGAGAGCTTATTTTTTTTACTTCAAGTTCTTTTTCATAGATTTGATGAATTCTATTAATAACTAGACTAAGATCGTAAAAAAATATAGTTACTTTTCATGTAGAGTGTGGTCCTTTAATAAATTTCTACCAAAAACTCATCTTTTCTCAAAGAGGTAATTTTTCATGATGACTTGGTCACACGTGATGTGCTGTAATCAACTTTTAGAGTATCACATAATCCAAAAAATATGAAATATATATTTCCTTTGTCTTTAGACATCAACCAATAAAAAAACTTTTAGAACAAGATCAGATAATCCCCAAAAAGGATAAAATTTTACAAAAATAAAAATTACTCTTAATCTCCAAATTTTGTCTAACAATACCCAAAGTTTAGCAAAGACCATTCAATAAACAATTGTCTATAAATTCTTCAATTTAACCCAAACTATGATTGAAACCCAAAATTTCGAAAGGATTTTATCACATAGTCTTCCACAAAAATTTTATCATTAATCTCCAAAAACATCGACTACTCTTAAAGTCTCATACTGAAGGGTAATTAACCAAATCACATATTCTCTATGATTGGTTAATCGTTTCCATAGATAACCCAAAATCAACTTATTCTTGACTCATAAAGTCATCTAACTAAAAATATTTATTATTACTGACCTAGGACTTCACGTATTCCAATGGTAGTTGATAAAACCCAATCTCACTTCGGTTGTGTGTTCGATTCACACATCTTTGTTAGACGTGACAAGTTTTCATGCAGTTTGTGTATTGTCCTTTCTCAAAAACTATATATTTTTTATAACATTTCCAAAAAGAGATAAATTTATTAAAATAACCATAACATAGTTTAACCACAAAGTTTACCTAATAACATTCATTTTTCATTACAAAATGTATTCACCTGTAATTGCCTCAAATTCACGGATCATAGAAACCCAAATGGTTCTTTATATCTATATCCACAAATAAAAGATAATTATTCTTAGAATAAAATTTTCATATATCAATCGTCAGGGATACACATACTATAAAAATTATTCTAATGTAATCCCATCATCAAAAGAGCCTTAATACTTTTATGCATTTGACTGTCCTAAAACAACCATAACTCTTGAATCCCTTATACATTGACGTCATACTCATTAAATATTATTCATGATCCATTAGCCATTCCTTTCCAACTTATTCTGATATACATTTTCTTCTAGAAACAAAACAATGAATCATATCCTAAGAATCAAAAATATCAAAACATATGTTAAGAAATAATCCGTACCTTTCATTGGTTATTGTAATTTTGTTCATCCTCAATCGGAATGGCATTAGGTATTGGTAAATATATATTTTTACAATCCTGGTGATACCATTATCATAAATTCTTCATAGGGAATCTATTTGTATAATGACCATGCACACCACATTTAAAACATTAAATTTATCCTTCAGAAAGAACTTCTTTCCCTTTCCAAGAGATAACTGGATTCTTTCTTATTCCATGGAAGGTTCTTTCAATATGACCTTAACTTCCACATCTATAGAATCTTCCCATCCCTTTAAAACATTTTCATATGTATTTATTTCCAAATTCTTGACACATAGGGTTTTGAATATACTTACCTATATGATTATTACCTGAACTTCCATGGGGAATTGATTCTTGCATATACGATGCATTATAAAAATCACAAAGGTTCAGGTGGTCAATCATGAATCCAGATAGTTAGTTGAGAATAACCACAAGAGTTCTCATTGCAGCTCCCATTTCATTCAATTTCTCATTCAGAAAACCATCACAGTTTTCTTCACATCCATTATTAATTTGATACCTACTATATCCATCCATTGACTAAAACCAAAAAGGTCAGTGTGATTATATCAGTAAAATCAAAATATATTATCTTATGAGGATGGTAAACACTAAAAAATATTTTTTCATGTATTATTAAACTAATTAGAATTAGCTAAAAAACAATGTATCTTTCCAATATGCCAACCATTATGGTTATGTAACTTGCGATTAAATAACACACTAACCTATAAAGTTATCAAAATAGACCTCTGATACCAACTATAAGGACTCGGCCTTAAACATTACATAATCTTGAATTAAATGAATAAATCAAATTGAGGTTATTTTCAGGTTTATAGTTTTAAGGAATTAGGCCATAACTATTACATATCTACTTGACAATTACATGTAGAAACTACTACTCAAAATCCATTTTTTTCATAAAATAAAAACTCTTAAAAATAAACATGTCTAGTTCCATGTTTTAGACAACATGACTTTTCCTTGATCCCATCCATGGCCCTATTCATCTTTATGTCCTGTGGAAAAAATTTAAAAAACATGCGATGAGCATAAAAATCTCAGTACGGGTTATAAAATAAAAAATTAAAACATTATCACATCATTAAATACAAATCAATGAAACCATACTTTTCATTCATAACATACCTTACGAAATCATTAGTTTTATGAATAACACACACAAATCATAAATCATAAAGGTAACTTATGGAATTCAAAATATACTTAAATTGTACCTATCACAACTTCATAGGGAGTCACATTTGGAATACCCATCACAGTATATTCCCTAAGTCTCTTAGGAGATACATTAATGTTTACCTCCATCTCGTTACCCAATGCATTAGAGAGTTATCTCGGGCTCACCCACCCTAGGTTTCTCATAGAACCACCTATATACGTAAACAATGCCAAATAACCATAAAATATTCATAACACATAAAATAATCATAAAGGAAACATAAAATTTCTACATTCCAATCATAATATATAAAATCAAGATATTGAAATAAACAAGTCTTTATCCAATCATTTTCAAAACCATTTAAAACAGTTAATAAAGTGATTTTTGAATCAAAGTGTCCCATACCACATTGAAACTTTTAAATAAATTATCATTTGAAAACATTAATGTCCATATAAATAAATACTTAAAACCATTTTGAAAACATGGACATTAATGAGAAATATTTAGAAGAATAAATCTTTAAAACATTTAAAATGATATTTTAGTTAGAGAGTTTTTAACAAAAGTAGAGACGCTTGCATACAAATAATTGGGGAATAACATTTAATCAAAAATTTATAATATCATGAGAATAAATGGATTCATGAAATAATATTCCAATCTACAGTATGTACACCATATAAGAGTGAATTGATGCATAACAACAATTAAGTCTCAATAGAATGTAAATTGAGAAAAAAATCCATTAAAAAATGTTTCCTTAGATTAAAGTTAAATAAATTACATAATACTGTGTAATAAATATAAATACACTCAATAGGATTGGATATTAAGTGAAAATAAATCTGAGGAAATTCACATATGGTCTCTTTATGAAAATAACAATGACTAGGATGTTTAACTCAATTAATGGAAATTTAGTTAAAATTACTCTTATCCAGTTCATATTGATGACTTCAAAATTTATCAATGGAGTCATTATGTGTATCAAAATTATATCCACACAAAGGGCAGTGGAATATACAACAAAAATAAGTAAACAATTATTCCACACATAATCATATCATGACACAGTCAAGAATTAGAAGTTTAGCCCAATGAATTGAAATTGGGTGAAGAAGTTCTCTTAAAGAAAATTAGACAGCCTAACGATGTCGCTTTAAAATTCAGAAAATGATTTGATGAGATAGAAAAGGTTATCACATCACATGGGCATAAAATTTACATCAATAAGGATATATCAGAACATATACCAACACTATAAGATTTAAATTAAAAGTCATAACAAAAAATGATGTCATTTAAAAATAATAGGGTGAAAGGTTCCCCTACCGATTTGGTAACTTACAAAATTTACAGACCATGAAGGAAGGATAATAAATTTAAGATTTATATACTCATAAATTGATGTATTACACAATTAATAAAATATTAGGTAGTACATAAAACAGAAAAAAATAGTTTAAAATATAGCAGGAATCTCACAGTAATAATAAGTGAGATGAAAACCCCCTACCACGTAGTAATCAATCGAGTCGTATGACCAAAATTTAATAAAAGCCAAATTAATCACAAAATAAAATGGATATAAAGGCCATAATGATAATATATATATCAAATGGTAGTACACAATAACCCACATGAAATAAATAAGTGATGAAAATGGAAATCTCAGAGAATTAAAAGTGAGATAAAAAACCCCTTACCTCGTGTCCGATTTGAGTTGTTTGTTCATTGTTCTTATTGAATAATAAACTTAAGAAAATTTATTCTTGATTAATAACATTTTTCATGTTTATTATTTCTTTTATATCGCTTATTATCATGTTATAAAGAATATTTAATCATTTATGTTAATAATGTTCGATTGGTCGATATTTGGTACTTGAGTAAAAAAACGAACAACTTATAATTACAAGGTGTCCATGTGGACAAGAGTCCATTTTCTCCAGAATTATATTCATGATTTAGATATAATATTTATCATATATATCCAATATATATAGTTATTTATAATAGTATATAACATTTTGAGATAAGAAATGAAATGCATCTTTCATGGAGACGGTAAGCCGCACGTACGCATGAACGCTACTTTCATTTTTATTTCATATTTTAATTGAATAAAAAAATAATTATAAATAGTTACATTAAAATTAAAGTATAATATCATATATAGTTTCAATATATACATCCTTTATATGTCCCACGCATGGTATGAACGAGTCATTTCAAATATTAGGGGGCGATAGTCCTCATTTCCTCAAATGAAATTATTGTGTTTACTCATAATGGAAACCATAAAGGTATGATATAAATTAAAAATAAAGAAGAATAAAAAAACATAAACATAATATATATAATATATAAATATATTCTCATCTTAATGGCCACAATATGAGGTGGTAGGAGATAATTGAACAATCATCGTTTTGTGAGGCGTTAGTTTTCCATCCACAAAAATAGTATGTTCTTTAACCATTAGATGGAGGTGTGTGTAAGTGTAGTTAGAATCATTCTTATAAAAAAATCCTAGTATATTTATGATACTGTTGATGTTATAAAAAAAGGAATAAAAAGAGTTTAGGGGTTGTATAAGTAAAATAAAATAAAAGAAGTTAAGAGAAATTGTTGTCATTAATTTGGGTAACTCAATTTGGTTTGACCCAAAAGGATTTATTGAAGTGCCTTCTGCCTATGGTAAGGCTTCTAGGAGTAATATAGGTATATTGGGAGCATATATGTGAAGGTTTTGGATGATCCAAGTGGCTTTATAGGTGTGAGTAATGAGTTGGAAGCGGTGTCCTTTTATAAGGGAGAGAAGGGGCTCTTTAAGAATGTTTGAAAATGTTATTTTATTATATTATTATTTTCGGTTTATAAAGGCCCAAAACTCATTAAGATCTAGGATAAGATGAATCATTGTCTAAATAAATTCATAAAATAAGAATTCAACATGTTTTGGATGTTATTTGAATATTTATAATATTATTTATTTAAATCATTTATTAACGAGGTAAATACTGCATCATTTTTGTGTCATATATAATTTTATTTATTTGATGTATAAAAATTATAAAAAATACAATTATGTAGGAAATATTTTTATCTTTCAAATAAATATTTATAGTTGAAAAGATAACTTATATAACCCCATGTGAAAATTAAATTATTAAAGATATTTGTTTGTGTCATTTTTGTCTTTACATTGAATTAATTAATCTGAAGTGTCATTATCACTCCCATGTGGCTCCATGGGGTCCCAAAATTTACCCATGGATTTATAGGGTCAGCCATGACTCATAAAATAAATTTAGAACAATTTTTAAGGTAATTTTGTATTATTATAATATTATTTTTACGTTGAATTACTCTATTTACCATTAACCGCGGTAAACAAAATTCAAAAGTTAATATTCACAAAAAATTATTTTCATTATATTGAACCAAATATTACTTAATAATGAAAACCATGTATGTAAGATTTTCAAAATTAAATCCATAGAAGTGGTAAAATTTCATTTAATTGAAAAAGTCGATTTTTTAACTACTACTTTGTGGTTTCACTATTTATCAAAAATTGAAGTTTTTCAGAAAAATAGAAAAAAATAAGCCTAATATATATTTGATATTCTAAATTAAAAAATGATTTCTATTTTACAATATTCAAAACATATAAGATTCATTAATTAATTTAAAATAAATTATTGTTTTCAAAATAAATTGCGTGCTTTTAAGAAACAATATCTGTTAAAAGATTGACACTTGTTTATGCAAAATATCAAAGTGAAATTAATTCCAATGACCAAAATTGGATTTAATGGTAAAAATATAATCTAATTACACTTTAAAACCAATTAAAAAGATAATCTACATATATAAATAATGTATATTGAAAGACATTTTTGAATTAACATACAGTATTATCCACTATTCATCAAAAAATGATATTTATCAGAAAAATACCAAAAACTTACCCAATCTAAATTTTGATGTCCCGATTTTAAAGACAAATTTTATTTTTTCCAACAGAAAATATAAACGTGACCAAAACTAGATATAAAAAGGGTTCTCGATCAAAAGGTGGTAAATCGACCTTTTAATGAATATTAGAGTATTTATGCTTAAAATCGTATTCTTTCTTATTTTAAACCTATAAAATTTATTGGATAAATGTAAAAATATTTAACAAACATTTATAATCATATTTTAGTTAGTTATGTTCGTTCCTGCCAATACAAGGTCAAGGTGTTAACTACCATTTAAAATAATAATATTATATTATTAGTGTGCAATGTAAGATTTCAAAGAAACTCATTGTTGTGTATCGGGCATGCCATTGAACATAGCACCACCTTTAATGTATAATTAACAATTAATTTACAAATATTAATAAATATGAAAATGTCATTTTTGTTATTTACTAGGGATGTTACAAATTATATTTGGGGAATATATACATTCAATCAATACAATATTTATTATTAATTATAGAATTTTTGAAATAATATATATTTTAATTAAATATTATTATAAAATATGATTTGTTAAAAATAAATTCTAATATATGTTTATTATGTGAAAAATGTAATTTTTATAAGTTTTACAGAACTTTTATTGTCCAAATACCAGCATTTTTCTATAAATGAAGATTTTAATTTAAAATTATAATTTATCATATTTTATAATTTTTTTTGAAAATAAATATTATTTTTGAATTCATTACATCGAAATTATTCAATGATAAAATTTTTATAACTTTCTGAGACAATTGAATTTTTTAGGTAAAAAATAAATACTCTATAAATACACAATGTGAATTATGACATCCTAATGATTAATAATTATTGTGATAAGTTATATAATAGGTATAAAAGATGAAATATATGATTACCCTTTAAAATTATCTTTTTTATTTTATTTTATTAAATTTATAAATCCATTATGAATCCTCTAAAAACCAATATTATATTTTATAGTTTTAAAATCATTTCTTTATGAGCATAACTCAATTCCACATCACCAATGTTATATTTTTTTTCTAATTATAAAGATATTAAATATAAAATAATGAAAAAATAGTATTTTTGGAAGAATTAATTTCCAAACCCTTGTGAAGTATTATAGTTTTATATATTTTATTGTATAGAGTAAAAAACATATGTTTGAGAAATAAAAAATAACTCCCTTGTATTTATATATATAAATACACCCATGATACCATTACCCTTCCCTAAAAACCCCTAGATAAATTTCTTACTCTTCCCTCCACTCCATAGAGTCCTCCCAAGGTTCCCTAAATCTCCCAATAATCACATCCCATGATTTTGGAATCACCATATCAATGTATGGGTCCTCTCTCTCTCTCTCTTCATTTCAAATTATACTCCTTGTCTGTATTTAGAAATATCAAAAAATTTGATTGTTTAAATGAAATTTTAAATATACATATATGGTCTGATTTATTTCCTAAAAATGAGATATTATTTTCGCCCTCTCATTATTGAAATTACCTAAGCTGTCACTAAGCCAAAATTTAGTAAAGACACTCTTTTTTCTTATTTATTCAAGCGTCGTCTATATTTCATGGTTTTTATTTCCAATTATTATTGTGGGGATATTTTTTCGAATATACATATTACTTCTCTTTTTATATCCAAATTATTAGATACACCTTTCACTCGCATTATACCAATTTATGAATCTTCAATTAATTTCGTAATGATGTCAAAATTATACTGTGATATTTCCATCCCACGATTATATTCAAGAGCCCCCATGTCATATGCATATTAATTCTCAAAATTTCTTATTGGACTATGTTCATACATATCCATCACAAGTTAATTTTCAGTTCTATGTGATGTGAGACCCCATTTTCTCTAACTTTACCATTTTATGAATATTTATGTACTCCCATTACACTACCAAAATGTCATTTCAATTTTACATTCCAATTATTTTTTTTAATGTCCCAGACCTCTCCGGTCCATTCCTTTGTAAAAATTTGGGGCTAGAGGTGTTTCAGAAAATCAATGTGACGTGGGGGTGTATTTGGGTGGACCTTTAAGGAAAACTAAAGGGGTAATGGCCTTCGCACGGGAGGCGCACGGTTTATCAAACCGTGTGGCCAAATCGTGCGAGGTTGGTGTTGGAGGCAGTAGCCTTCGCATGGGAGGCACACGATTAGGAAAACTATGTGGCCTAGCCATGCGGGGATTGTTGTCGAGGCAGAAGCTAACGCACGGTTAGCACACAGTTTGTTAAACCACGCGGACTAACCCTGCAGGCACTTAAAGTTAGATCCTAAAATTGTGGATCTAACTCGTTTTGCCTTTAATCACCTCGTTTAAGCCCCTAATCGGCCATAACTCGTGATTACCTTTCCATGGAGGTAGAAGAACCCCTCCCAAACATTTTGGAGACGATCTGGAGGATTCTCTTCACGAATCGAAGCCAGTTTCTCGAGGTATGTGATCCTTTTGTTTGGTTTCTTAGATCTACGAAGATCTACTCCTACTCTTCTCTCAGTATCTTGGATATATTCCCGTTATGGGTAGATCTAAGTGCGTGGATGTCGTTTATGATGTGTCTTGGTTTTGATCTTTCTAAGAGGAGAGATCTAAGGCAGGATTTCGAATAATCGACCCGGTTTCTTGAGCATTCTTCGACCATCGTGGTTTCATCAAAAACCTTTGAGGTAGGGAGCATACCTTAATATCGATCTTTTGTGTATCATGCGAGGTGGGTATCCTCTTTTGTTCATGAGAAACATTTGAACCAATAAATAAATATAATAACTGGTTAAGGAATGGGGATGGGAAATTTGTTATGTTTATCTTAGTTTATCCTATTGTTATGTTTTGAATTGAATAGTCTTATGCCTACTGAAAATCATAGTCATTGGGGGCCTTTGCTTGTGAAACTAAATGTTTCCATATCTTTCTAGATTTCTTTGTGGATGGAACTTTGTGGAATGTGGAATTTAGTTACTCACGTAAAGTTGGCTGATTAAAATATGGAATCCTTGTGTGATCACCTCGGTTGAACAAAATGGAATAATGTACATGTGGGTGTTGGCTTGGTTACGTGGTGTGTGAATGGGGGGTGAATCCTGGGTTGTTAATAATAGGATGGGCAGTGGGGCTGCGATAAATGATATTAAAGGGGAAATGATGTGGCATGAGCCGTGTTTGTGATGTGGTTGTGCAGATGTGGTTATAATGGCAGCAGGGCTGCAGTAATGGGTTGTGATGTTAAAAGAAACTAGAAAGTTGAAAAATGAACTGTGGGGAATGATAATGAATTAAACACGGAAACAATCAATGATGATCTATTGATGACAAAAGGTAGGTTTTGTGTTGCTTGTGTTCTATCTAACTTGATTTGTGGTTGGTAGGGTTTTGTTCTACGAAACACTTGATCTAGTTTGATAATTGCCCAGTAGTTAAGGAACTAATAAACTAATATTGTTGAAACATGAAAACCTAAATGGGGTTGGGTTTTTATGTTGTATGCATGCTTCGTGGTAGCAGTTCCAAGGCACGTGCTCAGTTTATCTGTTTAGAATCCATAGGTTGGGCTATGTGTTTGGTATACATATATGTATTTGTATCTTTGTGTTTGGTCGCACCCCACCCATATTGGGCACTTAGTTCCAAACACTCCCATTTCATGGGAGAGGGTGTTTTCCCCTTAGTTAATAGCCATATCCTCCTCCTTCTTCCATAGGATGTGATTCCTTGAGGAAACCTTACCCCCAAAACTCTTCGGGTAGGTTTCGATAGGTTGTGATGTCTTGAGGCAACCTTACACCCAAGACACTTCAGGTAGTTTTTGATTGGCGTGATTCTTAGCCCAAGACTCTTCAGGCAGGTTTGTTTTCCCAAGAATCTTCAGGATGAGGCCCAGGTGTGTTCGGGCGGGGATGTGACTGTGGTTTGTGAGGACCAGGTGTGTGAGGGCGGGATATGTAGTTTGTGAAACCCAAGTGTGTGCAGGCGGGATACGTGGTTGAGGCCGAGGTGTGTGCGGGCGGGATATGTGGTTCTTGAGGCCCAGGTGTGTACGGGTGGGAAGAGTGTGGTAGCGTCATGACGTTCTCCATTAGGAAGAGCAACTAACTAGTGGGGAATGGTGCGGGGGACCCAATACTCTTGTTCTTATATACTACTACCTGTTGTTTTGTGTTTTTGGTGAGCGTGGCTGGTGAGGTTGGGTGGATAGAATTCCTTGCTAGGATTTGGTTTCTTCTGTTGTTCTCATGGGACATTAGGATGTCTCCCAACCTATGCATGAGAGCTTTAGGTTTCCCAAATGAGTATACTTGTATGCTCACCCTACATTTAATTTCAGGTTTCCAGGATAACTACCAGAGCCATGCAGGACCCTACTAGCCGGGACAGTTGGAGTTGTTGCAGTTGTTGTACTCTTGTTTCAATGGTATTGCCCTTTTAGCTTTCTTGTACTTGTACATTGTTTCAGAATTGTTTAAACATGCATGTGGTATTGGTTTGGGTTTATTTTCATTTACTTGTTCCTTTTTCTTTGGGTGTTTGACTCATCCTATTTCCCGATCTTAAATAATAAAAAATTGTAGTGCCTCCCATATTTGTGAAAACTCATACCCTTGGTGCTAGTCGCTACTCCGGGGCCTACTAGAGGAGGGACTCAGGGGTCATTATCTCCCTTTCATCATTTCCATCTCAAGAGGGGAATCTTTGGTTGGAGGGGTTCATGACAAAATGGTATCAAAGGTGATGGTTGAGAGATATGATAGAGTCTGGAGTTAGGAACAGTGAGGATTTCATGGGATGGTAGGATGACAGTTTGGACCGATCATGGTGCGTGACATAGGCCGGGTAAGACCATCTAGGACACGGGATTTTAGGGCCCCCCGTGATCCGATGCAAGGACTCTGAGCCTACTGAAAAACCAAGTGAGACTACATTGAGTGAAGAGTAGAGACCCTAGGAAAGGAACATGCATCATCATGATTGTGTTTTTACTAGATTTGGGTGTTCTAGGAATAAAATTGAAATAAAGTGATAAAATGAATCCTTGAGAAATTTCCTTGCTACTTGGGCTTAGGCGATCTTTGTTTACCGTATAACTATGGCACCTGAATGTTGTCCATGGGGGACTCAGACAGTTGAGGCCTAGTAGATTCAGGAATTTGATTTGTTGAGGATTGACCGAGAGGAGGAAGATGGCCAGTGGAAGAAGACTCTCCATTCTTTACAATGACAACCCCTCAATAAGTACGAGGCTAGTACATGGATATGGAGATTGAGGGGTGGCTTGAGGAGCTAGGGATCATTTTTACTTTGATCTGTGCTTCGAGGGAGTACTGGGTTCCCCTAGCAGTCAGTCAGCTAAGAGGTGCGGCGCATTAGTGGTGGACGCTCTACCTCAGGGAGAGGTCAAAGGTAGAGGTTTTGTGGGCTGACTTCGAGAAGGAGTTCTGAGATTAATACCATTCTTCCATGATCAAGGCGGAGAAGCGGCTGTAGTTACTCTCCCTCCAGCAGAAGAATTTTTCAGTATGAGAGTTCGGGATCATGTTCAAGGGTCTCCTACATTTTGCTCCAAATCTCTTTCCAGATGAAGAGTCTCAGGCGAGACGTTTGTAGGAGCTGCTTCGTCCTTCGCTCAAGTATGATGTCACCCCCTTCACCCTTCCGACGTACTTGGAAGTACACCAGAAGGTGAAGGTTGTAGAGAGGATGACCTCATAGGTAAGTGAACCACGAGAGGGGATCCATCCAGGTTCGTCGAAGGGTAAGGTAGTCAGCAGAAGGTCTCCTATGATAGGACCTTCCAGATGCAGGCCAGTAGAGAGTAGGCCCCAATAGTTCCAGTTCAAATCTTCGGGTCCCCGTCCCTTTTTCACGATCCCAGGAACGAAGTGTTTCTCTTGTGGAGGTTTCAGGCACGTTCAGAGTCAGTGCCCGACCAGAGCTCAGTACGGTGGAGGAGGGAAGGTTCAACTCCCGCCTCAGTAGCACCAGTTTCCGGTGAGGCCCTTCCAACTGCAACAGGACCTTGCTCCTCCGAGGGCAGACTTTACAGGAGGAGGCTGACCTCAGGGTTCTCCTCAGGGACCTCGACCAGGGCATGTCCGGGGAGGTGGTCGACATCATAGAGGCAGAGGAGATGGGCGTGGATAGTTGCACGCAGCAGAGTTGGCAGCTCCGGTAGGACCAGAAGTGGTGCGAGGTACGATTTGTTTGTTCATCACTCTCATTTCTGATTTGATCGATTCGGGAGTTTCGCACTCCTTTGTTGCACCCGGTCTAGACCATGCTTTGGGTCTAGACGTAGATAGACTTTCTGTACCCCTGGTGCTGAGTACACCAGTTGGAGGTCAGACCAACGTATCTTGTGTTTGCTGGGGATGTGGGCTGACATTGGGAGCACATCGATCTAGTGCGGATCTTCTTTTGCTATAGATGCATCTATACGATGTCATCCTAGGCATCGACTTACTGTTTTCTTTATGGTCCATTATCGACTGATTCTGAAGAAGATTCATGTTCTCCGACGTGGATGGGTAGCATATAGATTTTGTTGGCGAGAGGAGCTATTTGGTGGGAAACTAGCATGTGAAGCCTACCCTTTCTTTGTTAGGCGGGTTATCAGTGGTTTTAGCTGATACAGAGATGATGGATGTCCTAGAGGTTGTCGGGGATTTACTCTAGGTTTTTTCCGAGGAGGTTGTGAATCTACCCCCCCCCCCCTGACGCGACGTAGAGTTCGGGATAGACTTACAGCCTGGTTCCCGTCCGATTTCGATGGCCCCATATCGAATGACACCTTCGGAGTTGCGGATTCAGATTGACGATCTGATGGAGAAGGGTTTTGTTCGACCCAGCATGTCACCATGGGGTGCTCTAGGTTTGTTCGTGAAGAAGGCAGATGGTGGTCTCATGCTATGCATAGACTACTGAAGGATGAATCAGGTGATGGTCAAGAACCGTTACCCCCTTCCAAGGTTAGATGATCTCTTTGACCAACTGAGGGAAGCATGTTGGTTTTCTAAGATTGATCTACGATCTAGATATCATCCGCTGAGGGTAAAGGACAGTGAAATCTCGAAGACGGCTTTCAGGTGCAGGTATGGGCACTTCTAGTTTGTAGTGATGTCGTTTGGAGTTACGAATATACCATATGTGGTCATGGGACTTATGGATTTTGTCTTCCAAGAGTTTATGGACTGGTTCATCATTGTGTTTATCAATGACATCCTGATATACTCAGGATTAGAGGAGGTGCACGTTGAGCATCTCAGGGAATTCATAGAAGTCCTTCAACACCACCAGCTTTATGGGAAATTATTGAAGTGTATGTTCTTGATGCAAGAAGTACACTTCCTTGGGCACGTGGTGTCTCAGCATGGAGTGTCAATGGACCCATCGAAGGTGGAGGCAGTTTTTCTTGGGTGGCACACATGAGCATGGCAGAAGTTCATAGTTTCCTGGGGTTGGCAGGTTATTATCGGAAGTTCGTCTCAGACTTCTCTCGAGTTGCTGCTCCATTGATAGCTTTGACTAGGAAGAACCAGGTCTTCTTATGGAGTGAGCAGTGCCAGAAAGCTTTCAACTACCTAAAGGATTAGTAGGCCAGTGCTCCAGTACTCAGGTTTCCAGAGAAAGGGTTTTTGTATGAGGTGTTTTGTGATGCTTGTAGCCTTGGATTGGGGTGTGTACTGATGCAGAAGAAGGGTGTGATCTGTTATGGGTCTTGGAAGTTTCTCCCTCACAAGAGTAACTATGCCACCCATGACCTATATCTTGCAAAATTAGTGTTCTCAATAAAGTTGTGGCGACATTTACTCTTTGGGGAGATATTTGTGGTCTTCTCAGATCATAAGAGCTTATGTTATATCTTCTCCCAGTGTAACCTAAACATACTGCTGCAGAGATGGGTCGAGTTTCTCCAAGACTATGACTTCAAGATCGCTTACACTGAAGGTAAGGGAAACGTTGTGGCTGATGCCCTGAGCAGGAAGTCACATAAGGAAGTGGTTCAGGAATTCGCAGATGCTTGGAAAGTGATGGGGGGGGGTTGGATGCCTTGCACTTGGATGTAAGGGTAGAGGGTGTTAGAGGCTGTTGGTTTCGGGTGACGTTACAGTCCTCCTTGCTGCAGCAGGTGGAAGAGTCTCAATGGGCAGACTCTGAGGCAGAAGTAAGGCAGGATTGTATCGATTAGGGGAACGCTTCAGAAGGATGGATAGTGGACAACCGGCATCAGATTATTTTTCATGGAAGGATGTTTATTCTGGAGGCGATGCATGAGGGAGTTCTCCGTGAGTTCTATAGCTTAGCCTTTGCGGTACACCCAAGAGTTTAAAAAATGTACTAAGGCCCGAGGGAACAATTTTGGTGGCCCGGGGTGAAATGGGCAGTGGCGGAGTTTGTGGCTAAGTGCCTAGTGTGTCAGCAAGTAAAGGTTGAACACCGTGTTACCAGTGGTTTGTTGCATCCTTTAGACGTCCCCGAGTGGAAATGGGATGACATCTCAATGGAATTCGTCACAAGACTACCCAGAGCTCAGGGTGGTTGTGATTTTATCTGGGTAGTCATGGATCGATGGACGAAATCAGCTCACTTCATAGCAATTAAGGAGTCGGGCCCGGTGAGTACCTTAGCACAGAGGTACGTAGATGAGGTGGTGCATTTTCATGGAGATCCAAAGACTATCATCTCATATCGACATACTCGGTTTACCTCATGAGTCTGGAGGGGGGTTACAACATGTTTTTGGCACCCAGCTATGGCTTAGTGCTGCTTTCCACCCACAGACCGATGGGCAGACAGAGCGGACTATCCAGACATTGGAGGACATGCTGCGAGCATGCGTTCTGGATTTCAGAGGATCATGGGTGTGACACTTTCCTTTAGTATAGTTTCACTACAACAAAATATTCCACTATACTGTTGGAATGGCAACTTTTGAGGCTCTGTTTGGAAGACCATGTCGTTCACCAATTTTTTGGGCAGAGGTTGGTGAGACAGGTACTCTTGGGCCAGAGGTAGTATAGTGCACCACAGAGAAAGTTCGGCTTGTGAGTGAGAGGATGAAAGAGGCTCAGGACAAACAAAAGTCTTATGATGATCATCGGAGGAGGCCCTTGGAGTTTGAGGTGGGATATCTTGTGTCCTTTAAGGTTTCCACTTGACGGGGGCAGTAGAGGATTGGGATGGGGAGTAATCTCTCCCCTAGGTTCATCGAACCTTTCGATGTGCTAATGCGAGTTGGTGAGGTGGCATATCATCTGGCCCTACCACCTCAGTTGGAGAATGTTCATGTCATCTTCCATGTCTCCCAGCTTCATCGGTACTTACACGACGACTCTCACGTTAATGACTGGGGAGAGTTAGATATGGGAGACGATGAGATCTATGAGGAACAACCAGTCAAAATCAATGATCGTAATGAGAATGTGCTCCATGGATGAACCATCGCCTTGGTTCGTGTGTTGTGGAGGCATGGTGGCCTCGAGGAGAGCACTTGGGAGCGGGAGTCCCAAATTCACGCTCAGTACCCGAAGTTGTTTTGACCTAAGTTTTTCTTTGTTCTTCTAAGCTTTGTTTTGAGGTTATTCCTTGTACCTTTGATATATGGAAGTTTTGGATTGTCGGTTGTGAGATTTTTTTCTTCCTTGTCCTTTGGAAGTGTGTAACATATCTGGATGTGTGGGGAGGGGGAAACCTGATTCTTAATCGAGACGCATTAATGCGGATGCGATTGAACCCATGTGGGAGAGACAGTTCCCCCTAAAGAGGATAATATCTCAACATGGGAGAGGGAATTCCCCAAGCCATGTGTTCGGGCAGTGTGTTGGTTGTACGGTGTTGGGGGCAGTGTAAGTTGGAAAAAAATCCTAATATATGGAAGTGGGAAGACCCAATTCTTAATCAAGACACATTAATGCGGATGCGATTAAACCCGTATAGGCGAGTCAGTGCCGCCTAAAGAGGATAATATCTCTACATAGGAGAAGTAATTCCTAACACATATGATTAGGGTTGTTAGTTGGGATCCGATTATAACGAGATCCCAAAGAGGTATCTTGTTGGGTTCCTCTGGGTTGGGTTTTGAATTCTCGGGGATGAGAATGTTTTAAGAGGTATCTTATATAGTGGCCCGGACCTCTCTGGTCCATTATTTTGTGAAAATGTTGGGCTTGAGGTGTTTCGGGAAATCAAGGTGACTTGGGGGTGCGTTTGGGTGGACCTTTATGAAAAAATAAAGGGGTAATGGCCTTCGCATGGGAGGCGCACGGTTAGGACAAACCGTGCGGCCTAACCGTGAAAGGAGTGTTGTCGGGGCTAAAGCTGACGCACGATTTGTTAAACTTTGTGGACTAACCGTGGGGGCACTTGAAGTTAGATCCTAAAAATCTTGATCTAACTCGTTTTTTCCTTTAATCACATCGTTTAATCCCCTAATCGGCCATAACTCGGTATTACCTTTACTTGGAGGTAGAAGAACCTCTCCCAAGCATTTTGGAGGTGATTCGGAGGCTTCTCTTCGCGAATTGAAGCCGGTTTCTCGAGATATGTGATCCTTTTGTTTGGTTTCTTATATCTACAAAGATCTACTCCTCCTCTTCTCTCAGGATCTTAGATCTATGCCCGTTATGGGTAGATCTAAGTGTGTGGATATCGTTTATGATGTGTCTTGGTCTTTATCATGCTAGGAGGAGAGATCTAAGGCAGGGTTTCGGAGAATCGACCCAGTTTCTGGAGCATGTTTCGACCACCATGGTTTCGTTAAAAACCTTTGAGGTAGGGATCTTACCTTCATCTCCCTCTTTTGTGCATCAGTTGCGGTGGGTATCCTCTTGTTTTCGTGAGAAACGGTTGAACCAATAAATAGAGATAATTACTGGTTAAAGAATGGGGATGGGGAAGTTGTTATGTTTATCTTTGTTTGTCATATTGTTATGTTGTGAATTGAATATGCTTATTCCTACTTAAAATCACGGTCGTTGGGGGACTTTTATTGCGCAATTAAATGTTTTCCTATCTTTCTAGACAATTTTTTGGATGGAACTTTATGGAATGTGGAATTTGGTTAATCACATAAAGTTGGCTGACTAAAATCTGGAACCCTTGTGTGATCACCCCGGATGAACAAAATGGAATAATGAAAATGTGGGTGTTGGCTTGGTTACGTGGTGTGTGAAAGGGGGGTGAATCCTTGGTTTTTACGAATAGGATGGGCAGTGGGGCTACGATAAATGATATTAAAGGGGAATGATGTGGCATTAGCCTTGTTTGTGATGCGGTTGTGGAGATGTGGTTATAATGGATGTAGGGCTGCCGTAATGGGTTGTGATGTTAAAAGAAAGTGGAAAGTTGAAAAATTAACTATGGGGAAAGATAATGAATTAAACGCGGAATCAATCAATGGGGATTGATTGATGATAAAAAGGTTGGCTTTGTGTTTCTTGTGTTCTATCTAACTTGATTTGTGGTTGGCAGGGTTTTGTTCTACGAAACGCTTGATCTGGTTTGATAATTGCCCAGTAGTTAAGGAACTAATAAACTAATACTGTTGAAACATTAAAACCTAAATAGGGTAGGGTTTGTTTGTTGTATTCATACTTCGTAGTAGTAGTGCTGGGGACCATGCTCGGTTTTTCTGTTTAGAAGCCATTGGTTGGGCTGTGTATTTGGTATACATATATGTATCTGTATCAATGTGTTTTGTCACACCCCACTCATGTTGAGAACTTAGTGTCGAACACTCCCATTTCATGGGAGAGGGTGTTTTCCCCATAGTTAATAGCTCCTTCCTGTTCCTTCTTCCATATGCTGTGATGCCTTGAGGAGACCTTACACCCAAGACTCTTCGGGTAGGTTTCAATAGGCTGTGATGGCTTGAGGAAACCTTACACCAAGGCTATTTGGGTAGGTTTAGATTGGTGTGATTCTATGCCCAAGACTCTTCGGGCAGGTTTGTTTTCCCCAGAATCTTCGAGATGAGGCCCAGGTGTGTTTGGGTGGGGATGTGACTGTTGTTTGTGAGGCCCAGGTGTGTGCGGGAGGGATAAGTGGTTTGTGAGGCTCAGGTGTGTGCGGGCGGGATACGTGGTTGAGGCACAGGTGCGTGCAGACATGATATGTGGTTCTTGAGGCCCATGTTTGTGAGGGCGGGAAGAGTGTGGTAGCGTTAGGATGTTCGCCGTTAGGAAGATCAACTAACTAGTTAAAAATTGTGCAGGGTACCCAATACTCTTGTTCTTATATACTACTACCTATTGTTTTGTGTTTTTGGTGAGTGTGGCTGGTGAGGTTTGGTGGATAGAATTATTTGCTAGGTTTTGGTTTCTTCTCTTGTTCTGACAGGACATTAGGATGTCTCCCAACCTGTACACGAGAGGTTTAGTTTTCCCTAATTAGTATACTTGTATTGTCTCCCTACGTTTACTTTCATTTTCCAGGAGGACTACCAGGGCTGTGCGGGACCCTACTAGTCGGGACAGTTAGAGTTTATTGCAGTTCATGTACTCTTGTTTTTTTGGCATTTCACTTTGAGCTTTCTTGTACTTCTACTTTGTTTCAAAATTGTTTAAACATGCATGTGGGATTGGTTTTGGTTTTTTTTCATTTACTTGTTCCTTTTTCTTTTGGTTTTTGACTCATCCTATTTCCTGATCTTAAATAATAAAAAGGGTAATGCCTCCCATATTTGTGAAAATTAAAACCCTTGGTGCTAGTCGCCACTCCAGGTCCCACTGGATGCAAGACTCGGGGGTCATTATCTCCCTTTCACCATTTCCAGCTCAGGAGGGGCATCTTGGGTGGGAGGGGGTTGTGACAGAATGGTATCAGAGGTGATGGTTGAGAGATAGGATGGAGTCTGGAGTTAGGCACAGTGAGGATTGCATGGGATGGTAGGATGACAGTGTTGACTGATCTTGGTGCATGACATAGGTCGGGGAAGACCAGCTAGGACACGGGATTTTAGGGCCCCCTGTGATTCGATGCAAGGACTCTAAGCCCACCGATCAACCAAGTGAGACTACATTGATTGCAGGGTAGATACCCAAGTAAAGGAACATGCATCATCATGATTGTATTTTTACTTGATTTGGGTGTTCTGAGAAAGAAATGAAAATAAACTAATAAAATGATAACATGAGAAATTTCGTTGATACTTGGGCTTAGGCGATCTTTGTTTACCGTAAATCTATGGAACTTGACCGTCATCCCTGGGTGACTCAGATAGTTGAGGCCCAATAGATTCAGGTAGTCAATCAGTTGAGGATTGACTGAGAGGAGGAAGATGGACAGTGTCAGAAGACTCTCCGTTCTCTCCAGCGACAAACCCTCAAGAAGTACAAGGGTAGTACTTCAGATATCTAGACGGAGGGGAGGCTTGAGGAGTTAGGGATCACTTTTACTTTGATCTGTGCTCCGAGGGAGTACTGGGTTCCCCTAGCAGTAAGTCAGCTGAGAGGTGCGGTCCATCAGTGGTGGATGCTCTACCTCAGGGAGTGATCAGAGGAAGAGGTTCCGTGAGCTGACTTTGAGAAGGCATTCTGAGATGAATTCATTTCTTCCATGATCAAGGCAGAGAAGCAGCATGAGTTACTCTCCCTCTAGTAGGGGAGTATTTCAGGATGAGAGTTGGGGATCAAGTTCAAGGGTCTCCTACGTTTTTCTCCGAATCTCTTTCTGGATAATGAGTCTCAAGCGAGAAGTTCGGAGGAGGCGATTCGTCCTTTTCTCTATTATGTTGTCACCCCCTTCACCATTCGGACATACATGGCAGTACATAAGAAGGCAGCGGTTATAGAGAGGATGCACTCGTAGGGAGGTGCACCACGAGAGGGGATCCATCTGGGTTCGTCGAAGGGGAAGGCAGTTAGTAGAAGGTCTCCTGTGACAAGACCTTCCAGGTTCAAGCCAGTAGGGAGCAGGCCCCAACAGTTCTAGTTCTGATCTTCGGGTCTTCGTCCCTTTTTCACGAACCTAGGACATAAGTGTTTCTGTTGTGGAGTTTTCGGGCACGTTCAGAGTCGGTGACCGACCGGAGCTCAGTACGGTGGAGGTGGCTAGGTTGAGCACACGCCTCAGCAGCACCAGTTGTCGGCAAGGCCCTTCCAAGAGTAGCAAGACCCTGCTATTCCGAGGGCAGACTTTACAGGAGGAGGTCGACCTCTGGGTGCTCCTTAGGGACCTCGACTACGGTGTGGCCAGGGAGGTTTTTGACATCATAGAGGAAGAGGAGCTGGGCGTGGAAAGTTGCACGCAACATAGTTGGCAGCTCCGGCAGGACTAGAGGTGGTGCAAGGTACGATTTGTTTGTTCAGTACTCTTGCTTCTGCTTTCTTCGATTTGGGAGCTTCGTACTCCTTTGTTGCACCCAGTCTAGCCCATGCTTTTGGTCTTTACGTAGAGAGACTTTCCATACCCCTAGTGTTGAGTACACCATTTGGAGGTCAGACCAGTATATCTTGTGTTTGCTGGGGATGTGCGATGACATTGGGACCACATCGATCTAGTGGGGATCTAATTTTTCTACAGATGCAGCCATACAATGTCATCCTAGGCATCGTCTGGCTGTCTTCTGTTAGTTCCATTATCGACTGCTTCCAAATAAGAGTTGTGTTCTCTGACGTGGATGGGCAGCATGTAGCATTTTTTGGCGAGAGGAGATATTTGGTGGGAAGCTGGCATGTGAAGACTCCCCTTTCCTTGTTTGGGGGGTTATCAGTGGTTTCAGCTGGTACAGAGATGATGGATGTCCCAGAGGTTGTTAGGGAGTTCCCCGATGTTTTTCCCGAGGAGGTTGTGACTCTACCCCCCCCCCCCCCAATGTGACGTTGAGTTTGAGATAGACTTACAGCCTGGTGCCCGTCCGATTTCGATGGCCCCTTATAGGATGGAACCTTCGGAGTTGCGGGAGTTGCGGATTCAGATTGACGATCTGATGGGGAAGGGTTTTGTTCGTCCCAGCGTGTCGCCATGGGGTGCTCCAGTTTTGTTCGTGAAGAAGGCAGATGATGGTCTCAGGCTATACATAGACTACCGAAGGATGAATTAGGTGACGGTCAAGAACTGTTATGCCCTTCCAAGGATAGAAGATCTCTTCGACCAGCTGAGGGGAGCAGGTTGGTTTTCTAAGATTGATCTATGATCTGGATATCATCAGCTGAGGGTAAAGGACAGTGACATCTCGAAGACATATTTCAGGTGCAGGTATGAGCACTTCGAGTTTGTAGTGATGCCGTTTGGAGTTACAAATGCACCAGTTGTGTTCATGGGACTTATAAATTTTGTCTTCAGAGAGTTTCTGGACTGGTTCATTATTGTGTTTATCGATGACATCCTGATCTACTCAAGATCAGAGGAGGAGAACATTGAGCATCTTAGGGAAATCTTGGAAGTCCTTCGACACCACCAGCTTTATGGGAAATTATCAAAGTGTAAGTTCTTGATGCAAGAAATACACCTCCTTGGGCATGTGGTGTCTCAGCATGGAGTGTTAGTGGACCCTTCGAAGGTAGAGGCAGTTGTTTCTTGGGCGGCACCCAGGAGCGTGGCAAAAGTTCGTAGTTTCCTGGGGTTGGTAGGGTATTATTAGAGGTTCTTCTCATACTTCTCTCGAGTTTCTGCTCCATTCACAGCTTTGACTAGGAAGAACTAGGTCTTCCTATGGAGCGAGCAGTGCCATAATGCTTTCGACTACCTAAAGGAGATGTTGGTCAATGCTCCAGTATTCAGGTTTCTAGAGGAAGGGTTGTTGTATGAGGTGTTTTGTGATGATTTTGGCCTTGTTTTGGGGTGCGTACTGATGCAGAAGAAGGGTGTGATCTGTTATGGTTCTAGGTAGTTGCGCACTCCTGAGCATAACTATTCCACCCATGACCTCGAGCTTGAAGAAGTAGTGTTTACACTGAAGTTGTGGCAACATTTCCTCTTTGGGGAGCGCTTTTCAGTCTTCTTAGATCATAAGAAATTACGTTATATCTTCTCCCTGCATGACCCAAACTTACTACAGTGGAGATGGATTGAGTTTCTCCAAGACAATAACTTCGAGATCTCTTATACTAATGGTAAGGGAAATGTTGTGTCTGATTCCTTGAGCCGGAAGTTGCATAAGGAAGTCGTTCTCGAATTAGCTGATGCTTTGAAAGGGATGTGGGAGTTGGCTGCCTTGCACTTGGATGCAAGTGTAGCGAGTGTTCGAGGCTATTTTTTTCAGATGACGGTACAATCCTCCTTGTTGGAGCAGGTGAAAGAGTCTCAGTGGGGAGAATCTGATGTGGAAGTAATGAAGGATCCTACTGATCAAGGGACCGCTCCAGAAGGATGGTCAGAGGACAGCCGACATCAGATGCTTTTTCATGTAAGGATGTTTTTTCCGGAGGTGATGCGTGAGGGAGTTCTCCGTGAGCTACATAGCTCAACCTTGGTGGTACACCCGAGAGTTTCAAAAATGTACCGAGGCCTGAGGAAATAGTTTTGGTGGCCCGGGGTGAAACAGGCAGTGGCAGAGTTTGTGGCTAGGTGCCTAGTGTGTCAGCTAGTAAAGGATAAACACCGTGTTACCAGTGGTTTGTTTCATCCTTTAGATGTCCCTGAGTGGAAATGGGATGACATCTCAATGGACTTCGTCGCAGGACTACCCAGAGCTAAGGGTGGTTATGATGCTATCTGGGTAGTGGTGGATCGACTGACGAAATCAGCTCACTTCTTAGCAATTAAGGAGTTGGGCCTGGTGAGTACCTTAGCATAGAGGTACGTAAACGAGGTGGTGTGTTTTCATGGAGTTACAAAGAATATTGTCTCATATCGAGATACTCGGTTTACCTCATGAGTCTGGAGGGGTTTACAACATTCTTTTGGAACCCAGCTACGCCTTAGCACTGCTTTCCACCCCCAGAACGATGGGCAGATAGAGCGGGCTATCCAGACGTTGGAGGAAATGCTGCAAGCATGTGTTCTGTATTTCCTAAGATCATGGGTGTGACACTTGCCTTTAGTAGAGTTTCCCTACAACAGCAGCTTCCACTCTACTATTGGAATGGAACCGTTTGAGGAAATGTACGGAAGACCATGTCGTTCACCCATTTCCTGGGCAGAGGTTGGTGAGACAGGTTCTCTTTGGCCAGAGGTAGTATAGAGCACCACAGAGAATGTTCAGCTTGTGTTTGAGAGGATGAAAGCGGCTCAAGACCGACAGAAGACTTATATTGATCGTCAGAGGAGGCCCTTGGGGTTCAAGGTGGGAGATCATGTGTTCTTGAAGGTTTCCCCTCGATGGGGGCAGCGAAGGTTTGGGAAGGGGAGTAAGCTCTCCCCTAGGTTCATCGGACCTTTCGAGGTGCTGAGGCGAGTTAGTGAGGTGGCATATCAGCTGGCCCTACCACCTCAGTTGGAGATGGTTCACGACGTCTTTGCCGTCTCCCTGCTTCGTTGGTAGTTACATGACGACTCTCACGTTATCTACTGGGGTGAGTTAGATATGGGAGATGATGTGACCTTCGAGGTACGACCAGTCAAAATCAAGGATCGTAAAGAGAAGGTGCTCCGTGGATAAACCATCACCTTGGTTCATGTGTTGTGGAGGCATGGTGGCCTCGAGGAGAGCACTTGGGAGTGGGAGGCCCAGATGCACGCTCAGTACCCGGAGTTTTTTTGACCTATGTTTTGATTTGTTGTCCTGATATTTTTTTATGTAATACCTTATACCATTGATATATCGAAGTATTGGCTTGTTGGTTCTGAGATGTTTTGTTTCCTTGTCCTCTGGAAGTGTGTAACATGTCCAGATGCGTGGGGACATGGAAAACCTTATTCTTAGTTGAGATGCAATAATGAGGATGCGATTGAACCTGTGCGGGAGAGACAGTGCCTCCTAAAGTAGATAATATCTCAACATGGGAGAGGGAATTCCCCTTGCCATGTGTTCGGGCAGTGTGTTGGTTGTACGATGTTGGGGGCAGTGTACGTTGGAAAAAATGCTAATATATGGAAGTGGGAAGACCCAATTCTTAATCGAGACACATTAATGCAGATGCGATTAAACCCATACAGGCAAATCAATGCCAGCTAAAGTGGATAATATCTCTACATAGGAGAAGTTATTCCTAACACATATGATTATGGTTGTTAGTTGGGTTCCTATTATAACGAGGTCCCTAAGAGGTATCTTTTTGGGTTCCTATGGGTTGGGTTTTGAATTCTCGGGGACGAGAATGTTTTAAGAGTTATCTGATGTCATGGCCCGGACCTCTCCGGTCCATTCCTTTGTGAAAATTTTGGGCTAGAGGTGTTTCATGAAATCAAGGAGACATGGGGGTGCGTTTGGGTGGACCTTTAAGGAGAACTAAAGGGGTAATGACCTTCGCATGGGAGGCGCACAGTTTGACAAACCGTGCGAGGTTGGTGTTGGAGGCAGCAACCTTCGCATGGGAGGCGCACTGTTAGGACAAACAGTACGGCCTAACCATGCGAGGATTGTTGTCGGGGAAGAAGCTCACGCACAGTTAGTGCACGGTTTGTTAAACTGTGCGGACAAACCGTGCGAGCACTAAAAGATAGATCCTAAAATTGTGGATCTAACTCATTTTTCCTTTAATCACCTAGTTTAATCCCTTAATCGGCCATAACTCGGGATTACCATTTTTTCGAGGTTGAAGAACCTCTCCCAAGAATTTTGGAGGCTTTCCAGAGGCTATTCTTTGCAAATCGAAGACGGTTTCTTGAGGTATGTGATCCTTTTGTTTGGTTTCTTAGATCTACGAAGATATACTACTCCTCTTCTCTCTAGATATTAGATCTATGCCTGTTATGGGTAGATCAAAGTGTGTGGATGTCGTTTATGATGAGTCTTGGTCTTGAACATTCTAGGAGGAGAGATCTAAGGTGGGGTTTCAGAGAATCGACCCGGTTTCTTGAGCGTTCTTCGACCGTCGTGGTTTTGTCAAAAACCATTGAGGTAGGGATCTTACCTTCAACTCTCTCTTTTGTGCATCATGCGGGGTGGGTATCCTCTTTTTTTTTGTGAGAAACAGATGAACCAATAAATAAAGATAATAACTGGTTAAAGAACGAGGATGGGGAAGTTGTTATGTTTATTTTTGTTTATCCTATTGTTATGTTGTGAATTGAATAGGCTTATGCCTATTGAATGTCACGATCAATGGGGGAATTTGCTTGCGCAATTAAATGTTTTCTTATCTTTCTAGACCATTTTGTGGATGGAACTTTGTGGAATGTGGAATTTGGTTAATCACGTAAAGTTGGCTGATTAAAATCTGGGACCCTTGTGTGATCACCCTGATTGAACAAAATGGAATAATGAACATATGGGTGTTGGATTAGTTACGTGGTGTGTGAAAAGGGGGTGAATCCTGAGTTGTTATGAATAGGATGGGCAGCAGGGCTACGATAAATGATATTAAAGGGGAAATGATGTGGTACGAGCCATGTTTGTGGTGCGGTTGTGGAGATGTGGTTATAATGGAAGCAGGGTTGCAGTAATGGGTTGTGATGTTAAAAGAAAATGGAATGTTGAAAAATGAACTGTGGGGAACGATAATGAATTAAACTTGTAAACAATCAATGGGGATTGATTGATGATAAAAAGGTTGGTTTTGGGTTGCTTGTGTTCTATCTATCTTGATTTGTGGTTGCCAGGGTTTTGGTCTACGAAACGCTTGATCTGGTTTGATAGTTTCCCAGTAGTTAAAGAACTAATAAACTAATACTGTTGAAACATGAAAACCTAAATGGGGCTGGGTTTGTTTATTGTATGCATGATTCATGGTAGCAGTGCCGAGGCATGTGCTCAGTTTCTCTGTTTAGAATCTATAGGTTGGGCTTTGTGTTTGGTATACATATATGTATCTGTATCAATGTGTTTTGTCTCACCCCACCAATGTTGAGCACTTAGTGCCAAACACTCCCATTTCATGGGAGATGGTGTTTTCCCCTTAGTTACTAGCTCATTCCTTATCCTTCTTCTATAGGCTGTGATGGCTTGAGGTGACCTTACACCCAAGACTCTTAGGGTAGGTTTCGATAGGCTGTGATGGCTTGAGGAAACCTTACACCCAAGACTCTTCGGGTAGGTTTCGATTGGTGTGATTCTTAGCCCAAGACTCTTCGGGCTAGTTTGTTTGCCCAAGAATCTTCGGGATGAGGCCCAGGTGTGTTCAGGCGGGGATGTGAATGTGGTTTGTGAGGCCCAGGTATGTGTGGGAAAGATATGTGGTTTTTGTGGCCGAGGTGTGAGCGGGCGGGATACGTGGTTGAGGCCGAGGCGTGTGCTGGTGGGATATTTGGTTCTTGAGGCTGAGGTGTGTGCGGGCGGGAAGAGTGTGGTAGAATTAGGATGTTTTCCATTAGGAAGAGAAGATATATAGTGGGAAATGGTGCGGGGTACACAATATTCATGTTCTTATATACTACTACCTGTTGTTTTGTGTTTTTGGTGATCGTGGCTGGAGATATTGGGTGGATGGAATTCCTTCCTAGGTTTTGGTTTCTTCTGTTGTCCTCACGGGATATTAGGATGTCTCCCAACCTCTACACGAGAGCTTTAGTTTTCCCTACTGAGTATACGTGTATGCTCACCCTACGTTAAATTTCAGGTTTCCAGGAGGACTACCAGGGCCATGCGGGACCCTACTAGTCGGGACAGTTGGAGTTGTTTTAGTTGTTGTACTCTTGTTTCTTTGGTATTGCACTTTGAGCTTTCTTGTACTTATACTTTCTTTCATAATTGTTTAAACATGCATCTGGGATTGGTTTGGTTTTATTTTCATTTACTTCTTCCTTTTTCTTTTGGTGTTTGACTCATCCTATTTCCTGATCTTAAATAATAAAAAAGGGTAATGCCTCCCAAATTTGTGAAAACTCATACCCTTGGTGCTAGTCGCCACTCTGGGGCCTACTAGAGGCGGGACTCGGGGGTCATTATCTCCTTTTCACCAGTGCCAGCTCAGGAGGTGCATCTTTAGTGGGAGGGGGTCGTGACAATTTTTTAGGTGTATAACCACACCAATTTCTACGCAATGGAAATCACCTACTTTTACCTATACATAATTTGTTTGGTAAATCCATGTATGTAACACACATTACATAATAAGGGGTTTAAATGTGTTGAAAATTGACAATATGTTAAATTATCTATATGGAGAACTTGTGAATATATATGGTATGAAAGTGACGGGTACCATCAAAATTATATAGTGCTCTAATCCATTAGGGATTTTTTATTCTGTTGATAAATTACATATAATATTAGGGAGTACACATAATCCATGATTTGATATTTTTGAACATGTTATGATGTCTTAGTAATTATCCTTGACCAATGTTTATGATTTCATGTATATAGTTGTTTCAACTTTCCTATGTGACAATTATGTTTTAATGTTATAACATTCCTTATTGTTCATGTTTATGATTATCACCTAGTGTATATTGTATTTATATTCCTAGGATATAACACATGATAATGTTTTCATGATATGATTTTTTATTGCCTTACTGAGCATTGTATCTCACTACTTTCATATGTATTTCCCAATGTTATCA
Source organism: Viscum album (assembly GCA_963277665.1). Lineage (NCBI taxonomy): Eukaryota > Viridiplantae > Streptophyta > Magnoliopsida > Santalales > Viscaceae > Viscum > Viscum album. The sequence goes on along the minus strand of OY728165.1, from coordinate 1,444,935,320 downwards.
AACCCATTTTTATGAATGATGAAATATTAGGAGAGTGTTGAGGAAGTTTTGGGTAATACCAATGTAGACCTATTAAGTTATTTTTGTAATGTTCATAATTTCCAAAAATATAGTACAATTATTTATTTACTATTATGTATTATGTTTATTCATATGTAATAAATTTAGAAATAATGTACAATAGAAATTGAGGTTGACATAGTTGGTTTTGGAGGAATGTATTGTCAATTTGTGGACATTGATTAGAAAACCCCTTAGAAATACTTTGGGATAAAATAATGTAAAAGAAAACATACCTACACTTTCTAAAATATATAATATGTGGTTTCTAGGAAAATAAATTACTATTTGGAAACTACAAGTGGATATAGATCTAACAAAGATACACCTAGGAGTTACCATAATGAAAACATTGTATTGATAAAGACATTATAATGAACTAGTGCATAACAATAGGCCTTTCTGCACACTTGGTTTGACACTTCTAGGGGACTATAATTTATAAATTCTAATTTTTTTTATAAAGAATTATCTAGGGAAAAAAGTCCCCTAGGATTCTATGTTAGTAAATAGATCATGGATATCATCAATTAATTCCTTTAAATTCATATGTTTTGGAAACACATATCATTTACTTTTTATCCCTGTAATGTTTCTGGATTCTTTTTTTTTGTTTGTAGTAGATTTAAATTACTCAAACATAATTTTCCATTATTATCTTCAATGTTTTGATATAGGGGAAACTGGGGAATCTACCACTGTTTTGTGAAATTTAATGAATTAACAAATGGGATACCAAATAGGATAAAAGATCATGAAATCAATCTTGTGATTATTCTAAACATTCCATACAAAATAAAAATAACAAAAAATGGATAATATTTGAATGTCAAATATTTTCAAAGAAGTGTAGGAGTATATATAAAATATGTTCATCTGATAAAGGTAATAATTTAAAGAATATTAAATTTAAACTATGAAAAAAATGTGGAATGCAACACTAAGGGAGATGACAAAAAGGAAATAAAAGGGGACATAAGTGTTTAAAAATAAATAATAATGTTTCTAGATGACTTAATAAAATTATGATTATGGTGAAATAAAATAAATTACATCATATAGAACCCATTTTTTAATATATTTTGTTTATAGAATTTGGGAATTACTCGAGTCAATTTCCAAATCCAATGGTTAAATAATGGAATAAGGAAGGGAAAATGCTATATAAATTATTATTGTGATAGGATTGAAGTGTTTATGTATTAGTATTTTATAATTATGTAGTATATGTTACATATATATGAAATTATAGATATAATAATTAGGAACCATATATGTACTATTCCACAATAGTTTTTTATTTAAAGATTTGAAACATATATGGAATGTCACCAATATCCTATAAAAGTTATTTAGTGATAAAGTGATATTTTTGAGAACACATGATTCAAAGATTAACAACCATAAACATATTTTTAATATTTTGTTAAACCTAAAGAGTCTTGGAAAGAAATATATGTGACTAATGTCAGGTATAAAAATATTTTTAATACTTTTTGAGATTTATGTAATGTTTTTAAGAATTATTTAAGAAATTTTAGGAAATGAATTCGAGGATCAATTTTTTTTGAGTTGACAAATGATATTTTGGTAAGTCTTTTTTGTGTTCAGTTAGGTGTGCCCATTTGGGATAATATAAAAGATTATTGGAGAAGAGTAATAATAAGTTTATGGAGGTGTAAGATTAATGTTAATAGACATAATTTGATGAATTTTTTTAAGTTGTTGTTCTTGATGTTATTTTGGATGTAGGGATATTTTTTTAAGTAATGATATATGTTAATTAATTTTGATTATTATGAATTGTGGAGGTTAATTAATAATGGTTTATTAAATTTTAGTGTTATATTACTTTCTAATAACATTTTTGGATTTAGTAACTATATGAGGAATATATTTTTATTCTTTGGTGAACTACTCTATCTATTATAATCATATTATAGTTCATCAATCGCAACAAAATATTTTTGTGTACCGATTATTTGGGGGAAAATGAGACTAAAGTAGAAATTTATTTAAGGAAAAAATTTCATTTTTCAATATTGTATACTTTTTATGTGCATATTTTATATAGAAAATGAATTAATTAACCATATGAAATGAATCTTGAAAAAATGGTATCGTATTATGATTATTTTGGATGAATTCAGGGTCTTTTCTTTCATCTAATATTTTTGATTTACTAGAAATTAAAATTTTACTAACCATGATCTTTATTAATCTATATTTTTTATTTTTAATGACCGGGTATTCTTTGATGACAATAATTTAAGTTACCAGTAATGTTCACCTAGATGGAAACCTAGTTATTTAATGACCTTGAAACATCAATTTCTATCTTTTCATGTGGATATTTTGTTATGTTTTTTTACAATGTGTGATTCCAAAAAAGATATATTCATGTTATTAAATTTTTTATACCTTGGTCAAGATCAAATTGTGAGGAAACAGTTATTCAATTGTGGAAGAATGTAATACCCTGAGTTTCTAAAAGACAAAATTAAGTACAATAAAGAATGCAACACACAACACTAAACCCAATCAAACAATGATTAATTTACTACGACTTTTATGAAGATGAAATTAAATTTTTGAATATGAATAGGATTAACTAATTTGTCATATATATATATATATATATTTCCTACTCATCATAAATATATTAATATATTCTTAATAAATATTCACTCAATTTTTGGTAATGTCTTTAAAATATGTATTCTTCAAAAATGATGATTATATATTTGTATGAAAAAATATTATAATTATTTTCTTTAAAATATAGAAAAATGTATTTGATAAAATACAATTCATTTTTCAAATAACTACATATTAATTTAATTATGTATATATATAGGGATATTTTTGTAAATATTTATTTTTTAGTTAATACTGAAAATTACCCATTTTTTAAAATAGATATTACTTTTGATATATTATATAATTAAAAGTACCATTATTATTTTAATTTGATTACCAATATTTATTTACATTTAACTAAATTAATTACATTAATATAATTTTTATACTATATTTTAGTGTAAGTATATTTTTAGGTTTGAAAACACGTTTTGCATTAAACTATTTTGAAATGTGTAATGTTTCTACATTTTTATTAAATAAAAATAACCCAAAATGGGTAATTATTTATATTAAATTTATAAGTTATATATCAAAAAATTTATTTAAATTAATATATTTTATATTACTAGTTATTGAGTAAAAGTAAATTCATCTTTTCCTTGTAATGCATTTTTTAGAAAACAGATTTCTATCGCAGTTGTGAGTTTCATTTGAAATTAAATTATTCCAAATATGTTAATTGATTGTGATAAAATATATTTCATAATTATAATCATAATTTTTAATATTATATAACAGGGTAAACTTAATTTTATTAAAATATAACTTTTAACTATCGTAAATAATCATTGTGATGATAAAAGGGAAATATTTTAAGGGTAAAAATAGTTTAAGAAGGACTGGTAACAAAGTAAAATTAATAATATTATTATTTATACTTTTATTTCTATATAATATATCATACATTTTGATATTATATAAATTAGTAAATAATGGGTTTGATAAAAATGAGTTTTTTAATTTGTTAAAAAAATTATTAATTTAGGTTAATATATAGTTTTTGTCAAGAAACTATTTTTAAATTATTTATGAATTATTTAAATAAATTTACTTTTATATAAATATTATTATAGAATATTTAATATTAAATATAAATTATAAAATAATTTTAAGAAGTCAACATGAAATTTTAATAAGGGTAAGAAAAATGTTAGTGTAAAAACCCCAAATTTTCAATAACTTTTTATTTTGATTTAAAATTTTTATTTTGAATATTAATTATATATTTTTAAAGAATATATATTATTTTTTCATTCATAATTTGGAAATTATAAAATAGTTATTTTTTCATAATTTTCTGAGATGATCGTTGTTTTGGGTATAAATTAAATACAATATAAATTCATGGTGCATATTATAACATCATAATGAGACAAATTGATGTAATAATTGATAAAATGTTTATCCAAGATCACACACACACATAGATATATATATATTACAAATTAAATAATTTTATTTGGAGGTTATATTTTAAAGCCTCTATGAATCCTCCAATACCTATATTATATTCTATGGTCTTAAAATCATTTCACTATAAGCACAACATACATAAACATATCCAAGGTTAATATTTTAATAAAATAGGACCTGGGTATTATAAAATAATGAAGTAAAAACCTATTTGTTAGAAACTATGGTAAAAACCATGGGAAGGTTTGTGGTTTTGATTATTTTATTCCATAGAGTCCAAAACCCATGTCATGGAATTTATAAAGAACTACACTCCATTTTTCTATTTAAAACCACTCAATATCCTTTCATTCTTCACAAATAAACCATAGATCACATCTTTAAAATATAAAAACCTATATAGAATCCACCAAATGTTCCCCCAATCTCTCATGAAGCTCATCCCAGGATTTAGGAATCACCCTATCGAGGTAAGAGACCTATCCCTATTCATTTTAATTCAAGATATATATTTTTATTTATCCTTTTGAATAAAAAATATTTATTATTTTGTGACTTTATAAAGATCCACATACATTAAAAATTATTTTCTACTATTGATACAACATTTATCCCCTCTCATTATAGAATTTACTTAGTCATCACAATGTTGAAATTTAATGAAAGATTATCTCTTTCTCCTCCTTATTCATGAATCTTATCTATTTTACACCTTTTGATTTATAACATATAATTATGATATACAATTTAATGTATCTATATTACAATAAATTTAATATCTAAATTATTAGATACCAATTTCAGCATCATCAAATCATTTTATGAATATTTATTTACATTTACTATGCGACGAAAATTATCCCATGGTTTTCTATGGGATATTTTTATTCAAGAACCCTCCTAGAATTTGTACTACTAATGTAAAAATTTTCAAGTTTGAAAATGTTACTAAAAATACTTCATAATTTATTTTAATTCCATGTTATTATATACCCCTTTTTATCTCATCAAACCATTTTATGAATATTCATGTTCTATCTTGTCTCAACCTATATTTCACAATAGTTTCCCATGATAAAACTTTTTGAGGTTTATATACATAACCATTTCCACTTAATGATATTAAATTAGATTTAACTATACTTAATTGATTGGTAAATTCCATTTATGTAACCTTCAATACATAATTCTAGGAATAAATGTGATGAAAAATTGTTCAATTTTTAATGATTTATTTGGCGCACTTATTTATGTACATGATATAAGTGTGATAAGTGAGACCAGAATTATATACCCCTTTATCACATTGAGTATTTTTTTAGTCTCATGATACTTTTATTATGGAATTAATTAGTGAACATAATTCATCATGGGACTTTTTCCACCCTATTATGATGTCTTGGCTATTATCCCTAACCCATATTTATGATGTCATGTTTAAAGATGTGGTCAATTTCCCACGTCACCTTTATGTTATCTTTCTATATTATGCCTCTTTGTTCATGTTTATTATTCTCAATAGTTTTTGACCCATATTAATTCCTATTTTATAATAGTTAATACTTTCGTAATGTTATGATTTTTTCCTGTACTAGCGTTTATATCTCACAACTTTTTTCTTTATGTACCCTCGTTATCCCATGTTGTTCAATGACCTATGGAATATTTTGAGAATGTCAAAGATGTTCTCAGTAATTTAGATGTTCCACCTATTTAGGTTGTCATGTAATGTTACTAATTTCTAAATAACCAAAAAATTTCAACTGTATGGTTTTTATTATATGTATTTTATGTAATAAATCATGAATTAATTTTTTATAATGATAAGGGTTTTCATAAAAATAATATTGCTTGTATCCATACATGTGCATAATTTATAGAAAACCAATGAATCTAAATTTAAACAAGTAATTAGGTTTATATCCTATATATTTACATATCCTTAGTGTTTTCAAAATATTTTTCTAATCTAAATCTCAAAAAAATTACAAATTCATTCAATTATACCGTTTTTGGACTATGAATAATTTCATAATTAAATTTAATATATATATATATATATTCAAAAAAAATTTAAAAAATATATTCTGAATAACTATAATGGTTTATAATATTGGTAAATTAGACATTTATTCATTTTATTTAATGAACGATCTTCAATATGACCCATAGTGTTCCTCTAACGTCTAAAAATTCATAGAAATACTCTACCAAAAACCATTATTCATAAATATGTAAAATTAATATATAATAAGGTGAGATATAAAATTTGGATTAATAGTGATAATAAATGATATCAATTAATGAGCCCAACTGATCATAAAAATAATGTAAATATAACATGATCCTAAATTGAGAATGTAATTTCCAATCAGTCATAGATCATTTTTCCTAGTCCATGGAATTTGGTTTTATCATAAAAAAGGAAAAATTAATATGAGTGTGGAATAATTAAAAATAATATCCTCAGTCCTGATTTATTATATTACCATCACCATTGATACAGTCCCATAGTGGATTGGGATCACACTTCATTCCTTCAATTCATTAGTCTTGGTTCACTCCAAAGACTATCCTAGTAAAAATCTTCCCTTACTAAACTGGGTTAAATCCCAATTCCAATATATAATATCTTATTTGATAATAATGATTACCCAATTCATTATTGGGATGAAAGATTACAGTCCCACCAAAATAATATGAAAAATCATATATTTGGGTACTAAAATATTAGAAGAATTATTAAATTTATTATATCATAAACCAAGAGAAGGAAACAAATTCTTCGAAATTACATTATTTGATCAACACATAACACATGGGAACCATTGGGATCCATGATGATTTTATTAAAAAATAGATAAACCATGGGAATAAAATACTTTGACATAATTATTCTTAAATATTCATCATCAGAATCGAACTACTTCTAAATTTTTTTCATAATATTGGAATCAATTATTCCATTTAAATTAAAAAAGTAAATAAATAAAGTGATATTGAATGAGGATAATATACATGATGGATAGAAAATATGTTTGTATGGTAAAAGTTAAAAAAAAATATTCCTATTATAATTTTTTTGTAAAATGGTGTACATAACCAGTTCAAATTAAAATATAATAATTAATTTGTAAAATATTAAAAATTTAATAATATATTATTTGTATGAATTTTAAAAATCATTAATTAAATGAAATAAATATTCTTGACAACATTATGATAAGTATGAATGTTGAAAAAAAATCACAGCTTCTAAATAGAAAATAAGGTTCGTTTATATGAAAAAATAATTATCCACCATTTTAAAGAACAAAGATAGAAAAATATTAATATTACATGATAATTATATGAATAGACAATGGTGAATATAATATTGTATTAAATTAAAATAATCATATAATTTCTTCCAATGTAAATTAATCATTGATAATATTTTAAAAAAAGAGACTGAAATGTAATCCCATACCTCAAAATATGACGTGATTCATAAAAATTCAATTATATATATAATGAATATATATTTTTATACACATATTCTAATAAAATATTCATACATAAAATTTTATGTGTCATTCTGCTATGATTTCCAATTAATTGTTTTTATTAAATATTCATCATTAAAAAGAACATTTGGGTACAAGGTAGATACTTTTCCATGCACGTTTCTGTTTTATGGACCTAATCAATATTAATTGATCATGGTTTCCAAATTTAAATTAATTTAATATTTTAAATATTCATCATAAATATTCATCATATACACTTTTATAAAAATTAATATCTAGTAGTGATGAAAAAATAATTTATTCACTTCATGAATGTTGGTGTACACTCATATATACGGGTGATGATTTCATTTTTTGATGAATAAAAATAAAGAAAGGTATATATTAATTTACCATTAAATAATAAAAACAAATATATAAATACATTAAATAAATCCTTTTGAAAATTCATATAATGAAGATAAGAAAAAGGAATCACATAACTTCATTGAGGTGATAGGGCAGACATATATGTAGGTGATGCTATCTCTTTTAAATGGAAGGGAAGAAGATAGTAAATGGATATAAAAATAAAAGTAAAAAAATATAGATAAATTTCTATTAAAATTAGTTTAAAATGGTTGTTTAAAATTTTGGGGTTCTTTATGAATAATAAAACATGAAAAATATTGGTGATAATTAACCCCACTTCTTTAGGTATCCTCTATTGATAATAACCTAACAGATTCACTGATGTGACTTTTTAAAATACTATTGACCCAAGGTTTAGTCCTACAATTTTAAACAAGATTTGGTCATATATTTTTTATGTTAAAGGGATAAATTTGTGTGGAGAAGAGGGGAGAGGTGGTTCCCTTTTATATGCAATGTTAGTGGAAATTATTTTAATACATGTAATTATATTATATTATATATGTATTACTCATGTCATGTTGATTAAAAAATAAACTAAATCAAATATAGTCAGTGTAATTCTGTATTCAAGTATAAATTAAATGTATCCATTTTTTTATTTTTGACCTTATCTATAATGATAACCTCTCTTTTAATAATGTTATATGTTACCATTGTAATATGTTTTTTTAAATTAAGGTAACTATACATTTTTGTCAAAAAATAATTTACTATATAAAAATATGTCAGTTTTTATTATTCAAAATTTTACATACATTTATAACATTAAATTTTTATTGGTGGAAAAAATAAATAAAAAATTAGTTTTAAAAAGGAAACAATTTTTTTATATAAAAATGCATTTTAAGCATAACAAGGACTTTATCATTAATCTATGGATTTTAAAATCCACTAGAAGAATGGAAACATATTTAACTAAATAATTTTTTACATAATTACTGAATAAATTTCATCAACGTAGATTAGAATATAATATTAATAAAAAACACATTGTGCATGTTAAAACCATTTTCTAATAAAAATTCACATTTTTTACATTTAAATACTTTTTATTTCATTTATTTCCAAATGGAAAAAACTTAACTCTCTAAAATTCGGTAGAAAATAATTTTTCTTAATTTATATTGTATTATTATTTCCATAAATTCCTACTCATTGGTTATAATAATATATATAACTTAATAACATTTCATTAGTATATCGTGTCTTGTTAAAACTAGGTTTTATGTATTGTGTAAGCTTTGAGAGAAATCTAATTTAAATAAAGATAAAATTTTATGAAATCTCATGATGTTAAAATGCATGATTAAATGATTACTTTTAGAGTTCAACCATATTCATAGATTCAATAATACTATGGTGTATTAGAAGTATTTATGGTTTAAAAAAGTAGATTTTGTTCACCTCGTCTAAAATAAAATAAAAAAATAACTAAAATTAAAAATAAGATACTTTGAAACATTTATAGTAATTAAATATTATGATCAAACATACAATTAATTAATATAATAAATTATTCCAAAAATAAGGGAAAACTATAGTGTAATAAAACCCCCAAATAACTACCATAAAAGATAATAATATAGAAATTAAACTTTTTATACCTCATTCGAATTTGGGTACAACATCTAACTTCTAGTTTGATACAATTTATTCTTGAAAATGTTTTTGATATCTGACTATAATTAAATTCTATGGGTGTATTAAACATTCATAGGAATTTTGGTAGACCATAAATAAATTTATTATATTTATTAATTATAGTTCTCCATGTTGAAAATATCAATACTTTAATTTAATTAATTCATATACAGGAGGTAAAATTATGGAATATATTTCAATGGATAATAAAGTACAAATCCCTTATAAATTTATAGTTCTAACCATAGTAAAAACCCTTGAAGAACAGAAAAAACACATATACACATAATAAATCATGAAAAATAATATAAAAAGAACCTCCATTATATTATATGGTGATTGAAATATCTCCCAAGAATGAATACTCTTTCAAAAAATCAATAAATTTTCTTGGTGAAATTCGGCATTGAATACTCATCATGTAGATCTTCCTTCGATATATGAATTTTTTTCTCCTACAATTTCTATGTTCCTTCAAGGATAAGATATGTGGAACCCCTAAAATTAAAAAGCAATAAATTAAAAACCTAAATCTTGCAGGGTTTTCATATACATCGAAAGGAAAATTAATCCACATTGTAGAAGTTATTCATGGTTTGGATATCGCCAAATATTATTTTCCTTGGCCTCAAAGCTTCAAAAGAATGGATGATGGTAGCTTCAGGATTTTTATTGATCATAATGATCTTTAAAAAAGTGATGATTTTTGGAAATTTCCGATCCTTGGTTGTGTTATGTGCTCCATGGGGGAAAATCCTCATTCAATTTACGATCATAGAATTATAATTTCTCTATAATGGGGAGGATCTACTTGGAATATGATTCTGATTCGAATAGGATGTTATCATATTCTAATGAGAAGAAAAGATGATACTAACTATGTGATAAGTATTTGGAATCATTATTTGAATACTGGTACTCATTTTATCCCAAATTGTAATCTCAATTTTAATTTCTTAAAATACAGTAATTCGACAAAATAGATTTTGGATAGATTACATAAACTGAATTGGGGGTTTTGGGAAAAAAATACTTAAATCACATTGCTTCTTACATTATAATTCTTCTAATGATGGATTAAAATTTCCTTAATAAAGGGGTGGGATTATATTTCGAATTCATGGTTGATGCTTAATTTGATACAAATCTTCTAGAGATTATTAATTTCATTTATAATGGTTAAAATATTTAGGAGAAATTTTGACTATTAATATGTTTCCCAATTTTCTGATTTATGAGGAATTCTAGGCCCTCATATATCTAACTACAGATTAATTCAGAAGCAAGAGAATCCTTCACCTGAAATAGAAGCATAGAGAGATAGTAATATAAGTAAGAATGGAAAATAAATTTTACCAGGGAAAAATTAACCATAAAAAAATTGGGGAAACTGGGAGATGGGTACATAAAAAGTCAATAACCTATGACATAAAAAACATCAATGAAAAATCATTGGTCTGCCTTTTTAATGAGGAGGAACGGAAGAGTGATTCATCAAGGCGATATGAAAATTACAATCACCCTATGTCTTATAGATGAATTGTGGCATATAATGGTGTGAAAAATAATGGTGATGAATAAATTTATGTTAAAATTTAACATGATTATGTTGGTCTTGTTGACTCTCTATAGTATGGACATCATGATGAATCATCTAAGAAGCTGGGACATTTGAGAACCTATCATCCTAAAAGTAATACCACATCTACAAACTTTTTAATTTTTAATGATATTAAATAATGTATAATATAGAAATATGTGAGTCTTGTTGATGGATAATGCATGGAAGTAAAAAATACTAAATATGGTTCCTATGGAATGGTGGATCATTCTGCAACCTATTATCCTAAAAACAATATCCCCTACTTTTCTTCATAGACTATTAAGTTTACTGATGATAGTATAATCAAAACCTCTATTAATATTGTTGAATAATGGGGATATAAACATACAGATAATTAGAATTATAAATTTACTAGTCAATCACACCATATTTTTTTATAAATGATGGAAATATAAGATGATATCCATCAAACATGGTGGAAATCATTCATTCGAACAAGAATATTATGGTAGTTATGTAGGTTTTCCTGTTTTCTCTAGGGTTGGGAAATATTCTTTAACTAATGATAATCCACATAAGGGAAATCCAGTGATCTCTGGTAAAGTGAATTTCAAATTCAACACCTCATATCTGGGGGATAAAACCCTCCAGAGGACATAGATAACATCTATATGGACACTATGAAATATTCTAGAGAAATTGGGGACTCTATTGGTGTACATGTTGTCTCCATAACTACATGGTATTCATTATATAATGATAATTTGGTGCAATAACATTTATCAGACTCCACTGGATATAATTTTAATGAATATGCATCATCACTTATGGGATGCATCCAACAAGAGGGTAGAGAAAACCTTGTCAAGTTGACCGTGTTTTCTATTAGACCAAACATAGACCATGTAGGTAATCATTTTATAACCATAACTAGGAATACATCATTGTATAATGTGTTTATATAATAGAGACATCCATTGAACTCAACTGGAGGTAATATCAAGGTCGATACTTCATCTGTATGGGTATATATCCAATATCTGGTGAGCACATGTCAGGTTAATACCATTATGGGTCATATTTTTGAGGATTGTCTAAAGAGACTTTTCACTTTTGATCTTGTAAATATATTTTGTTTTCATATTAAAAAAGCTCGATATTAGAAAATTTTTGTCACAAGTAGGTATGATAAAAAAAATTACAATCATAATATTATCTTGGAAAAACACAATGTTTATAAAAATGAAGGGATCTCTAGGTCAAAACACATTTCTAATTAAGCATTATGTTCTATAATTTTCTCGGATTGGAAAACATTGTGACAATTATCTCTCTTCAGATATGTGTAAAAAATTAAAAAAAATATATATTCTTGTTCTTGATGACCCCAAGAGGGTTTTGATGATATTTCTTCTTCTTTTTTAAAATTTGGATATCAGCTGGTTAGTTAAAATAAGTCCATTAATGACATTAAAATAATTTGGTTTTTTTCACATTTGAATCTCAATGGGGTCTCTCTTAGATGTTCAACAGAGGAGACAATAGGTCTTAGTTATAATATAATCGGAATAACCTAATATTTCTCTTTCATTTTCCATATAATGGTTACCAAGGAAGATGAAAAAGTTGGATGAATATACTTTATCTGAGTAGAAAATTGATGGATTATTAGGTTCTCCTTGGAGTGTTCAATGAAATTATAATCCTACATGGAAAATAAATCATGGGAATCTCTTATAATTTAATCAGATAGATCAGGTCATGTATAGTATATAGAAATCATCCCAAATAGAACCTTGTGGGTACTAAATATAACTAGTATCAAAAGAACCTAAATAAGTTGGTTTACAATATATTAGATAGGTATTTGTTAATGATATGAAGATTAATGTTTGGGTCCTCATATAATGATCCACTATTTCAAGAAGTAACTTATATAACCATCCAATTTTGGTAAAACCTTTCACTAGAGAAGATAAATCAAAATTTCAATTTAAATTCAATAATTCATGGAATGTATGTGATTAATATAATAAGATAGTTCAATAAAAATAGATGTCATCAAACTAAAAGGATTATTTCTTATCATATTATCCAAATATCAATGTGCATCAAAAAAGATTGAAATTTTGGAGTCATGAGAATACTGTCCACAAGGAAGAAATATCATTCATCTCTAATCATTTCATTATATTATTCAAGGGAATGATGTGTGTTGTGATTTTTTAGTAGGTCCTGAGTAGAACAACAATATCATGTATGGTCTCAATTATATATTAATCATCAAATAATTTATTTAGAGAGAGGTATTTAAGGAAAAATAGATAAAATAAGTAGACTATAACACTTGATTTTTTAACTCTCTTTAATGATTTAGGATGATTAATAGAACCTTGTTTATTATTAGTGATAAGAGTGTGTTAATTGATAAAATAGAGTATTTCAATACCCTATATTATTTTATATAATATCCATTTTGATGCACCTATTTATAAAATTGTTATAATGGAGGGTATTATTCCTAGAATTTTCAATACAAAGAAAAACTCAAACCATATTTCTCTTCCCCTTTAATTTGAGATTAAGGATTCCTTTTTTGGATTAAACTCAGAAATCTCTCTTCGAACAGTTGGGATCAAAAACTCATTTTTCAATCTTATTTAAAGATTATTCCTTCAGTTGTTTGATGGCTTGTCGGTAACTTTTTCAAAGGTTATAAGATAACATGGTGCACTAATGCTCAATTTCTGGAACTAATTTTTAGCATTCTTAATGGAAAAGAGAGTCCTCATTTTAAAAAATTATACCATGATAAATTCATTTATGAAATAATTTGAAAAGGTTTTTCTAATATGCTCTATAGTAATACAATTAGAATTGTCTCTCCAAGCCTGTTTGGATCCAAAAAGGTAGTAAAATTCTGAATTATTTTAATTCATCGAAATAAATTAATCATCCCAAGAAATATACAGGAAGGGTTAACATTTCTATGAATATTTCTAGTATATATTATTTTGATAAATGGGACTGGGGTTCCATCTGTAATATTTTACGGAATTTTTGATTTTAAAACATCCTTATTACTCAGTTTATAACTCTCTTAGGATAATCACATATATTTTTTATTATCAAGGGATCATCTAAGGGTTATTTAATATGTAACAGATTTCTCGGAGATGTTGATCATCTTTCATCTATAATTTTCGTCATTGATTAATACTATTTATGTAGGCTCGTTTTTAGAATGGAATGTGTTAAAAAACACAAATCCATTAGAGATGTAAGTGGAATTGTTTATTCCACTCAATAATTATATATTGATGAAATAATCCTTTTCACTTAGGGTGGTAAAAGAAAAACAAAGATAATTGAAGAATATATATATCATTACGATAGAGTGTTATGAAAGGAGATAAGATAGACTATTTATTTCATTTATTTCAGAAAACATTTCACACCAACTAGAAAATTTTCTCTCATTATTAGGTTAGGAATTAGATAATTTGTGTCTCCATTAACTTATCTTGGGGTCTCAATTTTTTTGAGGAAAAACCACAGGTTGTGTATTTTTCTAATATTGGAATCCATGTCAGAATAAGCTAGCTTATTGAAAAAGAAATGAAATCTTAATGGATAGGAGGGTCATCTTATCAAAATTTTGATTGTTTTAATAATTTAACACACATTTGTGTTTTGTAAGTGATGAGTGGATCATGATAATAATATCAATACCTCAATAAAAAACATATCTATAGTGGAACAAAAAATATGAGAACACTCAATGAACCCTTGATGTAAATTTCAAGTTGAAGACTTTTAATGAGAAGTCAGAGTATCTTACCTTTTTAAGATCTATATTTCTATATTGTATGAGAGTTGGGAACATTAACTATATATAATATTCTATTTATCATTCTCATAGTAACTCAATCTCTGTTGTCTTAGTTAATTCTCATTTTTTTTTCAAGAATCAGTTATTATATATTTTTTGATAACTATATAGTTTCTCTACATCTCAATTATATTAGCTCTCATGATTCTTCTTTTGACACAAGTGTGTAAATCAAAGATAAATTAAAATATTTCATTGGATGTTCTACCTAATCGTTTCATGTAATTGGTTATGAACTATGATTTTATGAATTGTGATGATAATCTTCTTTGTGAACCTCCTACCGATGGGTGATCTTCATAAAGCTCTATTTATCATGAGGCAATGAAAGGTAATTCCAATAATTGGGATAAATATTTTACCTTAAATTATAAATTTCCCTCAATATTTAATTTTTCTTAGAGACTCATGAACTACAAAACACATACTAATGATTTTTTCTAGGTTTTTGTTATTATTATTTTCTCAAAATGTTCACTTTTTTAGTATTTCTATCACATGAGGAATTCAAGATCATCTACTAGTTTTTATTTCTTAGCATCTTCCATAATAGATGTGAATGCTATTTCTTGGGGATATTTTGGTTGTTTTTCATTATATTTCAAAAATATATAATAAAATGATTCAAAGGGGTGATTCTATCAGTATATAGTAATATTTGGGCCATATTCACCAAAAAATATTTCACTATTTCTAAAAAGGGAATATCTATTAGTAAAAGTACATTTTCTATTGGTAAAACATTATACCAACACATATGTACCTCTTAATATATCATGGTAAAAAATATTTCCTTAAATGTTATTGTGATAGATAAAATAGTTATGTTAAAATTATAATATTACCAATAGATAATATATATGTTCTTTAAAATGTTTATAAATAAATTATTATGACAAATTTTTCTATTGATAATGATATTACAAAAAAATAATATCTATTTATAAATTACAACTGAATAAAAATTATAATTTTTTTTTATAAAAAAATTTCACATTATATTTATTAATTTATCACGTTTGATTCATATATTTTAATTATTAACACAATTTAGAGTTACATTAATGATCAAAAATAGAGAATAAATAAATTATATTAGTAATTATATTTAAGAAAAAATGAAATAAAAAAATTTCATCCCTCCCAAAGTACCTACAACTCATCCATTTCTCTAGTACCAGCGACCCACTCCAGCACCAGTGACTCATCCATACACCAATACTAGTGATAACAATCTAGCTATACCACAAACATTAGTGCACTAGCACCATTTACCCATCCATGCCCAAGGACTAGCAATTCTGTTCCAACACCAAGTCATCTCCAACACAAAAAAGAAAACCCAAGCAACAGTTATACCATCACCTTTAGCCCCATGATCTCCACCACAGAATGCCAATGAGCATGCAAAAAATGATCTAGCTATAGTACTAGAGAGAAAAACCTCGCACTAGCTTTAATTCAAATAAGAAACCTCAAGTCACAACTATTCCAGACCCTTAAACTCCAATATCATCTTCACAAACAACCAAAAATAATACCCAAAAATTACTAAAAAAATATCATTATGAATTGAAAGAAAAATATAAATAAATGGAATTATAAAAATTATTTTTATAATGATAATTTATCATCATCCCTATTGAAATCACCAATATTTGAGTAAAGGATAGCAAAAAAGACTAAAGGGTCTAGAATTTAAATATAATTTAAAAGGATAAAATATAAACCTCATTACCCATCAAATACCCCTTTACCTAATAATCTAAACATGGTATT
This sequence comes from Viscum album, assembly GCA_963277665.1. NCBI lineage: Eukaryota > Viridiplantae > Streptophyta > Magnoliopsida > Santalales > Viscaceae > Viscum > Viscum album. The sequence continues at coordinate 1,444,918,405 of OY728165.1, read as the reverse complement.
TAATAGAAAAATGACTAGAAACAGATTATTAAAATCCAAAAGAATTGTAGAAGAAGAAATTGAAAAAGAATAGGGATAAGAATAAAAACAGAAATAGTACAAAAAAATAAATAGACCCTTTAGAGGGATATTTTTCCTCAGTAAAAGTGGTGGATCACTTAAATAGTTCTCTCTATGGGAATTACTTACAAATAAGGAATAAAAATATTTAAAGAAATAATGGGGTTAAGTGTGTATATTGCCCTCTCTTAAGGATCTTCAAGATTCTTCCAATCATAAATTCAACTAATTCCATGCCCCATTTATCTTTCCTTTTTTTTCTTCCAGCCATGTGACCATGTGATTGACATGTTTGAAAGTCAGCTATTGAATTGTCAATGAGATATTATGGATGGAATATGGATTTGTAGTGGGCCTATTTGAAGTGGAATGGTGGGCTGAGATAGAGTGGCATGGGGGCTGTTGGCTGTGATGGAATGGGCTGGTTATTGTGAAACCTATCTAGGAGCTATAGTTTTGGGCATGGATATTGTGATTGTTTTGATAGGTGCTACTTAGCTGGTATTAAGACAATATTAGAGGTATGAGTGCTTGGTATATAAAATAATTTGAAGGCTTCATTTTAAAGAGTTATTAAGGGATGTAAGGGATTACTAGGGGATAATTTTATATGGATAATAATTATATATTTTAGGGATGGAATGATTGCATGGGAGGTGGTTTTTTGGCTAATATTTAGATAAAGTGTTTTTTAAGTTGATTATGAAGTGGGGATGTAAGTGTGGGTCTAGTGTAATTTGAATTGTAATGGGGCTTAGAATGTGGATATACATAGAGTGTTGGGTGAGGTTAAAGTGAAGAGCCGGGAAGGGACTGACATAGCATTGACATTTTGTCAATAAAGGTCCATTTAATGGCTTGAACAAAACTTTTAGAATTCTAGTAAGAAACAATGAACCTCTACAAATTTTAGCTAAGTCAAAAAACACCCAGCTAAAGTGAGAGTCCATAGAAATAGACATATTATATCTAGGTTCCACATAAACATTGAATTAGACATGATTACAATTATTGTTCCCCCTTTGATCCTGAATACAGACAGTAATGGTCTCTCAATCAGTATTTGCAGTGGATTCCTTCTAGGAAACAGACCGTGAAAATCTAATGAGACTCACCAAACATGCATTAGTGTAGATGTATTAGAGTAGGAAAACACTAAAATAATATGAGTGTCATAACATGATTATCAGAAATCATTTTCTAGGAAAGTTTGTGAAAACATGTGTTTTATGTGTTTGTGAATAAGAAAAACCTGATAATATTAACATGCATATATAGAAAACCATAGGACATGTTTATAGCCTATAATAATTCAAAACACCAAGAATTAAATAAGAAAATATAACTACATTAATGAAATCATGTGACCACTGATGAAACCTGAACCAAGAGTAAATGTTGATGCATCATGTGAGGAAAAATCAACACCCATTAATGAAAAGCATGCACAATGTGCTTCTATATGAGGTAATTCATAAGTGAGACATAGTTTTTTAAAAAATAACCTTCAATTCCCACATTATAATATAATATGAGTCCTACCTAATCGCCTATCCTCAAAATCTTGAATAAAATTGAATTCTCCAAATAGGCCCTACGAGTTCATGGATTGTTCACTTCATCACCATATATGTTTAACATCACATTCCATATTAACAAATAAACCATTCAAGAATGATTTAAAATCATTAAATAAATATTCTAAGGTAATAAAAAACCTTATTATTCATTTTATAAGAATGTATTGAATGAATAATTTATAGAACTAGAAAGGATTACCACATATATAAAGCTACAAACATGATGAATTTATTGACCACAATTATTGATGACCTTGAAAATTTATGATTCATATTCATAATGAAGCCCCTATATTAGATTTCAGACTAAGCAACAAAAGTGTCAATCAATTATACACCCCAATAATGATGATAAAACCCATTTTCAATAGGATTGAGACTATTAAATGATGTTTCATTCAGTTGGCCAAACCTCCATACAAATTATATAAAGTATATGATTCGATGTCCACACATATAGGGGTTGAGTATCGACAAACTGTTAATCATACCATTACATTGTCAATTAATGATAAATGAAGGTGAACCGTGTATTTTTTCCTCAGGTGAATGAATCTCCATGATGCTGAAATGAAGCAGAAAAAATGAAACCCTTCCTATAATCAATCTATTGATGTAATAATTAGTGAGGTATGGAGTCAAACAATGGTATAATAGATGATTTTAAATCACTAGATTTCAATATATGAGTATGTTTCTTTAACCAAAACAATACAATGGCATTAAAAAACAATTGATGAGGTTAATGATTTGAACCATCTGCTATAAAACAACCTCAGGATATTTGATCTTTTACTATGATTATAATCATTGGGAGTGATAAATTATTGAATCAATGCAAGATGGTAAGATATATTAGGATGAAGTGATCATCCAGTGGGGAATTACATGAAGAAATTTTTGTGGGGGAAGATTGAGGAAGTCAATGAATGGGAGGTAGGGAGGGAGAATGTAGGGAGGCGGTGGTAGGGGAATTGGAATGAAAGGAGTTGGAACACAGGGAGGTGGAAGAACAGGAGGTGGTGGCAGTGAGGTGGTGGAAGGGGATACAGAACATAGGGATACTAAACATGAGGAGGTAGAACACCAATATTTTTTATAAGGGGATGTATAATACAGGGATGTGGTGGTAGTGGAGGTGGAACACTGGTAGGCGGTGGAGAGTGTTCAAGAAAATAATTAAGGTTAAGCAACAATTTCTTTTTTTACATATTATTATTATTATTATTGAAAATATATTTTAAATTTTTGCTAAATTCTAATATTTTTAAATTAAATGTTATTTATTTGTCACATTTACATTAAATATTTGTAAAAAAGTATTTATAATGGAATTTAAATTATATCTGTTGGTATTTTTTATAAGAGGAATTATAAAAATACAAAAATAACTATAACAGATCATCTGACACTACTACCCTTCCTTATTTTCCATCTTTAGTGAGTTGAATGTTAACCTGGTATAAGATTCAAAAATCTTGTATAACCTGATAATAGATACAAAGACAAAATATATTTGCACGTGTGTGCTTGGATGATTGAATTTATTTATGTATGAATATATTCATTTTATCATATATTTTTATTTAAAAATTACGTTAATTCTATGTATAAATATATATTTTTTTTAAAAATGATTTATTGGTATACATATATATATTCAATTATTTGAATAATTTTTTTATAAAACAATTCATTGAAAAAAACATTATAACGGTAAAATATTTGATAGTAATAATAGGCATTAATACCATATTCATGTGTTGGAAAAAAATGTTAGTATTCATATGAAAAAATTACAAATTTAACTATTGGTAGAAGATATGTCGGTATTGTAATGTTTATACCAACATATATACATATTAGTAAAAAACAATTGATGGTAGTTAAAATTAATAAAAACCTCAATATCTTTTAGAATTAATCACTTTTACCAAAAAAATATATTATGTGTCAATAATTTTCAGTTGGTAAAAGCCACGTTTTTGTTGTGATTCTCTTTAAAGTAAAATATCTATATGAGGGAAAAATAGATATTTTGAAAACACAATTCCTGATACTTATATACTTAAAGATATTGGAATTGAAAATGTATATCTCACTTATTATGTTACCTTAGAAGTTATATGGATCCTTCCTCTTTGAGGCTGAATTACATGCATCATAGATGGTGCATTAAGAGGAAATCCAAGTCATTATGTTTATGGTGTTCTTTTGAAAAACCATTTTGGTGATGTCGAGGGATGATTTTATATACATCGCAGTATCATCACATATATTGATAATAAAATTTCAGTTTTATCAATGCATTGGACATTTATGTGTAATTAGTATATCTCAAATTTTGGAATGAGTGTGACTCCCCTACTATTGCTGAGCCTACAAAGAATGGAATCATTCAACTATTATTGAAACTTACTAAAATAGGGATAAAATGAACGTATGTGAATTCATCAATGAACTAAATAATCACACATTAATAGTGTAAGGAAAGTTATTAGACCAATTGGCATGCTAATAATGGGGTTATTTATCAAATATTGATATAGTGAAAAACATTTCTATTGATATTTTTGCTTTTTTGAAATGATTATTATAAAAAAAAATCATTAAACCCTTTTCAATATTATTTTAAATAAATTAATAAATTCTTTACATTTGGGAATGTTATTAGTCTATAAATAAAGGGTCTACATTGTCAAAATCTAACCAACAGTAGTCCAAACTAACCAATATACAACAACATAAAAAGTAGAAAAAGTTCTATCATATTCCAAAATTGTACTAACATATTTACATAATAATAATTAAAAACATTAGTTTATAAAAAATTACTAAACTATATCTATGAAAAAATATAGAGAAATGAACCATAATTATTGAACTTATACTGTCTAATCTACATTGGCATTGCATCAAAAATTAATTTTCCTTAACTAGTCATTTTTTAAATAATATAACATATATCTTTTCAGATAATATAAAACAATAATAATATAAACACATAAAAACTAGTCCAAAATTAAATATCCTTCTCCATAGACATTATAAATATTCTATAGTGAAATGGAAATAAAATCCATTATTCTACATTGAATAAGAATAGAAATATTTAACATATTCTATATATTTTATCCTGATTTATCATGTAGAAGAAAACATATTTATATACATATATATAAAAAACTTAATTAATGAACCAAAACAAAAAAACATGGATATATAATATGGAAGTATATTTGAAAGTATAATGTAACCATTATACATCTATTTTATGTTTAACAAATAATCCACATACCATATAATATAAACATCATGATAATAAATATGTTATTATTCCTTCATTAATTTCACCCATGAATTCCCAAACCTCATTTTAAAATTCCATAATTTATTATAGAAATGTATTAAATGGTTTGGATATATTTATAATTAATAAATAAAATATTAAATTCCACCACCAATCATAGAAATCCCCCATCTCAATATTGAGGGGCCAAGGAATAGTGAAATTGTGTGAATAATATAACCGAATTGAATATTTTTTCATGATCATTACATGGATATCAAAGAAGTTATTAGTAGTACTTGAATGTTCACCAAGGACCAATTTGTGATTATACAATTTTTCTATAAATAATAGATATAAATTGATATAATGAGTTTTCAAAATATGATTAAATTCATACTCCACAAGATTCCAATGATGTAATTGATTTGAGGATTTAAAATAGAACTGGATGATTTAAAATGAAATATAATTAAAAATTCCGTATATATTGATTTGGATTCTCTATGTGATATTATGGGCTGAGTTAAATATCATCAATGTCCGATCTATGTCTTCTATACCAATGTAATCATATAGTAAAAAAATCTAAATGAGTTTCATCCTCTCTATAAAATTATTTTTATAATACATGAGTTATGTGATGAGAAGAATAATATAGATAAACCATCAAATGCTTTTAGGGATATATATTTTTAATTTTTTCTATGGGTTATATTTAAAAATGTCCTAAATAAAAAATATTAACATAATTTTTTTTAATCCCAATAAATTATTTTATATATAAATTCTTGTGATATAATTATAAAATCCAATAATTATAGGTAATTTAATAAATAAAATGAAATTATTCCATAATATTTTTTACTTTCCTCAACAAGATTCCTTACAATAAATTTTCTCTCTCTAAACCTTTAAAAAATTTGGGTTTGTTTATATAAATTATATTATTCACTTTTCTTTCTAGGGATAACATGTGAAATTTAAGATATGTTAATTATGATTAATATTTTTTAAAACATAAATAACATGTGATCAGTTTTATTTATGATAAATATAGATTAGATTGAAATTACCTAAAAAACTAAGATTGATTCAATTAAAAAGATTAGATTCATCCAAATAAATAAATCATTACAAAACATCATATTAAAAATAGTTCACCCTAAATATAGAGATAAAAACAACTGCGTAGAAACTAAAACAAAAAAATAATTGAAACTCATAACATAATTCCATTTCTATATGATAAAAAATTAAGTGGGAAGTGTAAATGTTTCATCACACACTATAATATTTATTTAATTACTCAGGATAGGCTCTCCCATGGTCACTAAAGACATGTATTTTTTTTATGTCACTAAATAATAAAAGCATCTTAAATATCATTTATTAACATGAATTTTATGATTTCAACCAATGAAATTTCTATTTGTTGCATTCTAATTGTGTTGTTTTATACAGAAATTACCTCATCCTAAAAATAATTTCCATAATTTTATATGTGTAATGATATACAAAGATAATGATCTCATTTCCATTTAAAAACACGAAAGCTTATTTATATTATGATACAATGAGATATAAAGTATAATTTAATTTTATTTGTTTTTAAAACGTTATACCAACAACATAAAATCCCTTTATGATAAAATTTTGAGCGTATATTTAATTTTTAAGAACCCTAAATACCGTATTATTATAAATAATTATCATCCCTTTTTAATTATGTCTCTTGACAATAGGATATAGAATTTAAATAATTTTTTGAATATTTTAGGGTTATATTAATGTGAAAAATGGTAATAAACTATTAATGTGAAATATTACATAATGGATTGATTTTAATAACTATTAAATGGATATAGAACTTATAGTAATAAAAATCATTATATAAACTTATATAGGCTTTTTCGAATTAAAACTAATATAAAAATGTTATCTCGATGGAACTCAAACTATCCAACTTCGTTCAATACATGATCCAACTACAAATAATTCATTATTTATCACCACTCTAAATATTCTATAATATCTATTATGAAAATTGTTTTTAGTGGGTCTATCATTCAATATTATATGATTAATCTTATAATTTAAAATTAACCACTATAAGATAAATGGATAAAGAGATTATATTTTCAATATATAATCATTATTCATTAGTGTGACATGGGATCTATGTTGTGACACTCTAATGATGTCAAAATAAATACAAAAATCAGTAAAATCATTAAATTTGAGATTTTGTGATTCACAAAATATATTATAATTAAATACTTCTTTGTTAAAGTTAGATTTTAGTAAACTGAATATTAATTGAAATTTTTTACTAAAATAAAACAAGGAATCTTAAAATTTACAATTTTAATTATTTTTTGTTAAGTATAAATTTAACAATTCAGAACCTTGGGTTATGATATTTAATATTAAAAAAGTATAATTTCTATTCATTATAGTATCAAAAATATATAAAATTATATGTTATAAATTTATAATAATTAATAAGAATTTTTAAATTAATTACAAATTTCATATAAATTTATGAAAATAAATTTATTTTGCAGTAATAGGATATATTTTACCAAAAAATGTATTTATTAAGAATAATGTGTATTTTATATGTTAATAAATTAAAATAATGACTATTTGAAAATAATATTATTTAAATTTATATATAATTTATTCAATAAAATAAATTAACATTAATCATGTTTTATTTTCTGTAGAATAAATGAGAAAAATTCCATTTTTATTCATAATGATTCAACTTTTCTAAATAAAATTACAAGTTATACAAACAGATATTATAATTATTTTATTCAACCCACATGAGTATAATATTGTATGTATACATTACATATTTGTATTTCAAAAAATTTAAATTAGGTGATGAGGTTAATTTTTTTTCCATTAAAAAGGTAAATGTTTAAAGGGTAATTGAGGAGTTAAAAAAATGATAAAACAGTTCCAATACTCTAAAAACACCTATAAATTTGATTGGATTTGTGGATTTAGAAAATATATTATTATATTGTTTAAATTAAAATAAAATATATTATTTTTTTCTTATAATATCATTTATTATATTTTAATATTATTTATTTTTAAAATAGTGTTACCCCACAAAAGTTTATACATTAGCCACCACTTGTAACTTCGATACATTTATTGATCATTATAACATATCCAATATCTACCTAAATAAATTCCAAATTTTCCTCATTATTTCCTAGAGGTTATTTTAATCCCATAATACTAGTCCATGATTCCTTAAGTTGTTTTTCATTGGATATTTTCTAAGGAAGATATATATGATCTTACCATCCATTTCGTAGTTTCATTCTTCATTTTCAACATTGAAATATTATATAACCAAATTAAAATAGGTTTTTAGAATATCCACCATTCTGATTTTTTTATGTTAATGATACAACCATTAAAAATATTATTTTCATCAAATGGAAAAATTTAATATTTTCTCAAGCACAAGTACGGACTAAAACCTCCATGAAGTGATAATTTACATTAATGATTTATATATCTAATAAATTATCATATATATTGATTTAATTTATATATATGATATTTACTAATTAATTTTTATTCTATGAAGTTAAATTTATATATAATATTATCTTATTTCATTTATTGAATATTTGGAACATCACTTGTGGATATATGTGAAGTACCACCTCCAAGAGGTAGTGCATTTCAATTTTCTTCACCACCATTCATTAATGGTTAAAAATAGTATATAATTTATAATAATAAAATATATGACATGATTACTATTCCATATATGATTAATCTATGAATAATGTTCACAGACCATAATATCTGAATCTAAAGATATTTCAAAATGGGTAATAATAATGTTTATTGATTTGATCAATTGAAATATAATTATGATAATGGTTATGTCATTGAATTTTAATAAGTTAATAGAAATTATAGAGGATGATATAGTGAGTAAAAATAATTTCATGAAAAGGTCAAATGGTGTAAGATAAAATTAGTTTTTTTGGGTTTGTTTATGTTTCAATATCCATTAAATGAAATTATAATTCTACCCAATTTAACCACATATAATTTCATAACCTATTCTGATTTCAGGGGTTTTCATTTATCCTTTTAATTCAACCATACTTCTTTAAAAAATGATCAAACAAATTATTTTATGAAACTCATAGCTTATCAATCCTGTTTGATCAAGAATCTTTTTTATCCTTAAATATATTCTAAGAGAATTTTAAAATATTTTATAAACTTTTATAAAATTTGTATTGTTATGTTTCTACTCTCATTTATTATCATTCCAAAATATTTAATGGGATCACCAATTTATTTTCTAAGATGGTCAATTTTCCATTAGTTTTAAAAAGAAAAAAATAGTGTTTTATATGATTATCAAATGATTTGATATTCCTAAAAAAATGTCATTTAATTTTCATGAAGATTCCATTAATTGATAAAATTGTTTTAAATATAAAACAATATTATTATTATTATATAATGTTTTAATTTTTTAATGTTAAAAATGGATAATTTGTCTCCTCTTATTTTTAAAGCATATTTCTAATTCTTTTATGAAATATTATTTTATTTCTATAAAAAATATTTTATTTATTATTATTTTTCATTAATTATATGATATTATGATCTTATCCCCATCCTTTCTCTAGAGGGATTGTGATAATGATTATAATGACCCAATGTTCTGTTAATAGAAATTCCTTTCATATAAATATGATATATAATCAAATAAAATCACAAAAAATGAAAAACTATGTACTATGTGAACTTTAAACATAATTTTGACACTTCTGTGATATGAATTTTTTAAATATGACATAGACGGTTGTGACCAGTAGGATTTTTTGAGTCTAATGGAACAAAATTAATTTTTTCTGAATTGTAACCCACCCTTATGAATAGTACACTACCCTTATTATTAGTAATATGATGATTATGAATATGTAAATCATTCAAAATAATATTAACTTCACCCATGAAATGGTGAATAATATTTAGGCATCTTATAAGTGATAACATAATCCTAGAAAAGGTATGGGTATTTATGTAAATCATAAAAAAAATTACAATTAATTACATAATTTAAAATAAAATTTATTATCCAAATTTTTTTTCACAAATTAACAATTTTTTAAGATAATTTTAAGAAGACCTTATGTAATTTCTGAAATCATTATAAAATCAATTATAGTTTTAAAATATTGTTTTTGCATTTAAATTATGGTTTTCAATAAATATTAAATTAATCATATTTAAAAAATTATTTTTGACAAATGGATTTCATTTTGGGATTCCACATGTCGAAAAATTATTAGGGAAATTTTTTGGAATTTTTGCAATAAATCAATTTTTGGTGAATAGTGAAATACATTAATTTACTGTATAAATATATTATAATTTAATTGTATTATTAATAACATCAAGATTGATGTAAGAACCCAAATCTCAAACTCATATACACTTATTACTATTTATGTTCAAGGATTCATCATGATTTTGGTCTTGAGGGGAATTAATAATATAAGGAATTAAATATTAAGAAAACCCTCCTCTCCTCCACAATAAATACTAACCCTCTTTACCTCTTATCTTAACTCTTGTCAAGCCTTGATACATCCCTAAATTCTTCCCAATTATCTTCTTAATCTCCTCCCCCATATCCAACATCACGTGATCTCATCAAAAGAAAAAATCCTCTCCCATTTAGAGGCTCTCAAGAATGATTTAATAAATTGGAAAATTCAACTTTTATTTTCTATCACTTTCTTTTCAAGTTCATTTGTTTTATTTTCTATCCTTAAGTTTAATCATCCAAATTTTATTAAAACTCTGATGCCAAAAATTTAATGTATTTTTTCATCGTAATTGAATAAGTTATTATCATCTCTCTTTTACCCTTATTTTATAATAATTGTTAAGACACCATCCAAGATGTGTTAATTTACCACATTCAAGGATAATGGGTATTCAATTTCTATTTCCATCCTCTATTCATGTCATGAAACCATTTTCTTGGTAAAACCAGACTATTGTATATTTGTATTATCTTTTTTTTCCAGAATCCTATTGTCCACATGATGTAAATTAGTAATACAAAATAGGTTATGTATGATCCAAATCACTAAATTAATTCAATATTTTATCAATAATGTTTTACTTAATGATTCAACATCACTCCAAGTAACAAAATTAAATTTATACCCATTGAAGCTTATAAATAATCAATAATAAAATATAACCCCAATTATGAAAAAACATCCCCATTTTAAATGATTCTACATTCATGAAAATAATTAAACTGACTATTAAATCCAAGGAAGAAAATAGACCATTAAAATAAAATTTGAACCTCAAAACTAATAAAAATGGTCATAAATGAACATAAAAAGGTAATAATAAATATTTTACATTTAAAAAATGTTCTGGAATTATTAATGAATGAACCTAATTTGATTATTTCGGTCATTAATATCAAGTGGCGATCACCATTGGGCTTAAGGTAAGGGATCTTGTCTTTGTCACATTTATTCAAGAATCTCAACTATGTTATGCCATTTTAGTTATAATTTCTAATGATGGGGTATGATTTAGAAAATTCCCCATAATTAACTCAGGATTTATAAAATATGGTAAACCCCTTTCACTCTCATTAAGACCTCTTGTACACCGGATACTGTTCTGATATTTTCTTTGGGATTCTACCCAAACTGCCTTTATTCCTTCAAGTTGCTCTATCTTACATTTTACCAAACTGAAGTTGTATTGTTTTTATGAAAAACTTATAAAAACTATGTATATTGTCTAAAATAATGTTTCAATATCCATAATTCATTTTATTTCAGTTATATACATGATTTTATGTGATCCCCTACTCGATAATTCCCAATAACTGATCACATTTTAACAGAACATCCCAAATTTTACTAAATTTCAAGTGTAATCTACCATTTGTTTTAAGACACCATTTTATTTATAAAAATTTTATTTTTTATTATGAAAAACTTATTTCTTATATTTTTTTATTTATATAAAAGTTATTCACATTTCAATTTTAAATTTTCATTTGTATTATCCTTAAAACATCACTAAAATATTTTAATAATAAATTTTTTTAAATAATCATCTTAAAAGTTGTCACATCAGTTTAATATCACTTAAAATTCTATATGAAAATTATAACTTATTAATGTCCAAATATATTTTAATTCATTTCTCTCATTGGAAATTTTATTATGCTCCCATTCATTACGATTTATGACAAGAATGTGATACCCATTTCTCTCCATGGGTTCCCTTACTATTATGTATGATTATTTACGTGTCAAGTATATACATGAAATTTTTTATATGTGTGTGCCGAGATAGAGCTCTAATTAATTGGGTAAATTTTTGTTCTGAAGGTATGTTATGTGTAATGGTATTGGCGGTTAGGCTTGACTTGTTCTACCATGTTCACCTGTCTTGGTGGTTAACCTTAGATTGTGTCCTATATGTGCAATGAGCCTTGACTCGTGCTAATGTCATGATTAATATTTCTTCCAGATTTCTATGAATTTATGATTATATGATATAAAAAGATATAAACATGGGATAATATAAAAATTAATTCATAATAATATAAAATAAACATAAATCATAACTTTAGCATGAGTCAAGTCTTATTTCATACAGTGGAACAGAAGTTAAGGTTAACCACAATTACCGTTGAAAACAGTTTCACAAGTCAAGGATAACCGCCATGAATGTTGCACATAAAATACCATGAGACTATCCTTTACCCAAGCATTTGAGCACTGTCATGGAACACCCATCTTAAAATTTTCATGAATATGATTTCAACATAAATAATCATACATAATCAATCATATAAAAGAATAAGGGAACCCATGAAGAGAAATGGGTATCACATTCAAGTCATAAAGAATAATGAATGGGTTCATCATAAAAGTGTCCACGAGTGATAAGAATTAAAACATACATTGACATTAAATCTAATATAAACATATAGCATTGTATGTGATGTTAAATAGATGTGAAAAAACTTAATAAGCTAATATTTCATATTCTTAGAATTAAAATATTTTAGTGTGGTTTTAAGGAAAATAAAAATGAGAATATAAAATCGAAAATTGGAATAATGTTTAATATAAATAATAAATATAAACAAGATGATTTTAACAAAGAATTATTGTTTTATATAAGCAATAGTATCTTAAAATAAATTTTCGATTACATATGAAATTTGGTAAAATTTGGAATGTTCCCTTAAAGCGAGTTTTCTTATAGGGAAGCATAGAAGAGGGAATCACTTCAAAGCATGTATATCCAAAACCGAGAATGAGGGATGGATCCTCAACCATTATTTTGGATTATATAGACAATATGTAAAATTTTTACTTAAAATTAAAATATATCTTCATTTGTGTAAAAAGAAAGATAGAGAAACCTGATGGAATAAAGGTGGTTCAGAAAGAATGCCTTACGCAATATCGGCATGGTATCTTGTGTACATTGGAGGTCTTAATGAGATAGAAAGGGATTTATAATATTATATTCATCATTATAAAAGTATAGGTAAGGTTAGAAATCATACCCCATCATTAGTAATAATATGTAAATAGGCATAAGATAGAAGTCATTCTTGAATAAATCTGAAAAAAAGGAACCTTTACATTAAGCCTAATGGTGTTCTCCACTTGATATCAATGAACTGAATAATAAAATTAGGCTCATTAATTAAAAATTCCAGAAACCCATTTATGTTTAAAATATTTTTTATATCATATTTGTGTTCATGTAAAACTATTTTGATGGGTTACGAGGTTCATTTTAATTGTTCGGGTCTATTTGCCTCCACGGTTTTAATGATCTGTTTAATCATTTTCACGAATGGATAACCAAATAAAATGGGTATGGATGTATAGAATAAGAGTTATACTTTATTATTTAATACTAATAAGGTTCCATGTAATTAATTTAAATTTGGTTACATGGAGTGAATTTGAATCATTATGTAAAACATTTATGATAAACACTTGAATTAATTTCGAGATTTGGATCATTCTTAACATGCTTTGTATTGTTAATTTATATCATGTGTGAAAAAGGATTTAAAAACAACATATAAGATAAAATAAATCATTATTATACTTATTAGACTAAAAAATGATTTCATGTCCAGAATTGAGGATGGGAATAGTAATTGAAAACACATAGTCCTTGAATGTGGTAAATTAACACACCTCGAATGGTGTCATTTACACTAGTATAAAAGAACTGTAAAAGAGATATTATAATAAACTATTATATTATCATAATAACATTAATGTATATATAGGGTACTATAGTTTTCATAACATTTGGATGCGAAGAGAAAAGGATAGAAGGGAAAACAAATGAACAGGAAAGGAATGTGAATGAAAAGAAAAGAGGATTTTACCTCTTGATTCAATCTTCCTTGAGAGCCTCTTAATGGAAGAGGATTTGGTAGTTTGAAGAGAAAAAGGTATGTTGGATGTGGGGGAGGAGCTTGGGAAGGGATTTGGATAGAATTTATAGAAGGCAAAAGGCTTGAGAGGAGTGATGAGAAGAGGTAATGAGGGGTGGTATTAATAGTGTGGGATTTTTGGGTTCTCAAAACATTTAAATCCTTAGTTTGTTAATTTCTCCTAAGACCAGAATTAGAGATGATTCCATAAACAAAAATACAAATAAGTGCTTGAGAGTTTTATATTTGGGTTCTTGCACCACTCATGAAGTCAAGAATACTGGATTTAAATTACAATGTATTTATAGAGTAAATTAATGTGTTTTAATATTCACAAAAATTCATGTATTTTAAACAAAACACCAAAAATTCCCCCTAACCATTTTTTGATGTGGAAAATCAAAAAATGAACTCCAATTTTCAAAAATATTTTTTTAAAAATGATTAATATAATTATTAATTAAAATCATAATTTAATTAAAAAAAGATTTTAATACTATAAATGATTTTATCATGCACTCAAAAATTACATAAGGTCTTATAAAATTAACTTTAATCCAAAAGAAATAAAATTTTTAATTTTTTAATAGACTTTAGAAAAATGATTTTTATTTTAAATTAATTAATTGTAATTAATTTTTTATGACTTAATAAATATACTATTACCTTTACTATGATCATATTATCAATTATAATATGCATGTATTCTATTTATACATTCATCGGTGAGTTTACTAAATTTTTGATGATTTACTTATTCCAAAGGGTTATATTACTATTAATAAGGGAATGTTACTATTCACCAAAAAAATTCGTTTGTTCCATTTGAATCCAAATATCATACTGGTCGCAACTGTGTATGTCAGATTTTTGAAATTCAAATCACAGAACTATGAAAATTATTTTTAAAGGTCACATAATACTTAGTAGTTCATTGTGTTGTGATTTCATGGGATTATATGACATATTTATAAGAATGTAATTTCCATTGATAACACATTGGGTAGTTACAGAGTGTAAAACCTCAGTGTCATGTTATAGGATCAATGATCATAAATAACCAATATAATAAATAATCCATGAAAACACACAAAAAGGTAAATATTGAATACATGTTATAAAAATAAAAGTGCTCCCAAAGAGGAAATAATAACCAATATAAATAAGTTGATACACAATCAAATGATAAAGAACATTTCATCATGATGTTTTTCAAATAAAACACCCAACTATATGATTTGTAGCATAACAGTCCACCACATGGCTCATTCCTGTCACTGGATACCTCATGAAATCAAAAAGTACAGAATAGTTCCTTAACACGGTTTGTGTACAAGACTGAGTGGGAACCCACTAATGAATCCATAACTCGATGTGATCAATTATACATATGAAAATTATAATAATATTAATACATAACAAAAATATAATCAAATTGTATAAAACTGATTTTTCATGTTCTAACCAAACCTCTAAAAATCCATAACCACACCTTCATCAGATCTTTGTCATATTGAAAATCAAGGTGTCAAAAAAATCAAGAACCATCCAAAAGGCTTATATATCTTACTACTCGGAATCATGAGATTATGAAACATGAAGAACTGTAGGAAGAATAGAATTCTTATTCTCAGAATTATATAGACATTGAGATATAATCTACATTCACTATCCATCTAAAACATAACACTTTTCATCCTCTAAGCATTGATTTTATCATATAGAATAGATGATGCATCATCATATTCATACCATGGGCATGTGTTTCTCATTTATAACATAAAAAATCATTCGAAATCCCTATCTATGGGATAAACATGTCATAACAGTCAATGTCAATTGTATTCCTTGAACAATACCACAATAGTATAAATATCATTTTTGTATACATGATAAATAACGTAATATCAAAACAAGTTAGGTACCTCAATAATTCATGTGGTAATATAAAAAATGAATTAGAAGATACAATGTACTCATGGAAACTACAAATGTTTATTAGTGCTACAAACACACCCACATGTGATCATAATATAGAATGATCATCAAATATAATTATAGACAATCATATTATGGTAACATGTGTAACAAACTCTAAAAATGTAAGGAACATCCAACGTGATTTTTTTGAAGTCAATGGAAAGGATAAACCACCATGTGTGGTTTGATAGATTGATTGGCAACCTCTACTGTCATGAACACTTCTTCATGGAATTATTTCTATAAACCTTAACACATTAATTCTTAAATATCATCAAGGATTTATAGACCCAAAACTATATATTTTGTTTGAAATAGAAATATAATATCCAATACGATGATACTTTCAAACCCATGTATAATTTATTAATTATTGTTCTACGATAGCATAGGAGTTCATAAAATTCACCTTAAAAATAATATCATTTTTATTATTTATAATAATTTTCCTTTAGGAATTATCTTATGACCATAATTATCATTTGATATATTTTATTTTATTAATTACTATTTTGATATCAAGAAATTATCAAGTAATAATATTAATCATTATCCATGATAATCTCCCCACTATCATTCAGTAATTTAATAATTATCCATTATTAATGTTTTGATTATCGATTGGTAATTTAAAAAATCAATTATTTAATGAAAATTAAATTATTATTTTAAAATGTATATACTTATATTTTAATAATACCATATATATCATTTTTAAATTTAAATTAAATTATATGATGATAATTATTTGGAATTACCTTTGATGATTAAAAAACATTTATTTTTGATAATTTCAAAAAATATTCTTTTTTATGATTTTATATGTTTATTATTTGAATTAATTGGTATCATTATCATTTTATAATAACATATACTATTGGGGAAAATTATTTTTTCTAGAAATTATCATATGATAATCACTATTTATTTAATTTTAATCAATTTTTATTTTTATTGAAAATTGTGACGAATAATCAAATGAGTATTTCTAGTTTAAATTTTATTTATAATTAATTTACATTGACATTTGATAATGATAGTGAAATCCTATTGGATAAAAACTAGTTAATATTTTATTATTAATATCTTTTTTAGAATTTCAATTACAAAATTGTGGGAATAATAAAATAAAATAAATTAAAAACCAAATTTATACTTTAATAGGTGGACTAATCAAGGAAAAGAATAAATGGTTTGTCTAAATTCCTGAATCCAAAGTGGATTGTTTAACCTCTACTGATCACCCTTATAGGAAATCAAGGGTCATCCTGACTCGATAAGATAAACCACCATGGGAAATCTTGATGGTTAGGCTATATTGAACCCAAAAATCTAGGAACACATAATCCTATTATAAAACACATGATATATCATGTGATTTATAAAGAAATTGAATTATGTGTTATTTATTTCAACTATTTCATGTGATATTAATTTTAAACGTCCAAAATGAGTGAAAAAATGATGGTTTAGAAATGATCAATTTATTAAAATTAAGGTATTGCACATTTTTGGGGGAGTTGGAAAGTGAAATTGTGTAAATAAATAAATTAATAAAAATAATTATTTAACGTAAACATGGAATTACATTAATCACAGAGCGACCACACTAAAAACCTAACATTTATAATACATATGTCTTTCTTAAGGAAAAACCAACATTATGGACCTGATGATGGTATCCGATTTCTCATAGAACACACCATTCAGTATATATAAAATGATTTTAAAAAATAAGATAACATCAATTTTATCCTCTTGTGCGATATAAAAAAACCTCTAAAGAACACAAATGTTATAACCTTTCTAGGTTGAACCACATGTTCTAGACCTAACGACGATCTCACATTTCATATACTATGATCCATATAGGATATATAGAATTACTTTTCGAAAATAATAGAATAAAAAATTCAAATAACATATCCTCATGTGCGATATAAACAAACATTCAATGGTCAACAAATTTATATACTTCTTATGGTAAAAAACACATTTTTAGCTCATAATGGTTTCATATTTTTTATATGATGCACTATTTTTTTTATATTTCAATTTTTTTTACTAAATCATTCACTCATAATAAAATATCTTTAATATTTTTATTCCATCTTTTCCAATTCTCTATTGGCCTCAAAGTCTAAAAGAAACATAGTTCCTATGTATGAAAGTATCTCATAGAATATTCCAAGATTCTTTATGGGGTTCTACCCTTACTAAATTTCATGTAATAAATTTATTGAGTGATATTTATTGGAAGAAAAAATACCCAATATATATATATATATATAATTTATTAACAACGATTATTATTTTTATCTTTAAAAAATTAATAAATTATAATTATCCACCCTATATATACATCTCATCCTAGAGAATTATCTCTAATGAACTTACTAGAAAAAAACCATTCCACTGATCTTGAACATCGTGCTTCGCTTCCATTTCCCTTTCTAGATACATCCATCACTGGACCAAATCTAGAATAATTGAATATTTATTCTTCACAATACATTCTTTCTTCAATCTATGATATTCAGAAAATGGTTCTCATAAGATGCATTAGTCTCCAGTTCAATTTCCTCATATTCAATAACATGGGTAGGGTCAGGTATGTACCACCAAATATATAACACATGGAAAACATTATGCATTCCTCTACACTAAGAAGGGAGGTCTCAATGGTGTGCCACTACCCCTATCGTATTATCGAAATTAAATGGTCCAATGAAAAGAGGTTCTCAATTTCCATGCCTCCTCAATCATCTCCACCCCAACCGATGAGTGACTCACTATAAAACATGATCTCTGATCTTGTACAATAAATGTCTACCCTAATAGTCACCATAAGATATTTTGTTTCTTTGACTGGTGATCATCCTGTTCATAATCAGATGAACTCTCTTAGAGGCCTCCTAAACCAAATCGTTCCCATAACTACTACCTGACCAACCCTATGCTAGTAATTGGTGATTGACTTTGTCTCCCATAAAGGGCCTCATATAGTGTCATCTGAAATGATGCTTGAAAATTTTTACTAAATGATAAATCACTCAATTCAAGGTGATAATTCCATGCTCTAACAATGTATAGTATGCATAATTGAATCATATCCTCCCATATCCATATAGTCCACAGGAACATCCCTAATTTTGATTGTGAATCACCATTCTCAATATTATATGATTCCCTAGATATTTTTATGAGACCTTATGAATGAGAGTTGTAGTATGCATATAACATTCCCAAAAAATTCTCAAGGTTACTCCATGCAGGTGAAAAATCTCTCGAACATATAGTTTTTTTATCTCATCCACTGAGTGAATCTATTTTATTAGTAAGATGTGAAAATACTTAGTTATCAAATCAATAATCTCCTAGACTACATCATGAATATGGAGGGTTCTGGGTAACCCCATCAATATTTCTCTCATAATTTCCACCAATATCTACATCAGCATCCATAGTGGTTGTAACAACCCACCAGGATGTTTGTGCTCAACCATTCATACTTTATAAGTAGGGAATCATAACACAAAACTAGAAATGTCTCTCATAATCAATGACCCAAAATAAAAAAACTTTAACTAGTGACACATCTTGGTAAAACAAGGATGTAATTCCCATATAGTGTTTTGTAAATACCACATCATCTCTCATCTGACGGAAGTAGGGACTACTACTCTCTTATGATCCAATATTACATCATCTTCATCCATAAACCATATGGGCAATGAGTTAACACCAGCTAGGTTTTGCTCACAATAAGACACTCCTAGTCTGACTTCTATTCATTATTTACCCAGTACAAAGGTGATGATGTTACTACTAAGGGATCACCTATCATAGAACCCTATTACTTTGAGCTATCTACCATCCAATCATCCAATAATCTCATAAAGAATCATTTTTCCTCTGAAGGCCTATTTCCCACAAACTTATAACAACCCTCAATTATCATACATAGAAATTACATCAATTTAAAGGTATTCTTAAAGCATTAATCAATTGGATTCCCAAAGACTGTATTAGTTTAGTTCATTTGAAAATATGGATATATATACACTGGTACATGAGTGAGCCACATTATCTCTCACTAGGTTCTAGAAGACTATCACCCTTCTTAGACAAATCATAAATAAAATATATATTCATAAAATGGGGAAGGAAATATAGAATGAGATAATATCATTTGCTCAGTATAGATAAAAAAGGAATAAATGCAAGAATAAACATGAGCATAAGGGTGGGAGGACATGATCATAACATTACAACATCATACCCTACACATCAATGATTATAAAGATGAATCATTGAATTGATATTAGATTTTCATAACATCTGAATCATATGGGAGAAAAGATCATGTTCAGTATAAGAATAAGATATGGAACATGTGTCAGACACATAAACATAGATAATATAATGTTAAGGATAACTATGAAAAAAAAATAACATGTAAGGCTTGCTCTAAAAACATATGTACCACCTTTATGAATGGAATAACCTCCATTGCACACTCTTGTTTTAATATTGGGATTCCCTACCATGTACTATATTATTTTGGGTCTGGTATTCCTTCCCATATACCCTCTTATTTATGGATTAGGATTCCCTCTTATTTTTGGCATGTGATGCCCTCCTGTGTACCCACATGTTTGGTTCTTTGGATTCTATCTCTTGTACCCTTGTGTTCTTGGATTGGGATTACCTCCCCAGTAAACTCATGTTTTGGGATTATTATGATCTTTTTGTGTTTGGGATTCCCTCCCATATACCCTATTTTTTCGGGGTTAAAATGGCCTCTTGTTTCAGGTTTGGGTCGCTGTCTATTGTTCTCTCTTGTTTCAAGTTGTGATTCCCTCATATGTTCCCTTGTTTTCAGGGTTGTGATTCCCTCACTTATAACCTATTTATATCCTAAAAACATATCATTACCTAGTGAATTAGAGTTAGATATTGGTCCCACCTATCTTATAATAAAATTATATAAACATTTTTGATATGTTAATAAAACCGTTATCATATCATAACCCATAAAAAGAGATGGGTTTCATAAAAATATTATCAGAACCCATGAAATTAAATGGAAATGAAAAAAATTTAATCTTATCATAACTTATGTGTAATATATAGGTTTTTTTAAAAATTTCATCCTAGAATAACCCGTAAATGGAAGCATGTTTCATAATAATTTATCATGGTACATTCCGTTGAAGAAAAATGAATTTCATAAGAATTATTCATGGTATAATCCATTGTAAAGAAATGGGTTTCATAAATATAAATCCCTAAAAAAATAGACCATTCTGAGAAATTATATGATTGGAATATTTTGATCATTTCCCATAAGGGAATCAGTGACATCAACAAATGTCACATTAGATGGAAAATAACTTTGAAACGTATTTCAAAAATACTTTTTGGGGTAAGTATCCTTTATTCTTTGAAAAATAATTTTTTAAAACATATAAACTTTTGAAATATATTTTATTTAAATATACTATAAGGACATATAAATAACGCTTCAAATAATTTTGAATAACCCTTTAAAAAACCTATCGTGAAAGAAAAAATATTTCCCACTGAAGATAGTGATAAAGTCAGACATTATAAAAATCACTTTTTAAATAATATTATGTACTAAAGAGTGGAAAATGGAAACAATGCATTATGATATCAGGAATATATATAGTATAATTAAATTCACGAGTTCTATTGAGAGATGGATCATATTATTTCATCCATGGAAGTATAATAATAATAAAAATTGATAAACGATGACATTGTTTAAATAAAATATTACCATGTGGTAATGTGGAATTGTAATCCATATGAATGAAAACAAAATTACATGAATCATAAACAATAAATAAAATAAGGGGGATCATGATTTATACATTCAAATATATTATATACAGCTCCTAGTAAAATATAGTTTCATAACATGACATGTGACTTGTAGAAGGAAAATGAAGACAAAATATTGTACCTTTTTGGTATCTTTAGAGACATAAACCCTTTGAAAAAATATCATAAAATGGAAATATAAATTTCTATAACATTAATTAGATTAATAATTGCATACATTGAATGGTAGTAAACATACCACATATAAGAGATAGGTGGTGATCATGGCATGTGTCTCATGGAAAATAAAAAGGAGACAAGAAAAGCGTAACTATACGAGTAATATTAGAATCATGATCCTAATGATATAATAACATCAATGAAATATTTTAATAACATTAAATAATTATATTTAATTATATAACATGTCATATTTTGGTATCTTCACCACACAAATGAAGCGATTGGTGAATATGTCATGTATAAGATGGAATAAGAAGTGAGATGAAATTATCGTACCTTATATCTTAACTCTCATCTTACTCATACTAACCTCATTCATAAATAATATATGTTTGTTATATATATTTTATGGAACCATATTCTTATATTTATTATTTTATGTGGTTTTATTATGACATTATATTATTTTCTTGTTAACAATTCTTTGTTAAGGATAAACATGGGGTAATTTCCGCTTTATTTTTTAAATGTGTCTTAATTTGTTATATATTTTATCCTCATACATATACCATGACTTAAAAAATTACACCCTTATATACACATAACATATATTAATTATTTATTTATTTATAATAATCTATAAAATATAGAAATATGAAATGGAATACACCTTTCATGGAGATAGAAATTCATATGTTCACATGAACGTTGATTCTGTTTTCTTGTTATATTGAAAAAAACAATGTAAATGAAATATATTTATATATATAATAGTTCTAGTAGAATTAATATATCATATATATCATATATTTTCACTAATAACATCCATAATATGTTTCATATAGAGTGTGGATGAATCCCATCTCTTTGAGGAGGCAGTAGTCCACACATCCCCAAATGAAATTACCATATTTACACAAAATGGAAATCAAGAAACAATGTGTTATATAATAATTATAGACACATAAAAATATATTTAATATCATATATACCAAACAAAAATCAATGTTTACATCATAATTCTCCACCATGAGAGGTGGTAAGGGAAAAACTGAAAACATTGTTTTGGGAGGCTATAGTTCGACATTGAAAAAGATGGTTACCAATTTGATGGAAGGATGTGTATGTGTAGGTATAATACTTAATATAAAAAAAATATAATTATATTTAGGTTAATTATGTAATTATATAAGCATGGAATAAGAATTATTGCGGTGGTATATAAATAAAATAAAATAATGGAGATTGAGGAAGGATGTTAACTCGTCTTTGAGTAATTCATTTTTCCCCCAAAAGGGCTATTGGATGGATTTCTACCAAAAATGTTCCCTCGATGAGGAAGGTATGGATTTTTGGATCCGAATTTGGAAGATATTGTATGATATTAAATGTCTTGATATGTGTGAAGTTAGAGGAGATGTGGTTGACTTTTACTAGGGTGGGGGGTGACACAATTGGCATTTTTAAGACAAGTTAGGTGTAACAATGTTTTTACGAAAGAAACATTAATAAAAAAACAATAATGTATGGTGTATGGTCAATATATGTCAATTATACAGGTGTTGGACAGGTGGCTAGGTCATTTTGGACATTATGTTTGAGGTTTAGTTCCCTATTAATCTTAATGTTGCATTAACTGTTGTAACAAATTTTAATCACTTTCATGAATAATTATGGCCAAAATATTAGTTTGTCTTATTATAATAAATATATTATGTTTATTACAACCATGTAATACTATTTTTTAAAATTCAATTCACATAAGTCAAAAAATTAGATTAATGCTAATCTCGTAGATGTGGAAAGAATGTGGGGTTTTTATGTGAAAATGTTTAAAAAATTGTTAAGATTTTATGTATAAATTCGATATAAAAATGATGAAAATAACCAAAATTGGACTAATTGATCTATAAATTAACTATTATGACTTGAAAACATGCTTAATTTATAATTTATCCATATAAATATATAAAATGATTTTTCTGAAATAAAATGCAGTATTTTTTTACTACTCATCAAAAAATGATGTTTCTCAAAAAAATCCCAAAAAATCAAATTAATATAATTTTGAATTTTCTAATTAAAAACTATTTTTTTATCAATTTAAATTTATAATTGCGTGTAAAATTTATTTATTTTTATTTTTCCCAAAATGTTAAAAAAGTTGTAATTTTTTTAAAAAATATTTTCAAATATATAATATCGAATATAAATATCTTATTTATTATTATCAATATTATTTATTTATATAAAATCAATATAAATAATATTTAAAAATTTCTTATTAATATTAAAATTACTAATTTTAATTTCTTGGATATAACTATCTCATTTAATATATTATAACAACAAAATGATGTTTCATAGAAACTTGGTGTTGCGTGTAATGTAAGAAAAATAGGAGTTTCATGTAGAATAAGATATTATATGTATTTTGTTTAGTGAAATATAGATAAATATATATCTTTAATAAATATATAATTATATTTAGGGTTTCCTGAAATTTAAAATATCAATATGAATACATGAATTTCAATTTTTTTAACAGAATCTTAGTGTGTTAAAATCCTTCTCAGTATGTGTCTTAGAACTAGATAATATGCAATTAAATTTCCATTATATTGTGAATATACCATCTAAAGGTTGACCTTAATTAGATACTCAGCCCATTGACTTTGAATTAGAGTTATATCCTCTTATGTAAAGATATTGAAATGGCTCTTGTGTCCCATATAAACAAAAAATCTCCCATAAATGTGATAACATCAACAAATCTTCAAATAAAGAATCATGACAAAAATATCCAAGTCATGTGTAGGGTATATCCTCTTGTGGGGTTATAGCCAATGTGAACAATATGATACTACCTACTCTACGTGAATCAACATGACACCTAGAAAAATTCTTGATGCATCACATTACACAACCTAACCAATCCAAATTCTTTGTGTGTCAGTACTAGAGCTATCCTGAACCATACCTTTAGCTCAGGGA
Organism: Viscum album; assembly: GCA_963277665.1. Classification (NCBI taxonomy): domain Eukaryota; kingdom Viridiplantae; phylum Streptophyta; class Magnoliopsida; order Santalales; family Viscaceae; genus Viscum; species Viscum album. The sequence goes on along the minus strand of OY728165.1, from coordinate 1,444,892,946 downwards.
AATCATCTTCACACTTGTATAACCTTTTTAACTTCACTCCAAATTTTTTTGGCACTGTCATGGGTGCTGATAGTATGTATACGTCTGGGATAAACCATCAATATTATCATGCTAAATCTAGAATGCACATACTCTCAAAAATATTCTGGATAAATTTTGAGGAAATTAGTTCCTCAAAATTCTATGGTTATATAGATCTATGGTTCTCAAAAAAACCCATTTCCTAGTAACATTGATTTTCTAATCCATAAGTCACACTCCTACAACTGAGAATAAATCTTGTGTGCTCATGGTGTACTCATTACGATATTTAGTTGACCATTGTGATGCCCTAATGTTGGATGAAATATGGGCATATCATGATGAATATGATTATGATCGAGTCTATGTATAAATGGATGATCTTTTTCATGAGGGATATAAAAACATATACTTCATTTGTTTTCTTAAATTAATTCACCAAATATTTATACAGTTCATATCAAATCCAAAATGACATCTTTAGAAAACCCCTTTCATAACAGACGACTACTGATATCCCAATAAAATATCAATATTGGAGAAAAACTAATATATTTGTAGGTGATCGAAAAGATAATTGATCATGGGAAACTAATATCAAGTCTTCACTATCACACAAGGTTATTCTTGGAGTCCACCCTTAACCCATGGTATACCCCTTCAACCACAAACCCTTATTTTATCCCCTGAAAAATTAGTCATAGTGATGCTATATATACTTAAAAAAATGATCATTTAATCTAATAAATGTAATAAAGATATATAAAAATGACATCAAAACCGATATATCACACAAGGAGAAAATATCCCGAACAAATTGAAAAAATAATTTAAATTAACTATTAACTATAATGATGAAAAACCTCAAGTATATATGGCATGTAAACTATAATTTCCTATCATGATGCTTGAATTACCCTGAATAATCATAAATTAGATATAATCATATTTCAGATCACATGAGGTAAATTAATCCAACAATAATAACAAATTATAAATTCCCCACATTATGGAAACTCGTAGGTCTACTATGCGATGTTGGATACACACTGAAATATTTTACCTATCTGAGTCACAATGTCCCATAACTAGTGTACCCTATTAAAAAACACGGATTCAGCTGAAACTTTTTTCCATGTTCTGATGCTCTGATCTAATTTGTAACATCACGTTCCAAAACTCCCGGTTAGAGCTAGAAGGTCACATGACCACATGCAAGCATCCCCATATGCAAGAGGCTTCTGACTAGAATTAAGGGTCTAAGTCCATCAATGGGGAGACCATCCCCTTAGTATCATGTGATATGATCAATAATAAATTATAAATAATATAATAAATAGTGAGAGTAAACCTACATAAAGGTAATGATTGAAAACATGTCATACAAATAATAGAGTTCCCTAAGTGGAAATAATAATGAATGTAAATTAGATGATACTTAAAAAATGATAAAAGTTTGGTCCCTCTGATGTCTAACTTATCCTACCATTAGTTACACATTCCAATGATCATATATCCTCCTTAGGTCACTTTCCCTTCACCACATCCCTCATGAAATGGAAAAGCGCACAAAAATTCCACAATAAGGTGTGAGTAAAAGGCCCAGTTAGACACCCATATTTAGGGATTTACATGATGATTTAAAGTATACAAGTATTTTCTAGAATAATAATAAATATTTTACATGTATATAAACAAAAAATACAAAAAATGAGTAGTCGTCAGCTATCCATGCCACAAAAAATCCACAACCATACTTGCCTCGTCTATATACAAGAAGGATAATCATGGTCTCTAAAAAATAAAGAACGAGCAATGAGTCTTATAAATCATGATACTCAATATCAGGTTGTCGTGCAACACAGAATACACTATACATCAGAGATGTAATTTTCTAAGCATTCTCTTGGAATTGAGATCATCTCGGAAATCACTATGCATCGAGAATATTCCACTTGTCCTCAATAGAGTATCAAGTGTATAACACATAATACAAAAAAAATCATCACAACCCAACCATATGAATGGTTCCTTCATTTTTAACATATAAAATCATGTTCTCTCCACCCATAGGGGATAAAAAATCCCTGATAGTGCCACTTCAATGTGTTCCTAGAACAGTACCACAAAACAAAAACTATCATTTTTTGAGACATAATTAATCATATAACATCATCATAAGTATGGTAGAACAAAAATACATGTGGTTAACAGGGAAAATGAATAAGAAGATACAATGTACACATGGAATAAATATATTGTTCTTAGGGATACACACAACCTAATATGACCATATTATAGACTTATCAAAAAATATGTCTAAGCATAATAATGTTAAGGAAACATTTGTGAAAAATCAATTTTTTAAGAAAAATACAACCTCCAAAGTTGTCATCATCAATGGAAGGGATAAACCACATTGTGCGATTTGACAGCTAGAGTGGGAGCCTCAATATCCGAGAACACCTCCTCATGAGATAATTACCATAAACATCAACATGATAATTATTACGGGTTTTATGGGTTCCTAGATCAAAACCCAAATTCTTAAATTAAAAAACATATTAAATATCATGTGAGATGATATTTTCTTTGTTTAAGATAATTTTTGATTATCAATATAGGATAGCACATGAGCTCATAAAAATATACTTATAAATAATTAACTATAGATAATTTCTCATAATTATCCATATATAATTATTTTTATAATAACTATCCTTTGATAAAATTAATTTTTTAAGCTATCCTTGTAAAATCTAGTGTTTATACTTTAAAATATTTAATATTCATCATTGGAAATCTCACAATCCTAAGTTGATAATTTAATAATTACCCTTTACTAGTGTCATAATATTTATTTTATAATTTTAATAAAATTACCCTTTAGTAATATTCAAATTATTGATTGATAATTTAGATAATTATCCTTTACTAATATCCCAATTATTATTTGATAAATTAATTAAAATTATACTTTGAAAATTCATTTTAATTATCTTTGAAAATTTCTAAAAATTGTCTTTTGATTATTTTAATCGATTATTATCTAATGAAACCAGACTCATTATAGTTTGATAATTAGTTATAATATCTGTTGATAATTTTAATTCTCTAAACTGTTATATTATAATAGTGTGGAAATATTATTTCAATATATTATATTCGTCGTTGATAGTTGTCTAAAATTGTCAAATCATTCTATTAGGTAAAAATTTCATCTATAATTTCGTTTATAATGTAATTTTTTTATTTTGGGGAAAATAGAATTAATAAAATATGTATTTATTATTTTATTATTCAATCACTTTGTTAAAATATTGGAATAAAAAATTGGAGGAATAATTAAATTAAAGAAAATAAAAATAATCATACTTCAAGAGATTCACAACACATGGAAAATAAATGACATTACATCACTATTCTGAAACAGAATATGCATCATTAATCCTTCATTAATCACATTTATAGGAGACCTAGGGTTTTTTGGGATCAAAAAATATGACCCACCATGAAAAATATCAATGGTTTTCAAATATCATAAACATAAATCATGGCACACCTTATCGAATTTTAAGGCTCCTAATTTATCATTTGATTCAAGGAAATATTGAATGTTGAGTCATTGATTTAAACGATATAAAGTGTTATTAATTATAATCATAAAAAAAGTGAAAAAATGATTAGAAATCTTAAGGTTTTTAAAATGGGGGTTTGAGGTGTTTTTAGGTTATAAGAACTGTAAAATTGGGTAAATAATTTAATTAATAAAAATAGTTATTTCATATAAATTTCAAATAACCTAAATTATCAGGTGAATGAACCAAATTCCAAAAATGTATAAAAGTTATTCCCATGATTGGGTAAAACCCAGACTATAGACCTGCCATTGGTATCATATTTTTCATACAATGAAAAATTTGGAATATATTGAATTATTTCTTAAAATAGAACTACAAAAAAATTAAATAACATTTCCTTTTATGAAATATGACCATATATCCAACACCAATGATATTAATGACCGATTTAGGGTATAACTTACATCCCAGACCTAATAGATGTCTTTATTTCTTCATAAAATGATTACATTGAGAGATATTAAATTATTATTATTTAAAATAAAATGAAAATATTGAAATAAATTTTCCTCTTGTGCAATCTAACCAAACGTACAATGTGGAAAAAATGATACCCCAGCTAGGGTAAACGTCTCGTCCTAGAACAAATGGTGGTATCATATTTCTCATATAATGCACCACTTGATAGATGTTAAAATATTTTGATAAATTAGTTGTGTGTATTATAATATATTTAGTATTTTTAGACAGTTTGTACCAATGATCTTCAAGCCTAGGATTTTCACACTATTTCAATGTTTAATCATGAGATTTTTCCATACAATATTACAATATATTCATTGCTGGATTTTACCATTATAAAAATCATTTAAAAATTTATCTTGTCTTTTTATTGAAAATTTACATTTTAACATAGAAATAATTACAAATTATGGAAAAAGATGGTTTTTATTATCTTAAAAAATTCAGTATATTTCAATACTCATGAATATTATACACAAATACCTCAAAGGGAAACCTAACTATAGAAACTTATGGTAAAGTAATCTAAGGAATATGATAGGTATACTTATAAAAAATCCCTCCATTGAATAGTCTCTCAATGATAATACAGATACTCCATGTAGATCCTTTGTACATAAAATCAATATTATTTGAATTATGGTGATTTCCAAACACACCATACTATGTTTAATTTCTTAGAACATTGATACATGTATCAAACTACAAATGGGGTTCCTCACATATATAACAATATTTTTGCATGTGTATGTGTGTATATAATATTAATAGACTATATAGAAGAATATTATTCTGGTCATGGTGTGATAAATAGATCAAGAAGATATCATCCCTTGAAAATTCTAAACATTTCATTTTGAGTAATTAATATCAAAATGAAACTAATCCTTGTACCTATAACTATGTGAGAATACTAATTACACTTTCCAAATAAATACAATATCACCCTTGGTTGGGTCTCATATAGTGCACCCATCTCACGCCCCATCAACTAATACTCCCCTCTATAAATGGTTGGGGTATTATACATTGTATTATACCAATACCATCCCACTCCGGGTGAGTTATTAGTTATCTTCACGGACCACCACCCTCTCACACAGGGTGAAATATTACACCAAGTCTGGTAATTGTCCTCTTTAACATTGGGATCCTCTTCCATTATAGTCTGACGTTTGGTTATTCCAAATACCATGTCTTCTAATTAACAATATAAAAATAATCAAATAACCCAACATCCATGGAAAACATAGAACACCTCATTCATTGTAATATGCTAATAAAATCCTAACAAGCATTTAGATGGTATTATATAACAATACCATAATAAATCACATTTATGAGACATAAATATTACATATGTATGTTGTAAATATTATTATATGAATATTAATTCTATATCTTTAAAATCCACATAATAATCTTAATGGTTTAGTGTCTCTGGAAATTTATAATGATATAAAATTAGTACATAAAAGGACTACATAATCTCCCACTACATTCTACATAAGTATACGACTTATTAGACCATTCATATATGAAAACATTATCCATATATTTGGTAAAATAAAATATATTAAATATTGATCTCTAATGCTGAGTAATGGTATTAAATAGATATATCAAAGACATTTTCTCTGTAAAAAAGAGTATAAGTGAATAAGAAATATAATAACATTAGAAAATTATAACCATAAATTCATTGATAAAAATCACAGTTGAAGGATTTTTTTAGTTCATAGAACATGGATTTTGTGGGAATAAAAGGACATGGGTCATTATAAAATAATATTAGCATAACATCATGCCATAAAAAATTAGTAAAATACAATGAATAATATTAATCAAATAGTAAATATGTCATACCCAACCCAAGAAATCCATCACATATCAGTTTTGGGATAAAAAACCTATATATCATCGTTGGTCATAGGAGAACCGCCCCCCCTGTACCCCGTTTTTGGATTAGGATAACATCCCCTCTACTATCTTTTGGTATTGGGATAACCTCCCCTCTAATATCTTTTGGTTTTATGATAGCATATAGTGATCCCACTTTTTGGAATGTTATAACATCCCATGTATCCTTTGAGATGGTAATAAACTATTCTTATGCTAAAGTATCATATGGATGTAATGGAAACACCAATGAAATAAAGATACATCATTTATATGTATTCCACAAGATCCTCAAAAAGTTTTTCAATCCATCATAACATTACTTGATGAAAATAAATTGGTATTCATCATCAAAAACATAAACCATCTAGAAAAAAACTAGTCTAGTATTGTTTAATATTATACCTACAAAATAATACGTAATATAACATGAATTATCCATAGAAAAAAAATCCCATCCAAGATTAGTATAGTATTTCATAATGAAAATTTTCTTTTAATTATTAAATAATTTATTTGGAATATAAAAATTAACATAATATAAATGAAATATTTTTATAAAAAAATAACCGTTGGAACATAAAAACGAAAGATTCAACTAATTTAACATTCATAATGGTGAAAATTAGTTTCCTACCATGCATGTTAAAATAAATATTCCTTACATAATTTCGATAAAGTATAAAATGTACCTCATTTGGAAACTGACAAGATGATTCCATTTTAAAAAAATTATTTTAAATTAATCGTGTGAAAAAAATTAAATTATAAAATAATTGGATAATATTAAAAAAAATATTGAATACATTTCAAAGAGAATATGATCATGGATGAAAATTATTGTCAACACAATATAGAAACAAATTCAAGTTGCCTTAAAAAATTTATTATTGTCTCTTGAGAAGATAAAGGGAAACGAATGAAATTAAAACATTTAATATCTATATATAACCATAGGTTACATAGACACACGCACACACACATATTATTTTTAGTGAAATATAATACTATTTTATAGTTGGAAATTTAATTATAATATATCCCTTTAAAAAAACTATAACACAAAACCCACCCTAAATTGATAACATTTGGGTTATAAGTCCTAATATAGACATAACATAGAATAAAATGTTAAATAATATGAATATAATGATATTAATGATAAAACATATAATAGTTTTCTTACATAAAACTCATAATATATCATAGGTGTTTAACAAAACATATGTCATAAAGAAGACAATTGATGGGGTAATACAATACCACTTTATTAACAATCAAGTAAAATCATCGTAGCTGATATATATTCAATTGAAAAAAATAATTTCCTTCAATTACATGGAAATAGGATATAAAATTTCCTAATTTAAAATATATACACCTCATAATGTTAAATAAATTCATAATATCAATAATGTATCAATGAATTAATAATGGGTTGACGAACCCAAACTTTCTGATCTAATTTATTCCTAAGATATTTAACCAATAGTATGAAAAATATATATTTATTTTAATTTTTTAAAATATGGATTAAAAAACATCTAATATCATATATGATCCAATTATAACCTTCCATCAATGATTTATTGACAATTCTTTACTGATATCATTTTTTCCCTCTAACAACTCTTTCATTTTTCATATACGATTCAATTATAAATTTATGAACATTGATCATGGTTCCATAATATTAAAAAATTTAAAAATATAATAATTATCAAATATAATAATAATATAATATTTTATAACTGTTAATTGAAACAAGCAATGAAAAATGAATTTAGTCACTTTTTAGATATATTAATAACAATGTACACATCAATTTATTTCCGATTGTCAATAGATTGAATGAAAGAATGCTAAAGAAAAATTCACCATTAAAATTTAATTATTTTTAACATTAATATCATATATATTAATCAAATCATACAATATTACCATCCATGCAGTGATGAAATTATAAAATGAATCACATCGCTTTGTGGAGGTGGTAGTGCATGCATACACATGAGAAACATTATCAATTTCTAATGAATGGGATGGTATGTAGTTAGAAATTATAAAAAAAATCAATATGAAAAATTATTTTATAATTATAATAAATTAAATTTAAATCCATGATAATAACCAACTAATATATATGGTGATGTAGAGTGAATCATATAACAATGTGGAGGTAATAGTCAACATGTACACATGAACGCTATATTAAATAATCTTTTAATGGAAATGTAGATCAATAAACATATTAAATAAACAAAATAAAATATTATGATATGTGAAATGCTAATTTTTTCCAGTTTTAATGTTTATGATGAGTTAATTGAAGTTAAATAAGAAGTAAATTAAAAAATATCAGTTAATAGGATTACCTCAACATTGAGAAACCATCATTAGACATCTTATTACAACCTATAGGGATAGTATTTTGGGGAGACCAAAACCTCTAGAACATGTATTAGGATGTTTCAAAGAGTAATTTTATAGATTTTATATTATATGTGGCTTAATTATGGGGGAATAATAGTAGATATTTTTTCCCTTTATAGACAAAGAATGTACCCACATATAATTACATAAAATATTTTTAATTTACTAAAATATTTTATATCGGAATATTGTACAAGGTGGAAAAATATTCCATTAAATGAATATTTAATGATATAATTAATTAAAATACTATATTTTGGACATGTTTTTGTGATATATTTAACCCTATACATTTTTCTAACCCCTTTGTTAACATATTTTAAACGTAATAGTGGTAACCAATCTTTCATTCATGACGGGTTAGAAATTTATGTATGGGGAAGAAATTGGTTATTTACATTATTATACCCCCATAAAATATTACATTTGATGTTTTCAAAATTAGTAACTGTGATTTTTATACTTTTTATATAAGCAATATGCCAAAGTTGTGTACATATTTCATGTAATTATACCATCAATGAAAATTAATAATAAATTAATATTATTTTATAAATATATTGAATAATGTCACTAACATTCCATATTTCTTAATAATCAAGGGATTAATGTATGAAAATAAATTTTACCCATTATGAATGATGTAATTAACGAATTTTTCATTCAAGGTATCATATTATACCCCCATAAACAAATTTTATCCCCACAATACTTATCATAATAATCAAGGGATCAATGTGTGAAAATAAATTTGACGAAAATTCATAACATACAAGGGGATAATAAAATATCATTTGATATCAAATATTGTCATGAAAATGATAAGGAATACAATTCCATAAATTGGTAATGGATAAAGTGGACCTCATAGTCATCATAAATAAAGGATAAATGATAGTATTTTTATTATAACAACCATTTCTAAGAGTTGGGGGATTCATTGATTGTAATAAAATATTAATATACATAATAAAATAACTTGATTAATTCCACTTCTTAATCCATATTTCTACTCTTAATTGTGATTGTATTAATATTCACATTAGTTAATACTCAATGAACTGAATATTCAAGATGAAATTTTGATAACTAAAGTACTAAATATTACTAATAAAACATAATAAGATCTATAAATGAATGTGAATTAATTTATCAAATCCCGGAATGTTTACTGAAACAATATTTATTGGAACAGAAAATTTGATATGGGAAAATATTCATATACTGAAATAACATATTAATATTTAAAAACTCATAAATATCCCCCAAAGTAGTTGATAAAAAACTATAAATAGTAATCTAATTGGATTATTATAAATGCTTCTGATAGAATTCACAACATAAATATTTAGAATGTTTTTCACTAAATTATAATAATGTTCTTATAATTATTCCCAAAATAACATAAATTATCTCATAGTGTCACATATGAATCTCATGATTCCTGTGATCATATATTCTATTAAAATATTTTAATCCAATATGAAAATAAACTAAATCACTATTAAACCTCACTAAAAACATAGATGATTCCAAAATTAAAACATATCATTATTCCACAAAATGAATCACAACATATCAAATATATTCCATAAATCAAAAAATTTATTAAACATAACCAAAGATAAAAAAAATCAAATTCTCATTAACTCACTAATCAATATCAATGTCCTAAAATCATTATATTTTACCTTATCAATACCTATAATCTCTTTATCCCATCCACAAAATATTATCTCAACATCAAGAAAATATTAAGGGTTATTTATCCCTCAATCACAATTTTTCCAAAAAAAATATCCTTACCACAAAAAAATATATTCTAGGATACCCATTCCATTAATCCAATGATTTTTAATTCTCAATGTTGAACTATTGTAGAATAATGAATAGATGTTTCATGATTATTATTATAATAATTTCTTTTGAAAAAAATGTAAATATCATAAGTATTGAATCAAAATACCTTATCACATAAATAATTTAAGTATAATGAATGTAATATCATAAACAATTACTTATGATTGGGTTTTGTATTTGGATTATGATATGGACATAAATAATGATGATTTTCTAAAAAAATAAGACATTAAACAATAAATGGTATATTCTAACATACTTCATTTCCTTATATTGAAATATTTATTTTCCAATATTAGTTACATTATTTATGTACTTCTTTTCAGTTCCCAAGATATCTTCTCATTACCTTGAGAAATTTCCCTAGTATATGCTTCCCACATTCTAAACATGTAAAATGATGAATATTATTTCCCTCATGTTTTTCCTGGAAAACTATTTTTATATTATTATTTACATTAAGAAACACTATTAAATTTAGTTTTTTATATATATACCAAGATAGAGTGTTTTGAATAATAATTTGATTTTTCATTCTATATCTAATTTCATATGGTTTCTCAAGGGGAATATCATTACATCATCCATCACATCTAGCATTAATTTGAAATTTTTTAGATTCATATATTGAATAAAAACAATGACCATAGTGTGAAAGAATAATCATAGAAAATATTCACATAATAATGGAAATAAATTCATATGAATCCTAAAAACACATGTACATGATGATATTCAATGATGGATATGTCTACAAAGAAAACCATATTTCATTATTCATGATAACATCAGATGTTCTCTTATACTTATTCATATCATAAGGGTTGCCACAAATTTTTTTCCCATCCTAGTTTCCAATGAAAACTAAACAATGCCTTGATACCAACAGAGTTGACCCCATGATTACTTATAAAAATAATACATATTTGTAGATTTTTTATCATTACATATCATTATGATCCATGTCATAACATTAAATTATTATTGTTATTAGAAAATTGAAAACATAAAAAAGTGGTACATAATAGAACTACATAATATCTTATTGATTTCTTCATAACATTCACAATTTTTATACATATCATACTAAAAACATTCCTTAATATGCTAGGAATTATTTTGTTGGAAGCATTATAATTTCCCTTTTTTACCCTTTTGGAATTTAGGAAATGCAGCGACACCATTTTTTCAAAAATTTGAAATGTTCCACTCACCTTGCTTATAAAAGACCACCCACTATATTATAATATTATCATATTAGAATCCATTTTTTCACCCAATACCTACCAAAATATAATTCATAATTGTATATATACTACCTAGTGACCATAATATGATAAAATATATATCCAATAAAGGCTTCTGGCTCTTATCTAAATCGGTAGTCAAAAAAGATATCTCATGTTTTATGGAGTGAGTATTTTTATTGAATATTCGAACTCATTACAATATTATTAAATTAAGATTATATAATAACAAAATTATCTCCAAATAATTAAATTTTATTATTTTAACATAACAAATTAAATATATCTATTTTATATCAAATGATATACAAAATTATTATTCATTTATATGGTGGACTATCACCCTGCTAATCGATGTCATTTGTTTTCGATTATCCCATATCATTGTTTTTAATGGTGAATTTATATTATATAGAAGATATTTATAACATATATATATATATATATATTTAATTATGTATGTTTTTACATGTAACTTTTAAAACTCTCTTTTGTTGGGGAATCAATAATGCCACTCATGGGTATAACTGATTACCGCCTCACAAAGAGATGTGATTCATTTTTCACAAACAATTTACATGGACGATAATAATGATATAGCTAATGAATTTATTGGATATAATTTAAACAATAGTTATATAAATTAAAATTATATCATTTTTGAAATATAATATATTAATTCATTTCTTTCACTCAAAATGATAATTTTATTCTTGCGTATGTATGGATTACCACATCCATAATGTGATATTACTCTTTTTTCATAAATAAACCACATGGGTTATATATATATACACACATAGAGAAATATTAATTTATTAAATTTATTTATATAATTTTGGAATCCTAAAATAATATATACATTTTTTTAAATGATCATTGGAAAATGGAAATGTTACTCATGCGTATGTACTACACGATGTCTCCATGATCCTAAAATTACACAATTATCATGAAAATATTTAATTATTAGATATAATGTATAATTAATGTATAAATATGATAAATATTTCATGATAGTAATGTATAGATGTTGAATAATTTCCTCTTTTACTATTACTCAACTAACCATTGTAATTCTTAATATATTAGCAATATACCATCCAAACAACCAATGTAAAATTAATTAATAACATAACTAATTAATTATTAAATGAAATTAAAAGAAATGAAATTAATAATAACGTCACACCTAAAAATTGTCTTGCAGCATGTTTCTTATTTTTATTTTTGTCTTACAATTTTATCTACCTATTTTGTTTAAAAAACATTTTGGATGAAATGCGAGCACAGTCTGAATAGAGTTTTGCGCTTTTGCACTGATAAATGAGTTATTCACTTTTAGGATAACTTAATGGAACCAAAATTAATATAGTTATTATTATTACTATTATTTTATGTTGTAATTTCATTTTAGTTTTATTTATTTTTATTTCCCATCTCATTATTTTTTTATTTTATTAAATATTTTATTTTTATTTTTATTTTATTTTCTTTCCCCTTTCTTCATTTTCTTTCCCCTCTATTTTTTATTTTCTTCTATCATATCCCTCTGCTATCATCTATCCCTGTAGTACACACTTATCACTCAATCCCTCCCCCACTCTTATCTCTCGTGGACTCCCCCCCCCTCGAACCCTAATTTCCCTCCTCCACCATGTCAGGACACCCACTTCCAACCTCAGGATAACCATGATACACCATTATTACCTCATCCTCCTCCATACCCAGCTACCCTACTCCTTCTTCTTGAATGCTACGATGCAACCTCCTTTGACATCTATACAGTCACGATGCACCCTCCTCCCTATCAGACACACTGCCTCCCCTCTTGTCGACCCCATCATTCAAATCAGATTTTTTTCAGTGAAGTGCATTTCTGGAACACTATTCTTGATATGTTTCCCATACCAATTTCTCACTGCTAGTGTGGTCACCCTCATTCAGTTGTTTCCTTAATTTTTGAGGTTGTTGGGTTAGGGTATTATGTTGTGATCGAATTGATTATGATGAAAATGGGTTGATTCATTGTTTTTCAGTTGTGCTTGAGTTTGTTTGAGGTGTGTTGGCATGAAGTGGTACTTTCTCACCAATTTTTTGAAGCATGCGTCACACCGGTAGTCATTCCGCACATAAATATTAACTGAATAATTAATTTGTTTATTTAATTAATTTAAAAATTTTCTATTAGTTTATATGTTGTTCAATTATTTTGACTGAGTGTTAATTTGTATTTAATAAGTTATAGGTATGCTTAAGTGATCTGTCATATTTTTATTATGAAACCATTTTGAACTATTTATCTGTGCTTTTTAAACTATGCAGTGAGTGTGTTAGGAAGTAAAAATGATGCAGTTTATGTTTTGGTGGGGTGTTAAAAATATAATTTAACATGTGAAAGGTTTTGAGTGATCTTTACCTTTAAGATTTTGCAACATGTTTGGAATCTTATTAATAAATTTTATCTATAGTTTCTGTAATTATAGAATTGTTTTTTAACTACAAAGTTGGTTTAATTATATGTGCAAGCGGTGAAGATGATGTCTTAAAAAATATTTATGTGTGAAAATGATGTGTTTTTTTGTAATGTATCTTGTTTCGCATTTATGTATTAATGTGACCTGTGATGTGAACCTGGAATTTAAATGACCACAAATAGGGAAGCCTTAGGTATTAGGTTGGGGACTAGGAATTTTGTGCTACTGTTTCAGAGGTGACATGACCCAGTTTGAATAGAAATATTGATGGTTTCCACACTGACTAAACATATGAATGTACGAGGGTTGTGGTTTCTAAGCCATGTTATCTGAGGGATGTTGTTTTTAAGAAATAGTTTCTATGGGTCATGGTTTTTATTCCACATTTCATCGAGACATGATGTTCTAGGGCCCCACTTATTACTAGTACCTTTAGGCCCCTTCCCATCTTTTAGTGCTCCCAATTACATCACACTCACCGATGTGTCACTTGAGAAAACTACACAATAAATATGTTTTCTTTTCTTTTAAAAATGGAATTTCTTTATAGTTGTTTCTTGATGACTACTTTAACATAATATGTTTAACAATTTATTTCTTTATTTTATTTTTTATTTCCAGTGAATTTATATCATTTAATATTAGAGCATGGAATCTTTTCTTGGTGTCATTATTTTGGGAGTTAGGTAACAACTTACTTACACCATTTGGAGTATGTAGATTTGATTATGTACGATAAAAGATAGGGTCCAACTTTTGGGAGTGATGGTTTGGGTTGTTTGTGGACTTCCTGGCATGGCATCGTAATGGTTTCCCGAGGGTTGTGTCCTCCAGAAAAGGGTGGATTTTGAGTTGGTTTTAGAAAACCATACTTGGTAGTTGTTTTGGTTTGACTTTAAATATGTAACTAAAATTTTGGCTGTCGATTTGAAGGCTCATTTAGTTGTAACATTTCGTTTTGGTTTACCTTTATATGGCTGGTTGTTTTATTTATATCTTTTTATGCGGGTAAATCATTCCCAAGATTTATTTTGATATCCACACAGCTTTTCTAGCCCGTGGGGATTGAGAACACCCTTTGGGCCTTGCTGTGGGATGTTTCGAGTGCCGATTGGATGGCGACCCAGCATGGTTCATGAAAAAATGGTATCATAGTGGAGGCTAAATATCTTGGGTTATTTTATTTGGGACGAGTTAGATTAGATAAGAGTTAGGACTATTGGGACCAGATGTTCGGTTTCGAGTAAGGTGCTTGGTCATCACACCTCATGACAGACCATGGGTCACCATGACATGTCCAAATGTTTGTCAAACTTCTACTATAAGTGAAACGTGTAGCCTGTAGACTATACATGGACATCAGACAAGGGATAAGTGGTTTTTTTTCATATTTCTCCTACATGTTGGGTTTATTGATGTTTATTATTCTTGTGGAAATATTATTTCCCATGATTAATGTATTAATTACATTCTTATGTGACTACTTCATTTTGATGAAGAGTGGATCCCCGTTGAGCTACCTCACGTTCTTGAGATGATTTCAGGGAATGTTATTCGACACTGCTTGATAAGAGGTTCGTAGAAGTCGTGGTATGAGATGTTCAGGCCTTAAGACAAGGGATAAATTTTACCCTTTCTCCTACTCCATCTAAGGGGATGATTCTAGCTCAAAGAAGGATAAATATGAAGAGTTCTTGAAGAATAAATCTCCATCATTATGAGGTAGATTAGAACCTTAAGATGAAGTAGAATTGATTGAGATGATAGTGTTTCTGTTCGAGTTCCTCAAAAAACCTAAGGAGGTGAGGGTGAAGTGTGCCTCCTTTCAGCTAGAGGGTCCCAGTCGTAAGTGGAGGAAATCAGTGCTTCAAGTTGGGAAACATGACCAGATCAGTTGAAAAGATTTCAAGACCATATTTAACAAGTAGTCCTATCCCAATGTTCTAACCAATGCTCGATCCTTGGAGTTCATGGATCTTTCCTAGGGTGATCAAATAGTAACGATGTATGAAAATCAGTTTTCTGAGATAGTGGGGTATGCACCTGAAATTTTATCGAATGAATAATGAAATGCTCAGATGTTTGTGAATGGGATTTGACCATAAATATTCTCTTGGTTTTTCTTTGTTCAAGATGGGAAGTTATGCTATGGTGATCAATCATTATTTCTTGGTTGAGATTGATTTGAGAGGAATTTCAGGGTTTCCTGGAGCAGTTTTAGCATTTGTCAATGGCAGTTCATCTTAAAAGAAGAAGAATCTTGATGATTTGGGGAATAAGGTTGGTGGTATCTTAGGCCATCCTTCTAAGAAGACATATCATGTAGATTCTAATACAAGGTCCATTGTGTGCCATCAGTGTGGATATGTAGGGAACATCTGACTTGCATGTCCATATCCTCCAAGGTCATGCCATGGGTGTGGAGTTATGGGACATCTGTAGCAATTTTTCAAGACCGTGCACCATTATCATAGTGGGATATGGTCTTTGGTTTCCAGGGGAGTATCTGTTTATTTAGAGCTGACCATGAAAATGGAATATAATTTTGGTGGTTGTGGCGGTAGGATATGGTCCTCTTCTTGGTAGATCCCGACCAGGGTAGATCCAAAAGAGGGTGGTCACTATCAAAAAAGGACTAGACATCTGCATGATATAGATTAGAAACCAACGAGATATGATGTAGGATCTTTGACTGTTCTAGGTACCATTCTGATTACATCTTCTTTAGGTAGTGTTCATTTTGATATGGGTGTGTCTGCCTCTTTTATATCTAGGCATCTTGGAAACTTGTTTGGCCTACCAACTCAGCACTTATATGTTGTAAGGGAGTTAGTAATGATGATGGGTAAGAAAAAGAAGCAGGTTCCTAGTTGTCCATCGTCTGCAATTTCTGTGTCCGGTGTCGAAATAAAATGGGATTTCTTGGTCTTGGATATGGACCTGTATAATTTAATACTCGGGCATGGAATGGCTGGTTCACTTCCAAGAGCATATTTACTATTATCAGAGATGATTCAATTTCATGGAACTATTTGGGGGTCCTCATCTATTTTCTGTAGAATGGGATCCTCGGTTGGGTCATGGGTGTTCTCCGCTGCCTGAGTTTGGGAATATTGTTTATCAGTTAGAACCTCTCTCGCTATAGGAAGATAGTGTAATTTCTTAGGTAAGATTAAATCACATAGTTTATGAGTTCTAAAAGGTTTTCCCAGATGATTTTGTTGTCTTACCCCTAGAGTAGGACGTGGAGTTCTTGATTGATTTGGTGCCTGGAACAAAACTTATATCTCTTCCCTCATATTGCATGGCCCCCACTGAATTATGGGAATTAAAGATACGAATAAATGATTTGGAAAAAAAATATTCATTCCCTTGAGCATATCTCCTTGGGATGCACCGGTTTTATTTTCCATGAAAGTCTAGGGAACCCTCTGTTTGTGCATTGATTGCCGGAAGTTGAATAATTTAACCATAAAAAATAAATATCCATTGACAGGAATTGATTATTTGTTTGACCAAATGAAGGGGGAAAAGTGGTTCTTCAAAATTGACTTATGTTCGAGTTACCACCACCTCAGGGTAAGAGAGGAATACATTTCGAAGACAACTTTCCAAAGAAGGTACAACCACTTTGAGTACTTGTTCATTTCCTTCGGATTGACCAATTCTCCAACAGTCTTTATGGAACTCATGAATAAGGTGTTCCACCAGTATCTCAACTGATTTTCCATGGTGTTTGTGGATGACATCCTGATTTATTCTAGATCTCAAGATGATTATGTGAATCATATGTGATCCCTTTTGGGCACCTTACGGGATCACAACCTATATGCAAAACATCCAATGTGCACATTCTGGATCAGGTAAGTGAGGTTTCTGGGGAATGTTGTTTCAGAACAAGGGGTTTCCGGGGACATTAATATGATTTTTTCTCTTATTTCATGAGATCAAATGATCAATGTGTTTGAGATCGGGATTTATCTTGGACTAGTAGGCTATTACAGCATTTTTTTTGATATTTCTCAAGGCTTGCCTCCTCCATGACCACACATACTCTAAAAGGGGTGAAATTTTAATGGAGTCCACGGTGCTAGAAATCCATCAAGTTGTTGAAGTAGTGGTTGACCTCTACACCTTTGTTGATATTAAAAGAGTATTGGAAGGGATATGTGGGTTATTTCGATGCTTTAAGTATGGGCCTCGGTTGTGCCCTCATGCAGGATAATCATGTGGTGGCATATGGTTCTCGCTAACTCTGGCCAGATAAGAAGAGTTATCCAACACACAACTTGGAGATGGAAGCAGTGATGAACGCCTTGAAGACATGGAATCATTACCAATTTGGGGAGAAATATGTAGTCTACTCTGACTACAAGAGCCTAGCTTACATCTTTATGAAGAAGGAACGAATCCTGAAGCACCATCGTTGGATCGAGTACTTGTAGGGGTTCGACTTTGATGTTGTCTATTCCCATCGGAAGGGAAATGTGGTGTAATATTCCTTATATAGGAATGTTACAGTGCATGATTTGTGGAAGTCCAATGATGAGTGTACTTTGATGGGGCTCTTTACCCAGATGCACTTGGAGAGTAGGGAGCACAACGAAGGTACTTTCTTAGCTAGCATTCAGTTGAGTCCCACTCTTTTGGAGTTGATTTAGTTGGAGCGGCCCAGTGATGGGTTGTGTCAGCGATATATGTAGTTTCATCAGGGTGGGGAGACTTCTACTAATTTTTTCTTGTATATAAAAATGATTTTGTGCTTCAAGGGTCTTGTCGTGGTGTCGTTTTCTCTGTGCAAGGTGGTGATGCATTATATCCACCAGTCTTAGTAGTTCGTCCATCCCAATACAACCTAGAATTATTATGATGTTCATCCACAATTCTGATGGTTCGGTATGATATGAGACCAAGATGATTTTGTTTCATTATGCTATACATTTTAGTTGGTGATATTAGACAATCATAGAGCATTTGGGTCACTTCAGTCATTACCCATACCTACCAAGAAGTGGGACGAGGTCACCATAGACTTCATTATTAGATTACATCATACACCTCGGAGTAAGATTATTATTTGAGTAGTGATTGAATTCTTGACCATATATGCCAACATTATTCTAATCATAGATATAGCTAAGGTGGATGAGTTGGGCCAGTTGTATGTTCAGAAGGTGGTGAGACATCATGGTGTGCTGTGAACAATTGTTTCTGATAGGGATCCCCAATTTACCTATTGATTTTGGGAAGGCCTCCAAAGAGAATTGGGACTAAAAATAAAATTTATTAGGGTATACCATCCTCAAATGGATGGTCAAACAGATCGGGAGAATCAAATTCTTGAGGAAAATTTTTGTGCATTTGTCTTGGACTTTGAAGGATATTGGGATTTCCATTTAGGAACGGTTGAGTTTACTTTTAATAACAGTTACCAGTATTTCGTTAGATTTTAACCATTTGAGGTGATCCATGTCCTTCCATGTCAGTCTTCTTTGTGTATGTTTATGGTATACAAGGCCCCACTTTTCGGACTGATCCATGTTCAGGAAACATCTTAGAAGTTCAGGTTGATTTGACAATGGTTGGTGACAGCTCTGAGGTGTGACAAATATTATTCAGATCAGAGGCATCATGATCTTTAGTTTTTAGTTGGGGATAGTGTTTTCTTGAAGGTGGACCATTTCTTAGGTCACCATCACTTGTGAATGTAGAGGAAGCTAACACTGAAGTATGTTGGGCCTTTCAAGATTACTTAGAAGATCAGAAAAGTGGAATACAAGTTTTATTTATTAGCTCATTTGCCATCGATTCATGACATATTCCATGCCTCCCAATTGAAAAAGTATAATCCTAAAATTTCACATGTGTAGAATAAGGTGGATTAGAAGAATGAGCCTGACTAATCAGTATTTGTACGGTTGGTGTAGATAGTGGATTCTCAAGAGAATGTGCTTCATTGAAATTTTATTCCCTTGGTCTGAATTCTATAGAAGCATAGGAATGAAGTGCATGGGACGTGGGAGTGGAAGACGTGGGTTGAGTAAGAGTTCCCTTTTTAACTCTATAATAAGGCTTCAAATTGACTTTCTGGGGTAGTAATGTTTTCATGGTGGGGAGAATTGTCACACCAGGACTTTGCACTGCATTATGTTTCTGATTTTTATTTCTATCTTACAATTTTATCTCCATTTAAAAAAATTGTTTGCTCGAAATGCGGGCTGATCCCAAATAGAGTTTTTTATTTTTCCACTAATAAATGAGTTTTGTGATTTTACTCTTAGTTAATGGAACTAAAATTATTATTATTATTATTGTTATTATAATTTTGAGTTATAATTTCCTTTTAATTTTTATTTTTTTTATTTCCAATCTCCTTATTTTTATTTTAAATTATTCCATCTTTTCTTTTCCTTTTTATTTACTCTTATTTAATTTTTTCTATATTTTCCTTCCTCTCTTTTTTTAATTTCTTCTATCCTCTCCCTCAACTTTCCTCTCCACCCGCTACACATAGTATTCAATCAATATCCCCTCTTGTCACGTGCGAACTCCCTCCATCACCCCCACTAACCCTAATTCCCCTCCTCCTCCACTATGTTGGGCCACCCTCCTCCCTCCTCCAAACATTCATACCACACTTCCTTTCCCTACTCCAACTCTGAATCGCACCACCATCCTCCCTCCTCTAGACAGCCGTGCTACACCCTCCTACATCGCCGGGATAGCCACGCCACACCCTCCTCCCTCTCGCCCACACTACCTGCCCTCATGTCGACCCTC
Organism: Viscum album; assembly: GCA_963277665.1. Taxonomy (NCBI): domain Eukaryota; kingdom Viridiplantae; phylum Streptophyta; class Magnoliopsida; order Santalales; family Viscaceae; genus Viscum; species Viscum album. The sequence continues at coordinate 1,444,872,126 of OY728165.1, read as the reverse complement.
TATTTTTGGTTGGATTTTTCCTGTGAAATGCATCTCTAACACTCCCATCTTACTAGGGTTCCAATTATTCTTACTCATCATTGGTGCATGCACCCTATTTTGGTTATTTCATTATTTTTAGGGGTTGTGGGGTTGGGGTTTTTGGTTTCAGTTAGCTTGATTCTAATGAAAATGGGTTAATGCATTTTTAGGGTGTTTTTTAGTTTGTTTGAGATGCATTGGCATGCGATGGTCCATATGCACCAATTTTGAGAAGCTTGTGACACACCAATAGGTTATTCCACACAAAAATATTAACTGATCAATTAAATTATTTATTTATTTAATTGTATATTTTTTTCGATTAGTTTAAATTTTATGAAATTTTTTTCACTAAGTGTTAATGTCTATTTAATTTATTAGATATATGTTGAAGTGATGTGGCATATTTGTATTGTAAAAACCTTTTGGAACTGATTTACTATTCAATTTAATCTATGTAGTTAGTGTGTTAAGAAGTTCAAATGATGTAGTTTATGTTTTGGTGTGGTGCAAAGATGTTTTTTATCTTGGAAAAGGTTTTGAGTGAGCTTTACCTTTAAGATTATTCAACATCTTAGTAAATTGCTTAATAAATTTTCTTAGTGTTTTGAGTAAGTATAAAAGTGTTTCATAACTACATAGCTAGATTAATTAAATGTGCATGTGGCCTGAATTATGATCTAAAATGATGTTTGTGTGTAAATGGTGTTTTTTTGTACAACGCTCTATTTGGATTTTATATATTAATGTGTCATGTGATTTGAACATGTAATTTAAATGAGAAAAAAAGATGGAAGCCTAGGGGATTTCATGGGGGACTAGTACTTGTGGGATAGTGATCCCGAGGTGACATGACTCAGTTTCACTAGAATGATTGATGATTGAAACATTTAATAAACATATGAATGTCTGAGGGTCATGGTTCTTAAGCCATGTTATCTTAGGGTCGTTGTTTTTAAGACAGAATTTCTAAGGGTCATGGTTTCTAGGAGACGTTTCACTTAGTCACAAATTTTGAGGGCCCTACATGTTACTAGTACTTATAGGACCGCTCATATCTTTGAGTGCTTCAGGTTTCCTAATGTACACAAATGTGTCACTTGTAAAAACTACATAAGAAATGTGTTTTGTTTTATTTTAAAAATGGAATGTCTATAAAGTTGTTTATTGAAAATAGTTTTCACTAAATTTGTTTAATCATTTATTTATCTTCATTATTTATTATTTCAAGTGAATTTCTATATTTTAATATTTGTGCGTAGAATATATTCTTAGTGGTATCATATTGGGTGTCACCTTACACACTACTTACACTGTTGTGTGTAAGAATATTTGATTATGTCTGGTATAATAAAAGGTCCAGATTTCGGGAGTGATGGTTTGGGTTTCTAGTGGAATTCCTAGCATGGCATCGTGGAGATGGCATGAGGTTTGATCCTCTATCCAGGGCTGGTTTTTGGGTTGGTTTTTTTGATACCATAGTTCTTAGTTGTTTGGATTTGACTGTAAAATTGTAACTAATATTTTGGTTATCGATTTATAGGATCATTTGGTTGTGACCTTCAGTTTTGGTTACCTTTTTCTTTTTGGTTGTTTTATTTATATTTCTTTATATGGGCAAATCCTTCCCAATCATCATTTTGATACCATGGTACTTGTACCAGCCCATTGGGATTTTGAACGCATTGTGTGCCCTGTAGGAAGCTGGGTTGGGCACTGATTGGATGGCGACCCAGCTTGGTTTGTGATAGATAAACTATAAACAGGTTATTAAAAATTTAAAAAACATCCACATATTTATTATATATGATGTTAAATGGTTATCTTCAAAAATCATAAATGATGTAAGGGACTTCATCTCTATATCCATTTATTGGGGAATATTTTGATGATATATATAAATATTACTTAATAAGGTGTAAATACATCCAGAATAACATGTTATTCCATTAATGTATTTTTTTAAATGTTTGTAAATTTTTTTCAGTTGTTATTCTTTCATGGGTACTATGATTCATATGTTTACAAAGGTATAATTGATTTTTTATTTTAAAACATTCTATAATAATTTTTTATTTATAAATATCTTTTTTTTTATTTCACATTTTTTGAAAATGTTTTTTATGGACATGGGAGCATAGAAAATTGAATTATTTTCTTTATTTTAATTTAATTTCAAAAAATAGAATTTCTGCATGGATTTTGTGATTTTAATTACAAATGAGAGAAACAATGTTCTATTTTATCATATATATTGATAATAACTTTTACACCAATATAATTATTATTTTAATGTTTTTCTTCAATTTTATGAATTTATGATGTATTTGAAGAAGAAAAATACTCCCATTTTTATATGCAATTTGGGTATGAAAGTAGGTTTTAAAAATAAAATTGATTTTTGTTTTCAAAATTGGGTTTTAAAGGGAATTATTTTCTTGATATTAAAGGGATAATTTAATTAGTTAAAAGTGTTATCCATGTTTTTATAATAAATATTGATAAAATAAATGATTTTATTCATTAAATGTCCTTGAACATTTTTTAAGAAGTGTCGAGTCCCTACAAAACTAATGGGTGATATCATTTTATCTTATAATATGGGTGAACCAAAATAGAAATGTGTGTTCCAGATATAGCTTTTACGTTGGGTGAAACTAGATAATGATAATATGCCTTGGTCAGATATTATATTCTCTATAGAATTATATTGGAACTTCTACATATTTTTATTCTAGTCTATAAGTGATATAAAAAGTTTTTATTAGGTATCTATGAGATGATATCCCAATAAACCTAGATGAATTTTATATTCTTGATAATGAGTGTTCATAGAAATCCTTTTTATTTCGAGAGGTTAAAAATTTATTTTTTTAAATGAATGAAAATTACCTATTATGTAAATAGTTATGTTTTTACAAAATAGTTTTTCACAGGTTTTCATGTTTTTCAACAGACTAAGGATTTTTAATATTTTTTCTATGACTTACTAAGAACATTATTCTCTTACCATGTTTTTAGAATGTTTTACCATTGATTTATTTATGAGAATGGAAAGAGAATAATTCAAGGTGAATGTTGAGAACAATTTTCATGAAAATAAATCATGTGATATTTTAAAATATTTATATTATTGTAAAATACATAATAATTAAATTGATTCTAATTTTTATTATATGGGTTTTTATGGATGAGTTATGACCTAATTAAATAAAATTATAAACCTAAATATATACATAAATATAAGAGAATTAATTCTTGAATTAAAAAAGAATATTATTTCATGTTTAAGGATATGTCATTATAGTTGGTATCAGATGTAAATTTGGATATATATAGAGTTTATGAAAAGGATAATATCATACCCTTGGTGTAATTTATTATTATTTTAATGAAAAAATGATATATAATATAATTTTTACAATGAAATTTCATATATAATATGAAATTAATGAATAGTTTCCCCCATTGGAAACAAATAAGTTGTAGTGGTATTGCAATGTGATGAAATTATCCTTCTAAATCACCATATAAAATTTGTTGAAATTGGAACCTAACAGTTCTTATAGTAATGATTTATTTGGAAGCCAAAATTAATGGTTGGGTAATCCATTCTAGATAAGAATATGATCCTCCATGAATTAACATTCCTAAATTAGATCTTTACTTGAGAAACAATCCTAAAGAATTTAATGGATTACATATATTAATGGCATATGAATTATGGTTAAATGTATTAGATAATATATCTTATGTCATGGGTTATTTAGAACATCAAACTCTCATCCTTTCCATTTATCATTATGATGAAGAAGAAAATCGATAGTGATTATTGGTTAATAATACATGAGAGAGATAATAGAAATTGTTTGGAATGTGAAACATTTAAGACTCATTTTCATGAGAAATATTTCACTTATTATGTTTTATTGTCGACGGAAAAATAATTCCATGAATTTAGAAAAAGAGATGATGATTATACAACCATGTATGAATATAATTTCACAAGAAAGGTGATGTAGGAATTTTATTTTGTTCTGCACAGGGATAAAAAATTAATATATTTTACTCATAATTCATCCCATGTCTAAAAAAAATTGTATCAATGATAATATAAAATATATGGCTTTGAGGACACAAAGCCAATATCCCGTAGAGAGAACCATACATTGTTATATTGATATAGATACAAGATTCAAATCCCAAAGGTCAGGTCTGTTTAGAAGTGTTGAATAACTAGATACATACATTTTATCCTTATTAAATTAGTAATCTAATATAAATCACAATAATTTAATTTAATTTCATCTCTGAATTCATTCAATCATTTCAACTTCAAAACCTGGGGAAAATAGAACAAATAAAAGGTTGAGATGACATGCTCAAAAAGGGAAAAATATTATGGAAGCATTCATGAATATATAAAAATGAATCATAATCAATGTGGAAACAAATATATAAATAAAATAAATTCCATTCAATAAAAACAGATTAATTCATTAGAGGATAATGAGTAATCATTAAAGAAAATTAAATGATTAAAAAGAAATCATTTGATAAATAACTTGAGCATAGTCTCGAACTCAAGCTAATATCATAGTGAAAATCTTATGGATAATAATTAATGATATTTTCAATATGGAAATGATTAATAATTTTAACTCCATAATCTATGAAATCCTATTACCATTACCATCATGACCATTCATGAGAAAAATTAATCATTATGGGTAAAAACCAACTTAATTTGGATAACTTTTTCATCTCATGAGACTATCAATGTATCGTGGGGTTAAATATAATCCCCAACAACAACACATGTATATATGTAAAAATAAGTAATAAAATATCAAAATAATTTATTTATTTCATAAATCAATATTCCATATCAATATGTATCTATATAGAGTTAAAGATACATATTGTACATTATTTCCCCAGTTAATTGAATAACATTAAAACTAAACTCAAGATGAAAAATTTGTATATGTATAATGAAATAATCATATCTATGATATAAAAATTAATTATATAACAAAATAATTAATAAATTATAATAAAATATAAAATCATTATAATATACACCTGGGAAAATAAAACTGGTGCATAACATCAAATGTATTCCTCAATGAAAGAAAAATGACATAATTTCCTATACGAGGGTCATGAATTTAATAAAATGAATGTATTATGGGTCTTCACTATATATACCCGTAAAAAATTTATAGAAATAGCATAATATAATAAAAATAAATTTTATACATAAGCTTACCATGAAATAATCCATGAAATATAAGTTTAACCTGGTGAATGAAAATTAAGTTAAAAATACCTAAATCTTATATAAAAAGTAGAATCATATGAACTATAAAATAAATAATTATCAAATATAAAATTTACTACCATGATGATTAAGTGATTAATTATATTATATATTAATGGGATGTATACATACACCACAAAAAAATAAGTTTCGATTAAAGATTTTCTCACAGAAATAAAAGTTGGTTGACAAGACAATAATATTATGTTCAAAAGAATTAATCACTTTTAATTAATGCCCATGATAAGAAAATTATATTAATTACATAATTATTTGATAACCTTATAGGAATATATTTTATTTATTATAATTTTATTCTGTTCATTTATGGTCATTTAGATGAGTAATAATGTTAAACTTCGTTATTGCGAGAGCATTTGTTTCATTATATCATAAATAGATTGCTTTTGTATAATTATGGAATTTCATATAAAATTGGAATAATTATTCTAACATTTAATATAAGAGTATTAATATTCTTTCAGGATTTTTAATGTTCATATATATCATTTTTAACATTAGTTTTATTTATTATAGAAAACATTAATGAAAACTTATTAGTTAATTTTGGCGGTTTTTTCCACCATCTTGAACATGTTTATTTTATTTATTATTTTATTTATATAATTGTAAAAAACATTAAATAGGTTGTAATAAACATATTAAAATATTTTTTTAACCATAAAATTGGTTTTATTACCATCCTTGATGGGGGTACTGAAAAAAAACTCATCATCCACAAAGGCGATAAATTGACACCTCATATATGATGTTTTCATTTTCAGAATTAAAAATAGAGGAGAAAAAATTTATGATTAATATTACATTAAAAAATATATAATTTCGATATATATATATTTTACTATAGTTAACTTTATAAATTAGATATGGTAGGTTATGAGAGCATAAAAATGAAACGAAATTAAAAGCGAATGAATGAGGATTTTTCCTCTTGAATATTTTCTCCTTGGGAGCCTCTTAAAGACAAATGGGTTTGGTCATCTGATAAAAAAATCAAGTATTGCACATGTAGAAGAGTCTTGGTAAGGGAATATTTAGAATTTAGACAAGCTATAGGACTTATATGGTGTGATGAGAATTAGTGGTGAGGGGTGATATTTATAGTGCTAGGGGTGGGGTGATTTTGATTATTTTATTCATTTGTTCATTATTTTTTGCTCAAGAAAATCAATTTTATTGATTCATGTGACTAGGAATTCAAAACTAATTCAAGTGAGTTATTTATAGTGGTTTCTTAAACATTTATAGCTCAAAACACCATGTATTTTTCTTAAATTGTAAAATACCATAAATTAGTATATTTCACTAATCCGCAAAAAATAAACTATTTTAGAAAATTCCAAAATATTATCAATATATATTTATCAATTTTCTGATTTCTAAAATTATACCCATTTTATGAAAATAATTATATATATAGGATAAATTAAATTTAAAATTATAATATTTATTTATTAAAAAAAATCGATTTTTAGATTATAATAGATTTTATGACACTTGGAATAATTAATTATGTTGTCATAAAATTATATTATGTTTATAATAAAAATTATATTACATAATGAATCTACTTTATAAAAATTAATATTCTTTGTAATCATTATATGAATAATAAAAATTTAAATAAAAATATACTTTTCACAAAAATAACAACATTTTATCTATCAAATTTAAACATTATTTACATATTCCATGATATAAATGTTATAATTTCTCATTTATGAGTTAATTATATTTTTTCTAAACTTCCATAGGGGAGGTTGTTATTATAATGGAAATTTTACTATTCATAACAGTCATATTACTATTCCAATGTTCAATTTGTTATTTAATAGGCAATCACAGTTTGTTTAAGCTTGTTATTTCAGGAAATGTAATCTATGAAATAGATTGAATTTATTGATGAAGATACATACCATAAAATCTAGTGGTGTAATAATATACCCTCTCAGAACATGTCTTGTGTATGGAATGTACCTCCCAAATAATGATATGTCAAAAAAATCATTAAATTTGGCGATACATGGTGTAATTTCTAATCGATGATATACAGATCCATTTATGTCTAGAATTTCATTTATTCAAACATACCATGGGAACATATTACCATTTATACTGAACCTTATGACACCCTTCAATGGATTTATCTTCATTATAACATGATTTACTTTCAATAATTTTATCCCAAAAATTTGGAGTATGACATTTATTTCTATATAATGCATTATATGAAACCATTTGAATACTTGAATGTAAACTATTATTATAATAAAACTATACAAAAGGTAAATGATTATCCCACATACCATGAATGTAAAGTTATCATCATCTCAATATATTTTACAATGTTTTAACAGTCCTTATAGATTATCCATCATTTTATGGATGGTAGGAGGTGCTCGAATAAAGTTCATTATTGCGAGACCTCTAAAGGCTTTTCATAAATTTTGAGGTAAAACAATGATCACAATTAAAAAAAATGATACAGCTAAACCATTAATTCATAAAACATCAATAATATTTGGTATTTATAGGTATTTGATAGGTAAATATTTTCATATAGTAATATACTTTTCCAATTTTCTATGACCATCAACAATGAAGCATATATCATCTTTCCTTTTAAGTGTACTTGGTAGTCTTCTGACAAAACCCATTATAATATCATACCAATTACAAATATGAATAGGTATATGATTAATTAATCTTATTAGATGCACTCTCTCAGGCATCACTTGCTAAAAAACATAGCATCTTGACACATAATCTGCAATTTCATGCATCAAATTATCTCACCAGAAATATTCCTTCATATCTCTAAAAATCATGGTACTCCCATGGGGTATCGAAACATTTGATCTATGAGAATAATTTATAAGAGTTTCCTTTATAATATAGGTATTTATAGAATCCATAACCTCTTTCCAAATTTCATAATTCCATCCTCACACATTAATTCTTCTCATTTTCCTTCCTTAATTGATTTTTTTCATGTCATATAATTATATTGAGAACTTTTAATATTACCATATATATATTGGTTTAAAATCATTTAATACAGAGTTTTTCCACCCCATTCATAATATTTATTATATCAATAATTAGTAATTTCGTTGACATTAGATCTTTGTCAATATTCATTTTGGTTAGAACTCAATGATCATTCCCACTAAATGCATAGTTTCTTTATTTGTTTTTTTGTGGTAGTTTTTTGAGAAATCATAGTCTTTGAGTAAATATATCCATCAACATTAACTAATGTTGTGTTAGTTTTAAATTGAGATTTACATAAAACTCATGTGATCCGTATATATATTACAAATTTCATAATAGATATTTTGTCTCCATATTGTAATAGAAAATATTATAGATAATATCTCATGATCATGAGTACTATATTTTTATTCATGAATGGTCAACAAATATTATGAATATGAAATAAATTTATCTTTTTTCATAAGGAAACAACCCATTCCTTTATTTTATGCATCACTGTATATCATAAACCCATCATTCCCTGATGGTAGAGTAAAAATTGGAGCATTTATAAATCATATTATTTTTTAAAAAAAATTGTGCATTCTTTTTTCCACACTATGATAACCCATTTACTTGTAATCATGGTTAACGAGTTATCCAAATCGTATTTTTTGAATGAAATTATGATAGTTACCTATTAACCTAATAAAATTACATACCTCAATTATATTCATTAGTATAGAACATTATTATAATGTGTTTATCTTCATGGGATCAACTAATATTCTATAATTAAATAAAATATGGCCAAGAAAATAAATTTCCTGATGCATTAATTGACACATGCTCAATCTACCAGATAAATATTTCCCCCTAAGAGTCTCATAAATGATCTAAAAGAAACTCTTTTAGTATTCATAGATTTTATAATATACTATAATATCACCAAGGAATACAAACAAATTATTAAGATACTATAGGAACATTCTGTTCATTAGATTCATAAAAACTAAGTGTGAATTTGTCAATCCAAATTCCATTAATATAAACTCATAATTTTAATACTTCATCTGAAAGTATATCATTAAAATATTATCCTTATTTAATCAAATTTTATGATATCCAGAACAAAGTTCAAACTTTGAAAAATAATGAGATCTGTGAAGTTGATCAAATAAATTATCAATTTTAGGTTGTGGAGAATTTTTCATTATCATAATTGTATTTATTTATCTATATTAGATTCACAACAAAATGGATCAATAAATCTCATTAACAAAGAGAATTGGGGATCCCAACATAGAAACACTAGGGTTAATATTTTCCTTATTACTCAACTCCTCTTGCTTAATATTCATCTCCAATAATTCCAAAATGTCTATTCTATACAGATCCTTTGATATTTGTTTTTCATTAAGGGTTATATCAATATTAAACTCAACCTCACACTCTAGGGTATGTCCATGTTCTTCCTTATAAAACACATCAACGTATTATTTTATAATTTTTATATACTCAATTTTAAGATTGCAGTATTTATTTCTATATGTTGTGTTGTATCACTATAAAATAATTTAATTAATTAGAGATAATTGAGATGTATCTAGTAAATATTTTGATAAAGATGATTCTTATTTAAATATAATAAATTATACATATTCCTCACAACTTTCAATTCCTCCCGCATGAAATAAATTTTCACATCATATTTTCAAATTTAGTCTACACTGAGGATTATAAAAACTATCGAACATAGGTGTGATGATAATTTCCAGAATGAAATCGTGTTTATATTCCATAATGGGGACATACCAACACATCATTTCTGCAACAAGTATTACATTAAGATTTTCGACTAAAAACATCCATATCAAATAAAAATGGATATTTCAATTTTTTTTGCAAAAAATATTTTTAAAAATAAATTAAGATTATATATAATCAAATTAATCATTATCTAAATTAGAAGAGATGATTAATATACCAATTAAGACATAATCAGGTACTTCTACCACACCTGTAGTGTTACCATAATCTTGGCCATCTCCCCTTGGCCTATTCTGTGGTGTATTCCCATGCTGCATGGGATGTTGGTTTGAATAACTCTCCATTTATTTATAGGTTAAGAACTGGATATCATTACTCTATTTCTCCTTTCAGTCATGAATCAAATTAAACATGTATCCACAATTTTAACACAACATTTTCCCTTCATACTTTTTCCTAGATGTTTTGCCCCTAAATTTTCACAATATTGAAAATGCTTCATTCACATATTCTTATTTTGTTTGATAACTTTATCATTTTCCTCATCTGACCTATTATTCGGTTCATTATCTTTGATTATATAATACCTAGAAAATCTAAGTTTTGTTTTGATGGAATATAGTACTATTTTATCATTTAAAGAAAATTTAATAGAATTCATTGCCCATCAAATATTTTAATTAAGACCATGAAAGAAATTATTAATTCTATTTTCCAAATCACATATCTAATCTTTAACATACCAAGAAAGTACTATGAATGTATCCTCATTCTATAAAATTATCTCTTCTTCCTTTAACTTGAATGTAATGAATTTTCTCATTATTTTAGTTCGTTTCTCATGAGGGGAATATTTGTTGAAGAAGGTTTGTTGAAAAGTTATCCATTACATGTCTTATATATCATCTTACTCTTGATATTTTGGTTCCATTTCCACCATTTAATTGTATATCCCTTGAGGAAATATACCTATAGTTCTACCTTTTTCTCTTTTACAACATCCCAATTCCAGAAATAACTATTCAAGGACATGATCCATTTCTCACCTACCATAAGATTAGTAGACCAATAACTATTAAGAATATATAAGTGGGGGAAATAACTATATTTTCAATATGTATTAACTCTCTTCATACTATTTGGTGGTATCACTAAATAATAGAACACATTGAGTTATCCTAAAATCATAATTAGTATTGAGCCACAAAATAAATATTCTTGTAATGGTAAACGTTTTTCAGATAAAATAAGTAATTGTTATTGTTCTGGCATTGGTTTTTTATTTAAAATTTAGTTCCCAAGTTATCATATAAAATTATTCTGATTCCAACTATGAAGACCGAGACACTAGTATCCCATAGATGGGGCCTTACATTATTGCATTGTAATAGATACAAGATTGACATACCATATGATAGATCCATTTCATAGTCACGAAGTGGAGTATACATATATTGTAACCTTATCACATTTATATTCCAATATAAATCATTAAAAATGAATGTAATTGTATCAATGGATTAAATCAACCATTCCAACTTCATAACTTGGGGAAAAGAGAAAAAAAGGTGAGCTAAAATTCTTAGTAGGGGTTATATATAATGGAAAATTTCATCAATAAATAAAAAATATACAAAATAAAAATATATAGTTATATATTACTTGTACAAGGTATAATAATTATGGTAATGTAAATGATTATAAACAAATGCAATTTTATCTATAACATGAGAAAAATATGATTCCACATAAAATATTGAAGTGAAAATTTTCTAGATAATAATGAATGATATAAAAATGACCAAAATTATTAAAAATTTGGATGCCATGATATCAGGAATCATGGTGAATTTATCATCAAGATCATTCACAATATGGTTTTATCATTATGGGTAAAAACCGAATTAATTTTTCCGTCTATGTCATTTTAGGACACTATCGAGGTATTGAGCATCTATCTATAACCAGGTGGCACCCATGTATGTATGTCCAATGAAATACTCAAATATTGAAATGATTGAGTTAACTAATAAATAAATTTTCCTTATACATAAGTATCTATATTGATTAAAAGACAGAAATGTAGATTTATTTTCATAGTTAATCAAATAACATTCAATGAAATCAACATATGAAAAATGTGTTTGTATATTAATAATAATTGTATCCATGATATAAGAAATATGTAGATTTAATGAAATATTATGTGAATGATGATCATATATAATTGGGTCATTATATACACCGTAGAGGAGAAAATGTATGAATAACAAAAAAAAAACTCTTTACAGAACAAAAATTGAGATAAAGCCCCATACAAGGATCATATAATTAATAAAATAAATAGATTATGTGAATTCAAAATAATTCCACATAATAAAATTAGAAATAAATCATAATAAAAACAGAATTCATTTTACACAAAACCTTAACATGACATAATCAATTATATAGATGTTTGACCCAATGAATGAAAATTGAGTTGATACATCCCTTACCATTTTGTAATCAGTCGAATTGTATTCCCCATGAAAGAAATAATTATCAAATAAATAATTTAATACCATGAATATAAGGTGATTCATGATATAATATAATAAATTTAATTATACATACACCACTCTCAATAAATATTTTGTGAATAAGGTATATCTCATATATATTAATGTTAGATGAAGAAACTCATAGATTATTTCCGAAAGCATTGTGAACTAGAAATTAATAACCTAGATAATCAAATGATATTCAATAATAAATTAAGTCAAAACATATTCACTATATATTTTATTTATTATTATTTTTTAGTTTAATTATTGACATTTTGATTAGTGATAATATTTAATATTTTTTCTTCCGACAAAGTTCTTTTCTTGGTTTCATGATCGATTCGTTTCTATATACATTTGGAAGGTATTGTGAAATTGAAGTAATTATAAATAATTGTAAATTATTTGTATTAATATAATTATATTTTTTATATTTTACATATATCATTTTAGTTTTTCAACATGAAGATTATTTATTAGATTACAAATTAATGAAAAATGACTAGTTTATTTTGGCAGTTTTTATGGCAATCGCAAACAAGTTTCCTTTTACATTAGATTAAATTAATATAATAATTCCAAAATGTTAAATAAGTTTTAATACACATATACATTTTTTATGCATGTATCTTAAATGAGATACATTGAGTAATTTAATAGGGGATCTATGGAGTGAATATGTAAATGAACAGAAATTTAAAGAGAATGAAGGAGGATTTTACCTATCAAATATAGTGTCTTTGGGAGCCTCTTTAAGACACTTTTATTTTTGTATTATGATAGTAAAATTATTTATAGGAAGTGGAGTAGAGTCTTAAGAAAGGTATTATGGAAGAATCTATACATGTTTCTCGGCATAGAACGTGTGAAGAGAGTGGGTGGTGAGGGGTGGTATTTATAGTGGGAGGATATTAGTGATTTTGATTATTTAATTCATTTGATTATTATTCTGGATGATGGATAAAATAAAGATAGATTTTGTGAAAATTTATAGTAACTATATCATTTGAGTTTCATGGAATCTATACTAGTTTTATGGAATATTTCTTCCATTAAATAGAATTGAATTGACCATAGTGGAGTTCGGTATTATTTTGTGTATGGATTAGATTTCATCTTATTATGCTAATATATATGGGAGAGATAATAAAGGATTATTTAATTATGTTAATACCTTTAAAAAATTACCATGTATCAATGAAATTGATAAGATAGGACAATGAACATTACAGAGATCATTTTCTTGAAATGAAAGAAGCTATTCAAATTATTTATGTGAATGTATTGAAGGAATACATTGATGTTTTGATGGATTATTTACCTATTTTTATTCAAAATATGGTGGATGAATCTAATATTGACTTAGTCTCCAATTATAATACTATATATAAACACTCATATCCAATTTCTAAAGTAGAACATTTGAAATTGAAAAATAAATTATAAGAGTAATTTGATATAGGTTTCATTTTACCTAAAGCATCACCATAAGACGATCCTATTTTTTTATTAGAGAGGATTATGGTTTAATGAGGCATTTCATTATTAATAGATATTTTAATAACATCCCTTCTATAAAAAATTTCATTTTCCTCTTATCTATGGTTTTATTGTTCGGCTATTGGGAGCTCATTTTTTATAAAGTATGAATTGAGAAATGGGTATAATCAGCTGGTGGTGAAGGAGGATGAAATTATGAGGACTCCATTTTGGAATCAATATGGGATTTATGGTTTTTTAGTTATTCACTTTGGGTTTTCTAATGGACCTTTTTTATCTATGGTCCTCATATATTGTTTATTTCTTGACTTTATAGAAACATTATTTATGGTTTTTATAAATGGAGATAGCTTTTTATGATTTGAAAAAACATTAAAAATGCCTTTTTATTCCATATTAAATAATGTTTTGTCGAGTGAAGATAATAGTTCTCCATTTTACATTCATCTTGGAAAGACTATGTTATACAGTTACCTTACTTAGTATTACTAGAGGGATTATATTAAAATAATTTTTTAATTATTATGTAGTGTTTAATTTATCATTAATTTAAAAAATAAATACTATAACCAAAGGAAATGTTTCAAAATTTTTTAATTACAATTTGAAAATAGAAAAAAAAATCAATCGATTTCATGGGTGGATTTACAAACAATTCCTTTGGGGACTATGAAATTTTGGTTCATGTTTATTGATTAGTTATCTATACACATTTCCTCCATACTAATTATATGTTGTATTTAAATCAATAATATTAAAATTATCTAAAAAATTAGTTTACATGGAGTTATTATCTCTATTATATTTGACTAAAATCCTAGATTTAGTTCTTATTTTTGGAAAATACATCAATAATTTTTGGGTACTAATTTAAATTTCTATATATATTTCCATCCTAAAACTAATGGTCCATCTAAGTGAATGATTCATAACATGAAAGTAATTTTTATTTATATTTGAATAGATTACAATGGAATTTGTGATAGGAATATTCCTTTTTTTTATTTTTCTTATCATAACTATTTTAATTATAGTAAACATATGTTATCCCATTAGTCATTATATGGAAATGGATGTCAAACATTAACGTTTTTGATGAAATTGTATAGTGGATGTAGATGTGACAATATTAGATGGGGGTAATAGTTAAGAATGTTTATTTGATTTAGTAATATGTGTGTATGGATTAGAATCAGCGGAAAGGATATAAAGATAACAAAAGGGAATGTCATTATTTCTTGGTAGGTAATTATGTTTATATTAAATTATCTCTATGGAAAAGTGATGTATATTTTTATAAGAAAGAGAAATCTAAATCCATTTTTTATCAAATTTGATGAAATACTGGAGAAGTTTGGGCTAGTTTCTTACTAAGTGGATTTTCCATTGAGTATCTCCCTTATAGAAAAACATTCAGTTTCAATGTTAATAAATTATGTTATAGCTTCATTTCATGTTTTGACCACTAAAGTATTATAGTTGAATGGAAAAGACTCTTATGAGGGATATAATGCTCAGTATATTGATCATTGAGTGAAATATTTATGGAATATGTAGATTAAAATTTTTATAGTTTTGTGAAAAAATAGTATGATTGAAGGGGAAACATTGGAATAAAAAATTTTATTAGGGAAAGATATCTCTACATGTTTAATAAGTGAATAAATTTTCATATATGTAATTTCAAAATGTTTGATGAATTTATCTTCCTTAGTAATGATTAAATATATAATTTTCACTTTCATTAATATGAATTTGGTTGTGATATTATTTATAAAAATATTATGTGATTTTTTATTTAAGAAAAAAATAGTTTGAATTAAACTATTTTTATATGGTTTTATTTAAAATAATAATTTCTAAATTATATAATTTTTAATTGGAACGAGAATATCTTTCCTTAAATCATCATATCAATATTAGACTAGGGTGAAACCTAGTTTAATAGGGATAAATATAAAATAATTAGAATTAAAACGACATAAAAACAAGTTTAAATTCTATTTAATATCCATATCGTAACCTTATTGTGTTAAATGATCGATAATGACCTATATTGGAATTTATTGGTTGGTGGAAAATGTGGGCACACATATTTATTCTAAAAAATAACAATTGTTCCACTAACCAAACTTATAAAAGGCCAACTACCTATCATATCTTCTTCATACAATAAATGTCACAAACTATCCCAGGTACGCTAGTAACTAGACAACTAAGACAGTAATTAAATGGCTTGAATGAAATTCCATATTCCCAAGAGTTTGTGAATAGAACCTAGAATCTTAAAAAATGAAAGTGGGAATGAGTTTTACACAAACATTGAAGAAGAAAGATAAACATGTTACAATGATTAAAATAAAAAATCAATAGGTAGAAGTGTAATTGAAGTAAAACCTGAATAAATATCCAAAATTACAATAGAAAATACAAGAAAACAAAAAGGTAAAGAACCCACATTCCAACGGAAAAAACTCTCCAAGACAAAGGAGCAACAGCTACAACCACCACCTTATGGTTCCTTACACTTTCTCAAACCACGGTTAAGATAATCTACATATAACTGAAGGCATAGTAACGGTGTGATGTAAAATCATAGTAGGGCCCTATCAATGATTCCATAATTAGAAAAAAAACATTTAATTAACCAAATTAATAGTTTTATATATTAAATAAATAAGAATTTCATTTCCAAAAATATTTAAAAATTTATATCTTTTCATTTCAAATTATGGAATCACTTTAAATAATCACTTAATAAAATTTTTATATAAAATAGTTTGTATAAATTCTTAATACATGTTAAATTGTTTCAAACATTGGCATACATTTCGAAAACAAACAATGAAAAAATTTCCATTTACGAAAAGGTACAATAGTTCTATGTTATGGGATCCTCACACAATCATGGGATTATTATAAAAATGTGTACAAACGTCCCTAAATACTAAATATAGAGGACTCATATTTATCCTATTGAATAATAAGATGTGCAATTAATGTTTTTGTCATTGTAGTGAAACATCAAACATTTGCAAGGGAAATTACAACCTTGTGTGTCTGTCCTAATTGATTACTAATAATGTCATCTTTATTGTGCTATAATATAATATAAAACAATAAATTTATTTGAATAGAACCTTAGAAAATAATTCAAACCATTTTACTTTTCAAAAAACGATAGTTCATAAATTAAAAACCAAATGATATATCTTTAATCCAAACATTACTTTTCCAATATAAAATAAATGGGTTTCAATAAAAACCATTTAGTGCCATTATTTTCAAACACAACCTTAAAATCAACTTCTTAAATTCAATTTTTATAATTTTTATTCAAAAAATGAAATTTTCTGAAAAATTCTATCAATTTCACAAACACGCCCTTATTAAATAGAATTGAGGGTTTTCCATAATTTGTTCCAAATCAAATATTAATGTACAAATTCAATCTAAATATGATTTTTAACAAATAAATTGAATTAAATTTTAATAAATTTAATTTAAATGAAAAAATCAATTTTAAATCAAGAAATTTTGGGTTAATAAAATTTTAATATGAAAATGGAACCATCTACATCAGGATCACTCAGTCACAAAACAATAAGACATATTTGGGAAACTCAAATGAATAATATCGACAACACTGATATAATAATCATACTAAGAATCAAGATCCAAAACATATGCGATTAGAACCTCAAAAAACTCAATGATATAATATAATCTAGGGATGAAAGGGGAGGGAATGGTAGAGAGAGACGTAGAAGAAGAAATCTATTGTGTAGAGATCGAGAGTTGTTCTCCAAGCCTTAATCTACTTCTAGAAGGGTCTAAAATGTAAAAAATTGTTTCTTGGTAGTTTACCTAGAATTATAATTCAAAATGGGTCGAATTAGGTTCGCCAAGAGCTCAGTAAAGACTTTTGAGACTTTAAAAAAATCAGATTAAAAAATCTCATACATACTTGTAGCAAGGCAGGGTCGGATGGTTAGATAATACCCTGCAACCTAGATTTGTGCCTCTACTGATGGGGTCAGACGATTTCTTCTAGCTGAGTGCATAGTTTTTCAATCCATGTTCAAACCATGAAAAACTTTACTACCTTGATTTTTACAGTTTTCACTACATGGTGAACAGTTTGGGAAAACCATTCAGTAACTGTTCACAAACCACAATCCTTTCAAAATTTCTAAATTTTCACCCAAAACACCCCTAAATAAAACCCAACCAAATAATAATCAAAAAGGGGTTCGGGAATAAATTAAAATAGTAACAAGATTTAACTATTAAAAACCATGGGATCAGAAATTACTTGCCAATGTATCTTAATTAATCTTCTGAACAATATAGATCCCCTAATATGAAAATAATTTTATTATAGTAAGGATTTTGGTTCTTACCTAATGAAATTATCCAATGAAGAAGAATAATGCTTAACTGAGTTTTTTTGTCTATTTTCCAACTCCTTATAACATTATTTAAATTTCATTATATAAAAACACAAGTATATTATAAAAAATTAATATTTTTATGTTATTTTTTATAATAATATCAATCTCAATTTCCTTAAAATGGGATAAAAATCTATCATTCGTGTGTTAGGAGGACTCCCACATCACAAACCAATGGAAATAATTTTCCATAATTTCCTCTCATGACACGTTGTAATGAAAATTTTAAATAATTATATTATATTTTATCATTTTTATACTTCAATAAATATGATATCACATGTAAACTTTTACGTTATGTTCAATGGTGTATATGATGATGTCTCTCGTGTGTACAAAAGACTATTGCATGACCAAATGATGTGATTTTTTTTCACGAATTATTTCCAATAAATTAATTAAGGAGAAATTCAATTTATATTTTTGATATAAATGAAATCATTATTATATTATAAACATATTTCTTATTCATAAAATAAAATATATCACTTTTCCTTCTACACTAATAAATGATAATGTTTTTCATGAGTTTTTGTCGACTACCACCTCTATGATGTGACGTGACTTTGTTTTCATCACTAAAACAAATGGATAATATATATTAGTATATTTATAGAAATAATAAATAATTTATGATATTATGATCATTCTGTAATGATTAAATAAAACACAACAACCATCCATAATAATCATTGAAATTTAGGAACATTTCTTATGCGTACGTATGACCTTCCGTCTTCATTATTGTACCAAACATAATTATTCCAGGCCATTATTCACAATAGATATTAAAATTATAATTTATCTATAAATATGATAATTATATCATCATTATTATTATCGAGATGTTGAATATTTTCATATTTGACCAATACTCAACATACAATAATTATTTTTGTTATACATGTCGAATGGGATCAAAAAATAATAAGTAAAAATAATAAATTATATAATCATTTGTGAAATGGTAATTAGTTGAATAAAAGAAATAATAAAAAGGAAAAATTATATCAGTAATATATATTATTAAAATATATTAATTAGTATGGAAGATAATGAATGAACGTTATGAGTCAAGCTCAAGGTAAGGGACTTCGTCTCAATTTTCATTCATTGGGGAATATTTTGATGTTATGAACCTATATTATTGTATGATGTGTATATATATACCATTTGACATATTATATTGTGAATTTATATATTCTCATGTTATTTATTGTTTTTTAATGTTATTCTTTCAGGGGTCTTATGATTCAATTACTTCAAATTTTAAAGGTTACTTTTCTATAAAAAACTATCTTTGAATGTTTTTGTTTCCAAATCTCTATTTCTTACATGTCAATATTTTTAGATTTAATTTTATAATTAAATTACTATTTTATAAAGGTAATTATTTTATTTCTATCATTTTTTCAAATATTCAAAAAATTTATGGAATGTGATATTTTCTTTGCAAACAAAGAAAGGAATCTTATATGTTAAAATATATGGTGAGAGTGAAATTTTATCCACCATAACCACTATTTTATGTATTGATTTAATTGCATTATATAATTTTTTTATTTAAAGAAATACATCATTCCTAATTTTTGGGCATTTTTGTTTTGTAAATGTGGTATTAAATGAAATGTGTATTTTGATATTGAATAATACTTTTAAAAGAAACTATCTTGTTAGTATAGAATGAGAATTTCATATGAATTTAAAATAGTTTCTCAAATGTCTTATGCTAAAAATGTATTAAAATAATATTGGTTATTCATGATATAGTCCCTCTAAATTTATTTTGGCTGGTTGATCCCATTTATAGCCCATGAGTGAGCTTGTTATAACATATATACTGAGCACCCCAAATAGAACCCGATGAGCCTATTATTTCTTATATGATGAGTGCACCAAGATAGTGCTCAAATGCTTCAGGTAATGATTATGATATATGCAAATTTATATGATATGTTTTCCATATTGTTATTATAATTGGAAAAGTTTAATAAATATATAATAAGGGTTCTATGAGATGATGTCCCGAGGAACCTACATGAATTTTCTATGGATGATAATGTGTTTTCATGGAAATCATTTGTTTTCAAATGGTAATCTAAATTGACCTTCTAAAAGGATGATAAGACTATTTTTAGGTAACAATATATGCTTTTCAGATATGGTTTTTCTGTGTTTTCATGTTTTTCAGTAGCATAACATTTATTTTTATTTTACTTCCCTTGTTGATATATTTGTGCTCATCCCATTTTTTAAAAACATTTTTGAACAGATTTTAAGGATGGGTATGGGAAAATAATAACTTAGGTTATATATTGTTCATATTATAAATCAAATCAAATTATGTTTTATTTTAAAAATAATAATGTTACTGGAGGATCAAATACTAATTGAATGGGTCAAATTTTTTGTTATACGGGTTTTTTATTCTTGAGTTATGTCATAATTCTCCAAATATCTCAACCTAAAATAAAACTCAAATATAGTAGAATGAATTATTTACTTATAATTCATGATTTTATAGTGGTAATGACTTTTTAATTATAATAGTTAAAATTGGAATAATGTAATTTTATATTCACATAATATATTAGGAGAAACCGAATTGGTTAATTGCATTCCTTTACCCAATCCATTAGAGAGCTATAATGGGATCACCTAAGCATTGTTTATAATGGAACCCGTAATACTCATAAAAAAATCCCAAGAACCAAAATATAAATATAGTATATATAGATTTCACATAAAGAAAAATACCATTTAAATATACATTATTGTTTTTATTTCTTGATTAACCTGTAGAAAGAAAATAGGTAAAAATTTAACATTCAAAATATCATAATATAGCCAGAGAAATAATGAGGATAGTATCAAAAAAAATAATACCATTGTAATATAGAAATGTTAAATGGTTTTAGACACTGATGAATAGAAATAATTTAAAAAATATTATTTAAAACATTCTCGATGAAAATAAGCTTTCCATTTTGAAATCACTGATTAAAAAAATTAAGAAATTATAAATGATAGAATTATCATTTAAAATAATATTGTAAACATGTAAATGAATATTCAATTAAATTATTAGTACATATTCAGTGAAAATCATAAATCATAGTATGAGATATAAATATTCATTTTATATTGTTGAAATAATAATAAAAACTATCTCATTTTAAAAAATGGGATGGAGTTTCTTTTTATATTTTTTTTAATAGATACATGGGTAAAAATGACATTAAATGATCATAGGATAATAATAAAACCCATTTTATAAAATATAAAATAATGATATGGATGGAAAAATTATTTTTACGGGAAACATTAAATGATGATTTATTAATGAAATTCACTTATTTTGAGTCTAACTTGTCACATATGATATTTACATTCCTAATGAATATATACAGGTTAATTATTTACATTCTTTTTTTTTCTAATATTTATTATTTTTATTATTTTATTTGTTATAATGATATAGTTATTTATGTAATGAATTTAATTTACATCAGATGTCTTGATGTTATTTAGATCGTAAGTTCAAAATGAATAAGGTATGTTGATTGTGATCAATGTGGAAATCACTCCACCATCTATAGAACAAAAATGATGTCATAACCATCTCATTTGTACATTAGTTATAATTTTACTTCAAACAATTTTGTGTGGTTTTTAAAAATGGTGTGTTACAATATTGGTAATTGTAGGCTAGGAAAATGCATGAAAAAATGTCCATTTTTAATAATAATTATATAAAGAACATAACAATTATTTTGTCATTAAAAATGATAATATATTCATTAAAATTATATTACATATTTAAATAAAATTATATATATCTTCTATGTGATGTGTTGATAAAAAATGAATCGCATCACATCATGGAGGTATTAGTCCACAAAAACGTTTGAATAATATTAATATTTTATAGTGAATGGAAAGGTGATAAGGTAAATGATATATTATATTTTTATTATGATAAATATTTAATTAATATTATATATATATTAATTCCAACATTATATTCATTATTGAGTTACGGTGATAGAAAACAAATTATAGTGGTCTGCAAGGATACATTCTACCAAACACATGAATGATGAATTCCTCTCAGATTTGATGGTGGATAGAGATGAATATAGGTAATTAGATTAAGATAATTACATATCATTATATGTGTAATACTAGAGTTATTATTTTTTCATGGTTAAATACTATTTAAAGTATTTGGAAGAATAAAAAAACCAAAAAATACTTTAAACAACAAAAAACTCTTCCTTGGAGTGATTCCTTTTTCTGAAACCTTAACCCATCTTTGGATGGTATTCTTCATAAATGGTAACACCCCAGTATCTTGAATGAAGAAATGTATGTTAAATACAGTGTAAGACATTTATAAATAAGATTATATGATTCTATAACATATTTATACAATATAATATTAACTTTTTACATAAATTTAACCTCTTAAATGTCTTATGGTACACAAAAACCATAGATTATTTTTTCGATAACATTTTCAGAACGAAAATCAAATCTTATATGACCCTTGATATATATTAACAATATAACATTGTTTTTAAATTGGTGGTTATCATAAATATTTTCTCCTTCATAATATTTATATGTATGTATATATTTCATACTAAAAATAATTTTTCGATAATTTTTTAGTAAACTATCTATATGTTTTTAGTAATGTGATTTTATTCTTAAAAAATTGTTTTTCTTTAAAATGATTATTTATTTATTTTTAGGGAAAAAATATTGTATTACTTAACACAATTAACTACTTTTGAATCAACATTATATTGAATTTTAATATGAGTTTATTTTTGTTCTTAAATGATGGGTTTTTCCTCAAAACTTTTTTAAAGGGAATAATATTGATCCACTTTAATTATTTAATATAAAACACAATGATAAATGTTTTACATGATATTAATAGATTTTAAATGAATAAATATTAATTTATAATCATAAAATTATTTTTATTCGACATAGAGTTAATATTAAATCATCTTGTACTTGATGAATATATTCTGAAAAACCCACATCTTAATCACATCTATAAGATTTTATTTAAAGTTATTTTTTTGCCTCATCTAAAAATTTTAATTGAAGAATGGAAATTAATTTTTTTATTCATCTTGTAAAAATTATATTTCAGTTATTGTTTAAGAATTTTCTGAAAAGGATAATTTTTTAATTAATACTCAAAAATATTGAATTTTAACAGAAAATACCTTAAGATTTATATTAATCATAATGATAAATAATATTTCAGATTTCTTTTAAAGTAAAATTTTTTCAATTATATATCTAGTAATCCAATATAGTTTATTAGAATAAATTTAATTTTCAAATTGGTTTTAAATACTTTTTAAATTATTGAACATGTTCATTTAAAAAAACCCCTTTCTCATCACATTTTCATGATTAATTTAAAATTTTCCATTTATGTGAATTTACTTATTGAAAATTTCTTCCATATTTTTAATATTCAGAATTTATAATTTCTAATATTTTTTACTTAATTTTTTACCAAAATTAATAATGAAACCCATATAAATTATTTAGCCCGGTTAAGATAAATAGGATTTACCTAGGAGATAAGATAAAAACAAATGAATAAAAATGACCTACCGACATGTGAAAGTAAAATTTTATGGAAATTTATATCTTATCTCTTATATTTTCTTGAATGACTCATTTTAGAGGCTTTTGGATTGATAAAAATGTGGGTATGATTGAATAATTTGAAAAATTACATATGTGCCACTTACCTCACTTATAAAAGGTTTCCCACTCATCTCTTCAATTCACACCATCTGTTTCATCAGTGATTTCCACTGGGGGTAGGAATGGTGTTTTTTTTCTGTGGGAAATCATTATCTTATGAGACATATACCCACAAATTTTCTAGGAATTTTCCAATGGGGTCTATTTATGGAATCATAAACACAGAATGGTTCTCATATGTATAATAACTAAAGGACTAGCTTTTGAAAGGTATGTTCTCAGTATGGAACATATCTAGCGATAATTATGAACTCACTTTGGTTGAGATAATTAGAAGTTCAGATCATAAAATACTTCTGGAACAAATTATTACCCACTCCATGACTCTCTTAAAGGCTTATTCTATATCTATGGATATTTGATTAATACTTCTTTACGACATATGTCACCCTTGAAATAACAACCAATTATTTTCATATATTAGAATTTGAATCATATTTGTATATTTTAGGTTATTAATTGATGGATATATCTATATATATCTAAGATTCTCCATCAATGATACAATTCTCTGAAAAGAATATATAATCTTTAATCATTTATAATTTCGATGATGGTTTGATCCCCACAGGGGAGCACTTTTGATAGTATCATCATCCGATAAGATTCGGGTGATCTTTATTTTAGGGCTGGACCTATGAGATTGGATTCTTATGCATTCTCATTAATGGAATCAAAGTACACATTGCTTGGTTCCACTTAACATGATAGATCATTTGTTTCCTGGTAATTGGATAAGGACCATACCAGGCAATTTAAGGACAGGCGGTAGAGACATCAAGGGAAAAAGTGCATAGTCAATGTTTGGTACATGACTTATTACGAGGTTTTCCAAGGAACCATGATAGGTTATGAAACACCATGATATACCAAAAATAGAAATATAATAATTTACGACTATTTTTTATGGGACCTAATCGCAATTGACCCGTTGAAGAAAATTGAGATGCAAATAGAATTTTACGATTTATAAAAAAAATCATATTGCGATGGGAGAAATCAGTAATCATAAATATGTATTTGCAATAAGAATTAATTCCCCTCGCAGATAAGAAGAAAAAAATAAAAAATAAAATAAACAATAATAAAATTAATAATTAGAAAATAAGATAAACAAATAAAAAAATTACATAATAATAAATAAAATAATAAAATAAAAATAAAAAATATTAAAAAAATATTTCAAAAGAACAATATAAAACTATAAATATATCAATTTATAAAAATATTAAATAATTATATGTACATTCAATTTTTTAATAACATTTATAGAAATCACTAGGGGTCATCTTGAAGAGGTGGTGGAAAGAATACTATCCAAAAATAATGACTCATACGTTGCATGTACCCCATTGTCTGCTAATGTTGCTTCTCCCACCACCAACACATTTCTGAATTCTTGTCTTTTAGATATGCTCAAGGGATATCTTCTTACTCTATTTGAAAGGTCTCTCAAAGCTCATCCTAAGTTCCTGAATTCTCATCATACTATGTAGTAGATGATTATTAACTTCCATGATCTCCAATTGATATAGATGATGATATCACAATAGTGCCATAAAAAATCATGGGTATCCATCGAGAGATGATACCAATAACTTGATCTTTTTGGAAGGCATAATGAGTTTCTTACATCTATACTACATCCTCAAATCTGGCTGCACTGGTGGTCAAATCCTCAATTTTATCCATACTCTCCTCCTCTTTGTGAGAATTCGTCGCCACATATGAATAAATCAAAATCAATTAAAAATTTAAATAGGTAATATATTATTTCATATTAATTTTAAAACCCAAAAAAATATATTTACCACAATATGATGTTTGAAACAACCTATAATCTATCTAGTGGTAGTATCATTATTGAAACTCTTATAAACATCGAATTCCATAATATCTACATGTTAAACTACCTATATGAGTATTAAATAAATATTTTATATTTAGTGTCAAATAAATTATTAAAAAAATTAATTAACATATGTCATTGATGCATACTTAATGTTCTACTACCTTCTCGATGTATCAACTCTTGCCTCTCATAGTGTTGTCGTCCTAATGATGATCTCATTTGAAAACTATCCCCCAAACAGTACATTCATAATCCATACAAATCCTAAGATGATATGTAATTTCTATGGTGGGAACACCAATAATGATCAAAATTAGTAACTCCCGCATTCCACATGGATGGATGGCTCAGATTATGGAGAAATTGAGTGCAGTACTCATTCATAGAGACCTACAATTCCTCTCAGATAGTGGAATTAAAACTATCATTTATGGGTTACCCTAATGCCTAAAGATAACTAATAATGTAAACTTACTATGAAAATAAATTTCAAAATAACTATTATTTATTTACATATAATCCATAATCAAGCATGCAGTGCAGAACATCAACGAGAATTTGATCCCATGTCCCTCATGCTCTAAAAAATAATTCCACAAATGTGACACTCCCATGTCCAAAAACTATATCGAAAAATATACGAACAATGATTAAAAATAATAAAAAAGTTAGTATATAAATAAATTAATGAAAATTATTGAAAAATAATTCAAATATGAAACTATACATACATCCACATTCATGGATCACACTCAATATAGGGATATCACTCAGGGATAGGGTCATGAATCATAAATTATGTAATACTATGACCCCTATGAGTCGTAGATGATCTATAAATAGTGTTAGGGACATACGATATATTAGAATGATCATCTCTAGGTAGTGTAACCTCATATCACTCATGGAATTGATCTGATAAATGGTTTTCATCCATCTAAAACATGAAATTTCTTTGTTCATGAAATAAAAAAAAAGTATAATATATTGATATATATTATATATAAGGTAACTAACATTTAAATGAGTCAACATTCATCTTCATCCCCATCTTCATATATGAAAATGCCAATATCTTCATAGTCCTCCTCAATATCATCAATTTCCATATCTGTTTTAACTTCATCATCTATTTATATTTCAAATTACTATGTTACATAAATAAAACCATCGTCATCATCAACCTAAAACTATGGGGTGTCATTATCAATATATGTATCTTTTGAGAGAATAGAAGGATTTAGGATAGTATCTTTAATATATTAAATTCCCTACACTTTAGTAGAGCCACATTCAATTTGGATAAAATGAATTTTACTATATTTAGTTTTTATTATTTTCTAGTAACAACATACCTTTCTTTATGAATCATGATAATGATCTTAATAAATTTAATGTACGAGATGAGACACAAAAAATGATTCATTTAATGAAATAAGGCTTTTATATTTAGTATCAATGATTCCATGGCACAGATGAACACACAATCCTCTATCAGTATCCAACCGATGACATTTAAACATCATTATGTAATTCTATTCTAGATATTACAGTTCAAATATTTTTTGAAATTCAATAAATTTCAATTTCAATTTCTCAATTACGAGAACCTCTCAAGAAAACACCCCTATTAATTGTATTTTTAATTCCCCGACATCATATGTATCAAATCAAAAACCAATCACCGCATATTCATTAAAAGATTTAATTATTTTAGATGGTGGGTTATGAAATACAAAAAATAGATTATAAATTTTATCAGAATGATGAGAAACCTAAAATCATTTAAAAAAATTATTATCTTAAAATTTAGTAATTTTATTTTATATGTAAAACCATATACTATTTACATTACAAAGTTTTGAAACCAATAGGAAAAATTAATTTTTTTGACATTTTTCAAGAGAAACTCCTAAAATTTACGGAAACTATTTATTGGTATGATTATCATATAATATAAAAAATATAATGTAATATAATTACTAAAAAATTATAGATTATTTTGTAGGGGAACAGATACTAAAAATGGTTTCATTTTTTTATAGTTGGGAATAACATATTTATTATCCATGTGATGTTCATCATCTAAAATCCATAGTTCATGAAATCAACCAAATCCATGTTCGAGATGAGTATGAACAAATAATTTTTTATTCATATCATCATCAACATTTCACTCATTATTGGCCCATGCATTTATGTTTTGAGGGATATTTTGATTGAAAATAATGAGAGATGAAAAAAAATCATCTTGAAAATAATCTTCTATAATGGAATATTTAATTGACGTTATGTTATGTAACATTTTTTCATTTTCTGCTAGCATATCCTGTATTGATAAATCCATCAAAATTATATCATCCATTCACATTAATCATCGTGTGGTAAATATAATGTCAAATGTTCCATTGAATCAGAGAAATCAAACAATATTTAATCAACTTAAAAAAATTCAATCCACATCTTCTTGTAGTTTACTAAGTGCATTTTAGACTATTTTAACCATAAAAATGTCTCTATAATATTTATGATATTTCATTTAGTGCATCCCAAATCATATAATTCAGTGGACCTATAAACCTAATTGGTATAAATAGTTCTATAATAATATGACGACTCTGACTTTCTAATTTTGTAATATGACTATTTCTAACAACTCTATCCCAGTTGGAAACATAACCATATGAAAGCATCAAATTTTCAATCCACTAAAAAAATTATAATTTATTTTCCTTTGAAACTATATTAGTGACATTGGATTAATTATTATTTTTTATCAATCCTTTTAAAACAATTCATGTTCTTGTCTCCTGTAAATTTTGGGAATATCTAACCATGTCTTTGCATTATATATGGTCTTACTAGATGTGTCCAAAATTATATAAAATATATTAACAAAATATTTCTTGTCAAAATGAATGAAATCTAAATTGAGAATAATTGATAAATCATATCAATATAGAAGATCTCATAAAATGATCCATTTTTATAATGTTATTATTTCCAAAATCCTTCTATTTTATATTGGTTTATAATCACTCCAATGATAAATAGAGGGAATAAAGAGTAAATTGATTTTATTTCAACTCTTAAGATCATTGTTGGATGTCTATCTCTTTCAATTTTACCTTTTCTGAAATGATATATTTTTCTTGAAAAAGGATGATCGGTTGAAATAAATATGTTATGACATTGAAAAAAGGTTTTCTTCCATTGAAGACCATAAACACATTTCTTTATCTCAAATACTATGGTGAGGATTTTGGGCCATATTTACTCTAGCAAGATAACATACCATATATTGGTGAGTCAGTAATTGTCCACATCAGTGCAATTATCTTTTTGAAATTTTATTTTGCAGTAATATAATATTTACTGACACCAGACTCCACAAAAAATTAACTCATTAATTAATGGATTCCAGTAAACATTGAAATTATTTTTTGGATGTCTGAGAATTAATAATGTAAAAAATATATATGGATTATTTATCCTCATATACGGAGTTAAATTTCATGCAGTTATAAAGACGGCCCAATAAAATTATTGGCTATTGTAAGAACATAATGGTTAGAAACCGTCAGTAGAAATACCCAACCATGGGTTTCCAACTTCTAAATCCAAAGACGGATGTACATGATAAATTTTTTTCCAAGAATCACTATCAGAATGATGATTTATGCTTTTACTTGTTTAAATATTTGGGTTCTTCCATGATATTAATGGTGATATGCTCTTAGAAATAAATAAGCACATCAATCTATGTGTCTACTAGAAACACCTTATCTTCGATGCATCACATTCTTCCTTCCCCCGGTTCTACTGGCCAAATGATAAATTTGAACATGGTTGGTATAAACGAGTCATTGATTTTTCAATCCTCAGGTGATGAACCCAATTTATGCCAACCACGTACAAAATTTTTATTTCTCATCTCTAAAATATTGGTGACCTAATTTATTTACATTTTTCTAGAAATTTATAAAAATTTATATTATTTTAAATTAATTTATAAAAATTATACTAATGTGAAATTTTTTTATTAATATATACAAATTTTACATGTATAATTTTTTCCAATATTTATAAATACTATTATTAATGAATAAATTTTTATATTATTTTATGCTATTTTATATCAATTTAATGTAATTCATATAAATTTAAGAATAATTTTTAGTTTATATCAGTTAATTAATAAGACTAACTAATTATTACTAAGTACCACTAATTATCATTAATTAGAAATAATTATTTCTAATTAATAGTAATTATAAATATTTACTACTAATTATTACTAATTAGAGCAAATTATTACCTATTAGCACTATTTAACAAACAATTACCGAAAATTATAACATGTTATTATTAATTTTTATTATTTTATAACAATATGATACTAATTACCTAAAAGTACTAATAATTACGACTAAATATTATTAATTAATACTAACTAATAATAATTTTTTAAAGTTATAGTTATTTACCATTAATTTTCTTTCATTACTACTAGTTTTCAATAATTATAGTGATTAAAAATTATTTTTAATTAATTTAACTGTATAATTTACCATTTTTTGAAATTACCGCTATTTTATAATAAATATTGTGATTTACCAAAAAATATAACTAATTTTTAGTAATTACCACAAATTTTTACAAATTACCATTAATTTTTAAAAATTATGTCTAATTTTCATTAATTATTAATTAATATAGTTATTTACCGTTATTTTTAACCAATTAATGATAATATATTTTCATTTTTAATAATAATAGTGATTTTTTAATTTTTACTACTTATTATTAATTTTTAACAATTGTACCTGTTTACTACAATTTTTTACTATTTTTCCCCATCTCTTCTTCTTTTTACTAATTTTTATTCTTTGTGACTATTATATACTATTTTTTAGTCATTTTTATTAATTTGTAATAAATTTTTTTAAACACAACTAATTTTTACTAGTAACCATAATTTTTAATACTTATAGTGATTTTATGTTAATTTTTACTAATCAGCACTAATGTTCACGAATAATGATAATTTCTTATGAATATATTTATTTTTAATAATAATTTTTATTTTTACTAATTTTTGTTGATTTTTTTTCATTACACTGGTTTAAAATATATGTATACTAATTACTGTTATTTATTTAAAATAATATAATTTATTATTACATATTACTATGATCTATACATTATTATTAATTTATATTAATTAATAATATTTATTAATCAATTATAAGTAATTACTATAAATATAACCCATATACTGATAATAATAAAAATTAATGAAAATCAAAACAATTTCTCTAAAAAACATTACTAACAATTAAAACAAAATATTTTTTATTTATAGTAACTATCACATGTACTCCATTGTCTTCTCATGATGTTTCTCATTCCATTGAAGAATATCCTTCCCCTCCTCCTCCTACTTCCTTCAATGTAAAAAATAATGTTTACCACAATTCTACTAACCTAATAACAAATTTGGACTTTGGCGGCACAAATTGTTTCTAGATTTTATAATCTCTAGGTGATAAAACCATTTTCCCAAATCTATGTCAAAAAATACCATTGCTCATCCCTTGAAAATTGATGATCTATATTATTTTTATTTTTCATATAATTTAAAATAATTTATATTATTTTATAGTAATTTAAATAAATTAAACTAATTTTAAAATATTTCCTTTATACAAATTTTATTTGTTTAATTTTTTTTAAATTTATAAAAATGATATATATTAGTATATATTAATTTACATTTATTTATACTATTTGAAATGAATTTATTATAAATCAAACCAATATTCAAATTTTTATAGTTTATATAAAGTTTTTACTAATATTTACTAATTATTATTAATTACATTTGATTATTACTAATTATTGATATTTATTTCTGATTACAACTATATATTTATAATTATCGTTAATTATTACTATTTATCATAAAATATTCCTAATTATTGATAATTTCCATTAATTTGTTTTAATTACCAAAAAATACATCTAATTAGTGTTAATTAATGTCAATTACTGCTTATTGTTACAAATTATTCTTAGTTTATTACAATTTGTCACTAATTACCTATAAAAATTAATTAATATTATCTAATTATTACAAACTGTTACTAATTATTACTATGTACTAAAAATTAAAATTAATTACTACTAAACAGTTTCGAATAAAAATATTTATTAATAATTAAAACTAAATAATTATAATTTCAAAATATTACCATTACTTAAAACATATTAATTAAAAATAAAACTAACAAATTCTAAATAAATATTATTAATGCTAATTTATATTAATTATAAAAAAAAATAAATAAAATAATAAATAATAAATAAACACCTTACATTGGAATCTTTCTGCAGATGCAAGGAATGAATGATGCTTCACTGTAAAACATAGAACTCTAAAAACACTAAAGAGAAGAATATAAGAGGAAAGAAAGAAAGAGTAGTTCAGAATCGAATGTAATGGAAAAATTTTTGGGGGTATATATAAGTTAGATAACTTGTGATGAAACTATTTGAGGCTGGTCCCTTAAAAAATAGGATCTCCGTTATTAATTACGGTGGTGGTAAATAGGAGTATTTGTGATGGGGCCTATTAGAAATACCCACTTATGAAAATTTATTTAGTATGGGATATAATTCTGTTGTAAATTTCAATTAATGACTAGAAGGGTTTACAATTGTCCTGTCATAAATGATTTCATAGAGATAATTTATTTGGGATGGGAGATAACTCCCATCACACATTAAAATGATAGATGTGTATTGGTGATGGGGGTGTATTCCCACTACAAATAGTCTTCTCATAGTTTTATCCATACTACGTACCAAAAATAAATGTGAAGAGATCACTTTCTCATCCCAAATAATGTTTTTAACAACTATTTGCGACATGAAATGAATCTGATCACTAAAGGCCTTATTACCAATAGTGTACAAGAACCTATATAGAATGGGTCCTAGAGAGAATTAGGGTTGATTTTGGGATGTTGGGTTTGGACCTCATGGTGGCTTCCAACGTATCCCTGATGGTTGGGAATCAAAGCCCAGATAGTTCAATTGTGAGGACCCCTGCCTAGGGAGGACCTATACATGTTTTTCCGACAAGGGATAAGGACCATTAAGAGGATTAAGGAATTATTTCTTGCCATACAGTGCATAGGAGGATTCCCTTATGAATGGTGTCTTGAGGGATGTCTCAAATCATGGAGATTTAAGGGTTTGGATGGGGCGTACAAATAGATGAATTTTCCATAGTTTGGGGCTTAAGCCAATGGATAAGACACAAATAAATGTGTGTGGATGCAGATTATACTAAACTAGAGGATCCTTTTTTGATACATGGCTTCGATGACCCCCACATATGGATTCCCTCTGAGTAAATAATAGAGGAATATCATGGAAAAGATTACCTATCGAGACATACATCTGACTTGGTGGAAGGATGATCATTTATAACATCAATTACAACATTATTAATGATCTAATGTGATAAACAAGAGAAATTGGAAGATCATGAAAACAGCATTATCCTTATTCTGCTGGTGGAAGAGGTAAGGGCTATGAGATAAGAAGAAATGTATTTTACATTCCCATATCCACCTATTGTATTACCTTGTATAGTTACATCTAACTACACATATTGGTACAACCCACGAGTATAGATAATGATGAAGGAATGTTGTAGGAACAGACTTATTAGAGATTTTAGCGGCTTACTCTAGGAGGAATTCCCAGCCTCTGGATCCTTGGGAAGAGACGAGGATATGACACTATCACTCAAAGTGATATTTAAGTGTGATCCTCTCCATCACCACCTAGAACAGG
This sequence comes from Viscum album, assembly GCA_963277665.1. Lineage (NCBI taxonomy): Eukaryota > Viridiplantae > Streptophyta > Magnoliopsida > Santalales > Viscaceae > Viscum > Viscum album. The sequence continues at coordinate 1,444,837,995 of OY728165.1, read as the reverse complement.
TGGTCCCAGGTCCTAGAAATGAAAATGTAATAACATTTTCCTATACCTCATATATGATACTAGGAGATCCCTAACAACACCCTAGGGTCCACATCCCTGTGAACGAGAAGATTCATATATTCATGTGTCTTGAGAACCATACCCATAAGGTGGAATAATCTTTGGAATCCTTTGACTGATGGAGTCTATTTCTGAATTTGAGAGACACTAATTTGTCACTTTCCATGGTTTTGAATGTCTTTTAGCTTCATTGGAGGCTTCATATTGACCCTTCTTCAAACAAAGTATCCAAAGGATGGAAAGCCCTAAAATTGGTGGGTTGAAAGAGGGTTTAGATGCTATCTCACACAACAATGATTGGTGAGAATGTGGCACATCATGTAAGACATGGGAAGTGCTGTAATTATTCTAGCATGAGGGGGATACATGATTGGGAGGTTACTTGCGAAATATCTTACTTGTGCAACAAAATTTGTGAGAGGCCTTTCTATAGTCACCTAGGGTATCCTAAGGTGTTTTGTAAGGGTCTTATGCTAGTCCCAAGATAAGGAAGGGACCATATTTATATTTCTTGTCAAATAGGTTTAAATGGGTCTCTATACTGGTTTCATATGTTTCATACCCTAGAGGGTCTATTTTATCACTATCCCATATAATTCCATATTCTATCAGGTTTTGGAGATCCCCCAGAGGGATTTTTGATGTTTCAAGAGAATGTGTTGAATGAAAATATCTTGGAGGAATCATATGTTTTTAGTATATAAAATGATGAGGTCCAGAGTACTCTTTATAAAAAAACATGGGACTGGCATGATGGAGTTACCATTCCCAGTTACCTAGTGTAGGTACCTGACCCTGGAAACCCTTGCAGGGGTGGTTGATCCTTCTGTTCTGGGGGAGGGGGCTGTGTAAGCCTTATCAGGAACAATATAAGTGCACGAATTACAATCTAAGGTAAATTTACTTAATCATTTTTGGTTATCTTTACTTCCCTAATCAATGGACTATTTACCTTAAAGATATTCATTCTTTATGAATAAACTAGGTGTCAATAAATGCTCACCCCACTCAGGATGGGATCAAATCAGAAGAGGAGGGACTATTTATAATAAACATTCTCTTTATTACAAATTTAAAAACCATTTATTGCATAAAAATTCACTTATTACAACTTATAAGTAAATTCATAAAATATAACATCTTTATTGAAAACTTATTTTACTTGACCCCAACAATCCTTAGTACCCAGCATTTTTGGGATATCCTGAGGACATGCACAAGAAAAGGTTGAGCTATAAATCCCAATAAGGGAGCAATAATGTCCTAACATGATGAATATAATACATGTTAAGAAATATATATATAAATTTAAAATAATATAAACCATAACATAAATTCCCAATATAACATGATCATCATAACATGGAATTGCAGAAACAACATACATCATGATTTTAGCTTGATCCAAGGCTCATTATACATGGATTAGAATTGGTAAAGCCTAATTGTGCCTAATTTATCATGACTAATCCCTAATTTCACATGGATTATCGTGATACTAAACATTACCCAATGCATTGGAGGGCTATCAGGGTGGACACATCATAATAATTTTAAATATGAGTCTTCAGTGTTCCACATAGATCATATAATATAGATCCATTCAACATCATCATTTATTCCATGATAATGGAATTTTTAATACATAAATGATAGTCTATAATCAGTAAGTATATTTTCATAATGGTGGATACCTTTTATAGATAAATAGGTATGGTATTCACTACATAATGATTTTGTCATGGAAAATCACGGTGCAATTTCAACAGCATAACAGTGTGACAGAAAATTCAAAAAAATGGATGATGAAATTTAAAAGGCCTATCATCATATATTCATGAAATTAATATTAAAAGGGCCATATATAAATGTTCCACAACAAGTAATTTGGAAATATATGGCATAACATAATAATGAAACTTGCAGAGAGAGGATAAATGGAATAACTCTTATGAAATTGCATCATGGTAACTGGTGTACATGAAAGGGATTAATGAGAGAGAAAGAGGTATCCCATAATAAAAACAAAATAAGGTAAGTATGGTTTATTTTATAAACCATAACCAATCCATTTAAATTGAAAATAAAATGGAATAACAATATAAGGAAACATGGATAAAAATTGGAATAGATGTAAAGTGAGGATCCCTTACATGGATGTGTGATCCCAATGGCTTGGGAGAGGCTTCTTGGGATCTTGGAGGAATACTCGGAGGACTATAAGGAGTATTTGGATGAGGTTGGTCGATCTAAAAATAGTTGTAGTAAAGAGTAATGAGATATTTAGTTGGTTTATATAGGAAAAACGTGGAAATTCTTTACTATTTTGGAACTACACACTAAAACATTCCAAACAACAAACCATCCCATGGGGTTTTACCATGTTTTAAATAAATGGGGAGTGGTAAAATATATTTTAAAAGGATATGGGCCGATGATATTTATATATTTCTCTTTCTTTCTTGGATGTTAGTCACCCATTCAAGAAAATGATTTTAATATCATAAAATATTTTATATGCCTAGAGGTTTCTATAAGGATTTATAAAATAATTTAAACAAATATAAAATAAAAATATTTTAATTGGAAAACATTAATTGGGCATATAATACCCATTATTTTATTTATTACATCATTTTTTGTCATTATGATGTCATAAAACACACATTTTATTTATACAGAACATAATTCTTACCAAAAAATTTAACTATCTCCGACAATTATGATAAATTCACTGTTGGAAAATTTTGACATCCTGATTCCAAAAATAATATTCATTTTATCTTAAAAATTTTCAAAATATGTGAACTTTTCTTTATAAAATACATATAGACTTTTATGGAAAATTGATGGGTTTTGATTAAAAGTGTTTTCAAACCTTAATTAAAATTACAATTGAGATTTTAATAATTATATGATCATTTATATTTAATAAAATTTATTTAATAATAATGTTTTATGAAAATATTACTTAGTTAAAAAATTATTTAATTCCAAAAAATTAATTTTCTAATTGAATTTGAATATTAACCAAAAAATACTATTTGTCTATGTTGTTTAATATCATCTTGATCTAGTATAATAGTAAATCCTAATGACTTTAACACCTTTCCAAGCTTTGAAAAATGAGATTAGTATGGCCTATGTCTATTGGATAAGGACACCATCTTCTTTGTCTCTGTTGACAGGATTTGTTAAAACCTTATATTTAGATTATTTTCATCATCACTTTTTGATGCATATATGTTCAATGATAATGATATTTAATGGTGATTCAAATCCAATTGGATATAATAAAACAAAATGAGTTCATGTTTTTTCTATATCCATAAGACATTAAATAAAAGGGAATATTATTTAAATAACATCGGTTCATTAGAACATTCACCCTTAAGATATATCTCCCATGAAATTTAATTTCCCCAAAATAAAATAGATGAGGTAATATTTTCCTCATCACGTCCTCTAGTACCAATGTTTCTTTTTCAAACGTGTGGTTTCTCCACAACACTTTTATGAGGGGAATCATCTTATTTCCTAGAGATTTTTCTCAACGATATATGATCTTCAAAGGATTCTCCTCATAGGAATGGTTATTATCCAATGGTACCACCTATATATTGGGTACATGTGGTGGGTAAGGTATTTACTTCTTCAAGAGTGATACATGGAATACATCATGTACATGAGACAGGATCAGTGGGATTTCCAGTCGATATGCCAATCCTCAAGTGCGATCTAGGATCTCAAAAGGGATGATGTACCTTGGACTGATATTTTCCTTCTTCCCAAATATCATATGTCTCTTATATGGAGATAACAAGAGGAAAAACATATCACCAACATCAAACTCTATGTCTCTCTTATGTTTATCGACATTTCATTTTTTCGACTCTGAGTAGCTTTGATGTGCTGAAGGATGGTATTAACATTCTCCACCATTTCTTCAACCATTTTTAGACCTAGAAGTAATCTCGCTCCCTATTCATCTCAACATGAAAGTGTTCTGCAACACTTCCCATAAAGGGATTCATAAGTATCCATTTGGGTTCTTTAGTGGAAATTGATGTTTTAAGAGAACTCAACTAGAAGAATATGTTAATACCATCCTACATGGATGTTCAATGAGAATGATCTAATCATGTCCTCATTTTTTTATATAGTCATATCATATTGGACATTAGTTTGAGGATGAAAAGTTGTACTACTGATTAGCTCAGTATTTTGAGCATGTTGGAGACTCTTCTAAAACAAAGATGTGGATCATGGATCTTGATAATATAAAATTGATAGTAGAAAATCTTTCATCCAATTCACTTCTCTAAAGTATATTCATGCTAGTTGATCTAATAAGAAATCCTCCGGAATTGCATTGACATGTGCAGCCTCTGTAAGGTGATCCACGACAACCCAGATATCATTTTTTCTTTTGGATATTTTTGGATGTCTGGTGACAATGTTCATTGTTATTATTTTCCATTTCCATGTTGGTATGGGTAATGATTTCATCATTCCCTTAGAATTTTTCCTCTCGGCCTTCAATTTTAGATATAGCAGGCACTTTGATGTATACACAGAGATATCTTTCTTCATGTTATACCACCAATACTGTTCTCAAAGATCTCAATACATCTTTTGGTTTCCTGGGTTAATGGAGAAATTATAACTATGTGCACCATCCAAAAGATCTTTCTTTACCTCTTTATTAGATAAAACACATAGTCCTGACCCAAATCTCACAATTTTTTCTTCTTTATCATTTAACTCTAAGGATTTCACTTTTTTGATAGATTCCACTTTTTTTTAATTACCACATCATTTTTTAGAATCCTTTAACCATTATAAAAGATATGGTTGAGCAACCATATATGAAAGTATTGAAAATATTTCCATTATTTATTATTCCCTTCTCCATATTCAAAAAATCAAAAAAAAATTAGATCATTTTCAATTCTTATCAATGATAGAATCGATGGGTCCTTTCTACTTAGAGTATATGCCACCTTGTTCGTTTTTTCAAGGTGGTAATGGATTGATCAATCATAATCCATGATGGGATATAACCATATTCATTGGAGAATATTCATCTATTTTACTTTGAATATAAATTGTATATTTTTGGGATCCATATATATTCCACACTTATCTCCAAAGAGATAATGGTGCCAGATTTTAAATGAAAAGATCGCAACTGCTAAATCCACATCATGAATGGGATAGTTTTTATCAGGAACATTAAACTACCATGAGACGTAGGTAATGAGTTTGTTAGTTTTCCTCAATTTCTATCAAAGGGATACAAATACTATTTTCAAGAAGAACATTCCCACAAACATCAACATGTGATTCAACACTTATTGAAGTTTTCCTTATAGATTTAATATCATTTCTGGTGGGGACTCAAATTTCTTAGAAAACATAAAGGATATACTAATATGACATGAAATGAAATATATTATGACATACATGACTTTGAATTAGTTGTTACATGTAATTCATTCATCATTATCCATCCTAACATAGTAATTTTTGTGCTTCCTTGATCAATGATATTGTTGATACTCATCATTTTTCTCAGCCCTTACAATAGATCATTCTCTTAGACAATTATAGACATCACAAAATTTATGACATAAATCTATGTAAGATTCCTCAAATGGAACTTTTTTTCCGTCCATCACATTATTAATTCATTCATGGAAATTGGATATGATGTTCCCTTACTTTCCCCACATAAAACATCCCATAGTCCCTTTCTGACATTTCTCTTAGGTCCTCTTATCACTCTTGTATCAGAAACAAAATGTGGTCACATTTCCCGTATCAATTTTAACTGTTGGACTTTCATGAGATTTCATCTTCATGTTCTTTTCTTTCCTTAGGAATTCAAAAAAGTACCATTTTTAATCCTTATTTTTGATAGTTGCACTAGTGCAGAAAACGTTTTTTACGTCGGTTATTTTAATTTTTTACGTCGGTTTCTAGCCGACGTTAATACGTGCGACGTTATAAATAAGGTTTTTGACGTCGGTTATTTAAAAACCGACGTCAAAAACATAAAATCGTGATGTTTATCACGTCGGTTATTTTAGAACCGACATGATAAAGGGCCTGTAGAATGGTTTATCATATCGGTTATTGAATAACCGACGTGATAAACTGCTTGGACAATGGTTTATCACGTCAGTTCATATAGAACTGACGTGATAAACAGGGGTGAGGGGGTTTATCACGTACGTTCATATAGAACTGACGTGATAAACCGGGGTGAGCGTGGTTTATCACGTCAGTTCATATAAAACCGACATGAAAAACCGGGGGAGGGGGGTTTATCACGTCGGTTATTTTATAACCGCCGTGATAAACTGGAGGGAGGCGGTTTATCAAGTCGGTTATTCAATAACCGACGTGATAAACCATTTTCGAGGCCTTTTAGAATGTCAGTTATTCAATAACCGACGTGAAAAACCATTCTCCAGGCCCTTTATCACGTCGGTTATTAAATAACCGACGTGATAAACCATTCTCCAGGCCTTTTATCACGTCGGTTATTACATAACCGACCTGATAAACCATTCTCCAGGCCTTTTATCACGTCAGTTATTAAATAACCGACGTGATAAACCATTCTGCAGGCCTTTTATCACGTCGGTTATTAAATAACCGACGTGATAAACTATTTTCCAGGCATTTTATCATGTCCGTTATTAAATAACTGACGTGATAAACCCAATTTTTTTTAAACAGAATGCAGTGATCTTCTCTCCACCAGAATCAACCAGAAAACAAATAAAGAAATCGTACCATAAAAACAGAAGTACATCAAAATTAAGCATGTATATAGATAACATATAAAACATACCCCCTAGACAGCATCCACCCTCATTTATACCCCATGGACAGCCCTCCCCCACCCCGTTGGAGCCCTCACCCTCAGGTATACCCCCTGGACAGCCCTCCCCCACCCCATTATAGCTCCCACCCTCATGTATACCCCTTGGACAACCCTCCCCAACCCCATTGGAGCCCCCACCACACTCCTGGACTGCCCCCCGACCCTCAGACACCCCCAAACACCCCTTGACAACCCCCACCCGCCCGAACAGAACCTCCTCACCCCCTAACCCCACTTGATAGCCCCCACCACACCCCTAGTCAACCCCAAACACCCCTGGACAGCCCCCCAACCCCTGGACAGCACTCCCACACCCCTGGACCATCTTCCCACACCCCTGGACATCCCTGCCACCCCCAGGACTGTCCCTCCACCCCACCGGACAGCCCTCCCAGACCGCTGGACACCCCCCAACCCCACTGAACACACCCCCACACCCTTGGAACCCCTCCCCCACAGACCCAAATCCATACTAGAAAAACCATCAAAAGTAGACCAAAACAAGAAGTAGAGCAAAATTAAACATTCACTTATATAACATTCAAAACTTACACTGTAAACTTCAAAAAAAACTAAATCAAACCTAAACAACTACCAAATACACAATTAAAATGACAATATTTAAAATTACATTTTACATTACAAACAACTAAAATTCAATCAAACCTGTAAAATAATTTGACCACTCCACTTGTACGTGTTTGATGTCTTCAGCAGTATAGGGTTGAGGGTCATCAAAAAGCTACAAATGAAAAAGAATATAGTTAACGTGTATAATGAATAAATCAAATTGAAATATTATGGCAAAGTTTAAGAGGAAATCATACTAGGTCAAAATTCACAATTGTCCCAGTTGTTATTATTTCATACATAAATCTTAACATATAATATCCGCATTCGATGAGGACTTGTCGTTCATGACAATTCTGTTTTGAATGAGTATAAATTCAATATATTATTTTTATGTAATAAATCAAAAAGTACAAATTATAAATGGAAATTTACCTTCACATTTACATATTTGATCTTTTCATTTCTTTTCTTTGTGTTTTTTCGAAAGTAGACCCATGAACTATTATAAAATAATACGAATGGGGTAAATTTAAAATTCATTATAATATATAAAACTATTGAGAAATTGAAACTTACTTTTCCAATATATTCTTAAAACTTTCCCGCACATCACCATGAACAGAGCATATCTAATAAAGAGCTTTCTCATTTTGGCAAAAAATCCATAACATCCAATGATCACTGATAAAAGGAAATTTAATGTTAGTGGTTTTTTATTTTAAAAGATAATTAACTCTTTGAGAGGAATGTGTTTCATACCTCTCACAAAAAGGCATCATCCAACATTGTCTGATTATATTCTTTTCAAATCTTTCAGCAATATAAACCATTCTTTGTTCCTCAGTCAATGCACATGCTTCAGGGGAAATCAATTGCGGGTCCATGAATCCATATACTTCGGTCAGTTCATTCCTATCACAAATTTTATAAAGATACCTAATACAAAACATACATAAGTATACATTTTTAATAAATATAACACATGGAAAAGGTGTTAAGACATACATGGAAAAAATTTGCACCACGTTGATGCCCAACTTATCTCTAGTAACAAGCTCCATGATATCATATTTTGTAATCCCCACACTTATTTCACGTCCAAAAATATGAGATTCCATTGGAAACTCATAAAAAAAGAACAAAAAATGTGAATATCTTGACAATCTGTCAAGACCACTGGAATCTGTATCTGATGTCATAGCATGTTGTCTTTGTTGTTGTCTATACAGTATTTCTTTACCTTTGAAGTATTCCTGTGAAATTTTTTTGGGAAATATAGTAGTTTTCAAATGATAAAACAACTTTAATAAAAAAAATAAAATAAAAGATATAACATTCATACCTCTATGGTAATGAGTTGAAGAAGTATGGATGGACAAACTAAAAAATGGCCGATACTCTGTCCAACTGTCGCCACCTCATCTGTAGGTATTGGTACCCAAACTGATCTATCTATAATATCCTGTACAGTGACCCTCTAATTATCTACCTCTAATTGTTGATGATGAAATGTATCTCCTATACAATATACCAAACCGTATGCTACTATATGATGTTGAGAATCATCAACATACAACTCGCAATATGTAGGAAGCTGCGGTGGAGGTGTAGGATAAAAAATGAGGTCAGCAGGCTGAGGTGGGGGAGTGGGAGCTACTGGCGGAGGTGGAGGATAAATAATGGGGTCTGTAGGGGGAGGTGGAGGAGTGGGAGCTGCTGTCTGAAATTGTCTTTGCATTTCTGCAAACATAGACTGAACCTACTCTCTAATCTTGACTTCCATCGTCACATTAATATTTTGAACTTCAGCCTCCAAGGATTCTATTTTTTTTATAAACCCCCTCACTGTTAGAAGTTGAAGAACGTGGAAACACTTTTCTTACCGATACACCTATCGGATATCCTCTTACACAACCAGGATGTTCGGGCCTTCCCAATGCTGCAAATAAAATATCTTCCCTCCCAGTAGCTGTAAATGTCCCCTCTGAACTATGCTCCTCAATAGAGTCCTGTATTAATTAATTGAACATTTTTGTAATGATTGAAACTTATATGAAGAAAAAAGATAACTTAAATAAATTAAATAGATATCTTAAAATCCTCTCACCTACGATTCTCAATTCTTCCGAAAGATATTTCCCTTTTTTCCTTCTGAGCTCTCTTACATTTTTCATGTCTAGATGGAGGGGATGGAGGGGCCACCTCTCTAGAGCTTGAAGACTCGGCTCTTAGTTGTTGAAATTTTTCCGCCATCATTTTTTCTTCCAATATGTATACCCTCCCCGAGATAAACTATGAGGGTATACATTTTTAGATTGGATCTCCTGATGAGCTTTCCTTGTTTGTTGTAATTTAAGAATAAGAAATCATTAATAAAACATTAATAAAATCATTTATATAAGAAAGTATATAATTGTTTGAATTGCCCTTACCAGAAATGACTCTTTTTTCTACTTTCAAAAAACTGTCTCCATGTGTCTTCATCTATAAAAGGATATATACGACATGGATTTTCATGACTCCTATGACCATAAATGAAATCAGATGAGAGGGTTGATTTGAAATCCCTCCATCTCTTGGCAGCCAACGATAAGAGTTTCTTCCTGACTCCTCCAGTGTCAGGAATATCAAATGTCATCTGATATAGAAGAGGTTAATCATATTATATATACTAGAAACATTAAAATAATGGTCAAACAATGACAAAATATCTTACCAAAATCGTCTCCCACAACTGAGAGATAATCGCTTTATCCACACCTCTCCAATCAGCATACAGAATGATTACTTTGGTCTTAGCCTGAGTTGCAACAAAATTCTTAAAATATTTGGCATTCGGACCTCTAGGAATATCATCATCATCAAACTCAACTACTATCCTCTGATCCTGCGTACGGGCAAGTGATAATTTTGGTAAATGTGTGCACCCACATTTACCAACCTTTGAACTCTTTGTCATAATAGGAGCATATGAATGTTCATCCCCAGAGGTATGACCAGCAATATGCTCCACTCCAAAATCATGTGGTTGATCATCTGAAAGATCTTTCATTATCCTTCAAATCAAAAAAACAAACTTCAGTTCAAAAATATACAAATTTAAATATTTTAATACTACTATAATCAGAAAATAGAAAAGTGTACTAAGTTACATAATAGTAAACATTGTTAATATGGTAAGCATGTTAAACAATGGTAAAGATGGAAAAGATGGTCAAGATGGTCAAGATGGTAAAAATGGTAAAAATGGTAAACCTGGTAAACATTGTAAACATGGTAATGTAATTGTCAGTGAACAAAAATAAGCATTTTAAAATTCATGTAATGGTTATAAACATGATAAAGTAAACTAAACAAACTTAAAACAAACAAAAACATATACTTATTTTATTTTAAAAAATGTTTTGATAAATAAAAAACTTACAATATCTAACATTTATGGAAAAAATAAATGTAAACAAGAAATAAACATATGTTACCTGTAATTTTAGGAATGTACAGATGGATTGTTTTCCCAAATTCCTTCGTCGTGATCGTTCCTTATGGCACAAACTATGTCTTCAAAATGATCGTCATTGTGTTCTGTTAATATTTCCATGGAAGTAGGGATCTCACATAAATCATCATATTCATCAAGTTCATCCTCACCAACATATTGCTTTTTTCCTTGTAAAACAACAGCCCACTGCATATCTGATTGATCTACTACATAAAAAATTTGTTTTTCATGTGTTGCCATTATAAAAGAATCAGCTATGTCTTCCAATCTATTCAGATTAACAAGTGTCATTCCAAATTCATCGTGCCTGAAAATGTTGTTACCGTTAAACCATTTATAGTTAAAAATGGGAACTTTAATTTTAACGTAATCAACCTCCCATATGTCTTCGATCACACCATAATATGAATTTGAGGCAAAAATTGGGTTTTTGTCCTTAGCACTCGAAAAATGCATTGCTTCTGCAAACACCAATACACCACTATTCTGAACTGCACTTCTGTTGTCCTGAGCTTTTGTATGAAATGTATAACCATTAATGTCATAACCAGACCATGTTATCACATTTAAACATGGACCACCCACTATCCATTTTAATGTCTCTGATACATCTGATCTACCAAGAAAATTCTTTTTTATCCATGACAAAAAAGTTTTGTTGTGCTCATTCAAAATCCACATTTCTTTCTTCTTTGGATGACATTGTTTCAACTCATTAATATCCAATGTGATATACGGTTGAGCATCAGCTATGTTATTCAAGATGTATGATTCTAACTTCTTCATCTGTTCAGCTGATAATGATTTGACTTTCAAGCCGTGAATCCCCTTTCCCTCATTATTACCTCGTTCATGGCGAGATGGAGGCAAACCTATGTGTTGCGCCGTAGCCAAGTAGCTCGTACAAAACTCTGCTACCTCCTCAGAAATATACTTTTCAATAATGGAGGCTTCAGGTCGATATAGATTTTTAACATTCCCCATTAATATTTTCATATAACATTCAAAAGGATACGTCCAACGATGATATACAGGCCCAAAAAGCTTTATTTCTCGAACCATATGAATCATTAAATGCACCATTATATCAAAAAAAGTTGGAGGAAAATACATTTCCTATTGACAAAGTATAAAAATTGCATCCTTTTCCAAAATGTTCAAAGAATTCACATCAATCTCCTTGTTACAAATTGAATTGAAAAAATAACACAACTTCATTATTGTATTTCTGACATGAATGGGCAATATTCCACGCAATGCAACTGGTAGAATTTGTTGCATCATGACGTGACAATCATGTGATTTCATACCTATCAACTTCAAGTCCTTCAATGAGAAAAAATTTTTTACATTAGAAGAATAACCTTGAGGCACTTTGGTATCATGAAGACACTGACAGAAGCTAATTTTCTCCCTCTTCGATAATGTATGACAAGCCGAGGGAAGAAATGTTCGTCTTCTTTTAGGAGTGGGAGCTAACTCCAAACGTATTCCCATTGATAGTAAGTCTAATCTTGCATTCAACCCATCTTTAGTCTTTCCTTTAATATCTAACAATGTTCCAATCAAAGAATCACAGATATTCTTCTCCACATGAATGACATCAATATTATGTTTAACTTCATGATACCTCCAATATGGTAGCTCAAAAAAATTGAACTTTTCTTCCAAATATGTCTATCATTACTAGATTTATGTGTCTTTCCTAATGTTACGTCAAGGTTTTTCACCCTCTGAAAATACAGATCTGGGGATAAAGGTTTTGGAGCAGTATCAAATTCATGTGAGCCATTGAATGCCTTTTTTAGTCTTCTATAAGGGTGTTCCATAGGCAAAAACTTTCGATGACCCATGTACACTGTTTTCCTCCCATGATGCAATTGACAATAGGACGTATGTTGTTCGCAAATTGGACATGCTTTATGCCCTTTAACATTGTATCCAGACAAATTTCCATACACAGGGATGTCATTTATAGTGAACAGAAGCACTGCATGCAGCTGAAAATATTCCATTTTATAAGAACTATACACCCTAATACCATCATCCCATAACAGTTTCAAATCATCAATCAAAAGTGACAAGTAAACATCAATATCATTACAGGGTTGCTTTGGAACATAGATCATTGTACTCAACATGACATATTTGCACTTCATACAAACTTCAGGAGAGAGGTTGTAAATTACCAATAAAACAGGCCATGAACTATGTGTGCTACTGAGTGTTCTGTATGGATTCATTCCATCTGTGCACAACCCTAGTCTGATATTTCTAATTTCATTTCCAAATGTAGAATACTGCGCATCAATTTTCTTCCATTGTGGACAATCAGCTGGATGACGTATTTTCCATCACATACCCACTCTTCAGCATGCCATCTTAGCCTTTTTGCATCAAGTGAATTAGCAAATAAACGTTTGAAATGATTAATTATAGGAAGATACCAAAATACCTTTGAAGGGAGCTTTGTAATCTCTACATCACCCTCTGATTTTTCTTTCACCTTATACCGTGATGTCCCACATTTAGGAAACTCTGACAGAAATTCATATTCCTTCCTATATATAATGAAGTCATTCGGACAGGCATGTATTTTCTTGTATCCCAATCCCATCGGGCATAATATTTTCTTGGCTTTGTAATGTGAATCTAGAAGATCGTTATCTTTTGGAAGAATGTCTTTCATCAATTGTAGCTGCTCTGTAAAACTTATGTCACTCCATCCATGCTTCGCCTTCAGGTTAATCAATCTTAACACCGCCGAAAAAACCGAAAAATCTGTACAACTGGGATATAATGGTTTTTCAGCATCACCATATAGACGCGCAACTGTTGGTTCTATCTCAATTTGTTCTTCTACAATATCGCGAATCATTTCTTTAATTCCATCAGAGTTACCATCTTGCGAATCATCATCATCAGTGACATTCCGTCTAGTTTCACCATACCAAATCCAAGGGCTGTAACTCGGATTAAAACCATGAAAAATCAGATGATCTTTCATCTCTCTACTTTTCAACTTCTTCATATTCAAACATTTCAGGCATGGACAGAAAAAAATGTCACTACTTGGAACATTTCATTTTGAAAATTCCAAAAAGGCATCAACACCTTCCTCAAATTCATTGCTCATTCGATGTGCCGTAATCCAACTTCGACTCATTATTACCTATAACAAATATCAACAAAAAATATATATTTTTAAGATAAGAAAAATACATACTTATATGAAAAAATCATAATTTGAATGTAAAACAATTTAAAATATAAAAAAATCTATAGGTATTTAAAAAAATATGCTTCAATATTATTTTTAAAACAAAATATAGTTAGATATAACTGTTTTAAATTTCTTTGAATCAAAGAAAACCATGACGCCTACATAGTTTAATATTGATTGCGGTTTTTATGTTTTAATATGTTAGATAAACAAACTATTTTAAATGGAATGCAGACCTTGATATTGGTCTTTATCACCCTTCGGTGTGACTGGCAAAAAAGGGTCTACCAACATGTTATTATTTTATCAGCAATTCACTCATTCTTGTTTCTGATGATCGTTAATTGGATTGGCAGGCTGAGAGGGCCGCCCAGCGCGTCCAACACTGGTCTGCTCATAAGAACAATAGTCCCTCTGATTTGGTTAAATCATTTATTTCTGCTTTTTAATCCCATGTAACATATCTTGTGGGGATTTGATTTTGTACTTGGCCTTCAGCTTTAACGGTTATCAATCAAAATAAAACTCGACTAAAAACTCTGTTTATTTTAGGTTTTCAAAATCCAAAAATGAAAACAAAACAACCATGGTCAAAAACTGAATTCCAATTACAGGAAACATGTTCAGAAATTCTAAACACCAGGAATTAACAAATATCAACAACAATAGTGAAAAACATGGCAATTACAAGACTAAACAGTTATTCAAACACAATCTTCTTATATTAATTCTCATAAAAACAGAAAACAAAAATCTGTAAAAAAAATTAATTCAACCAAAACAGAACCAAAAAACATAAGAAATAATTTCCAGATTAAGCAACATTTATATCCAGAACCATAAGCATGTTCTAGAACATAAAGTAACCATAACAGTGAGCAATATTAAATAATGTCACCAACAATCAGCATTTATTTACATAAATTCAACATAGTCTGTTATATCAACAAAATACAAATGACCATTTGTAATAACAAAAAATTCCACGAGATTCAAAAACGAACGAAAAGCACATCAAGAATCAAAACAAAAACGAATAAAATAAATTCATGGAAGGCTTACTTGAATGTTGCGAGTTGAGATGATAGATCCGAGTGGAGTGAAGAAGATAAACAATGAAGCCAAAATGAGTTTAACGCAGGTTGATTGATGAGCCGATTAGGGTTTAACGCACGAGAGAGACAAGTCGGCGGACTGTCAATCGAAGAATCGTAAATGACAGTCCACGGGCTTTAATTTCTTTAAATGTTTTATAACGCCAGTTATTATATAACTGATGTTATAAACTATTTTTTAAATTTATAACGTTGGATATTTTAAAACCGACGTAAAAAATCTCCCGCGCTATGGTTTTTTACGTCGGTTATTTTAAAACCGACGTAAAAAAGCTCCCGTGCTTTGGTTTTTTACGTCGGTTATTTTATAACTGACATAAAAAACCCGTAGATATCTCGTTTTTTAAGTCGTTTATAAGATAACCGACGTAAAAAACCAATGTGCGGGGGGGTTTTTTACGTCGGTTATTTGGAAACCGACATAAAAAACACGATATCTATGAGTTTTTTACGTCGATTATTTTATAACCGACGTAAAAAACCAAAGTACGGGGGGGGGGGGGGTTACGTCGGTTATTTGGAAACCGACGTAAAAAACCCGATATCGACACGTTTTTTACGTCGTTTATCAAATAACCGACGTAAAAAACCCCGAGCTTGGATTTTTTACGTCGGTTATTTGATAACCGACGTAAAAAACGTGTCGATATCAGGGTTTTTTACATCGGTTTTGAAATAACCGATGTAAAAAACCCCCCAAGAATTGGTTTTTTACGTCAGTTATAAGATAACCGACCTAAAAACCCAACAGGCGAGATTTGTAATGTCAGTTATTAAAATAACCGACGTTAAAAATCTACTCGCTGCATTTTTACGTCGGTTATATATAACCGACGTAAAAAATGGTGACGTAAAAAATGATTTCTGCACTACTGTTGGTATGTCATAATCAGGATATGTCCTACATGAGATCCTATTTGAGTGGGAATATCGTTGGGAAATTCATCCCATTTTGCATCGCATCAGTTTTTATCTTGATTCATCATATTATTATACACTGGATACAATAAAAAAATTTAGGGTTGGGTATCATAAAAAATTTAACACATAATGGGGAATCCAATGACAATAAATGGATAACTTATCAATTGTAATTATCTTTTTAACATATAAATTTTTTGGTTTCAATCTATGTTATCCATTATCTATCTTCGAACATGTATTCTAATGGTATTTTTTAAGTTCCCTTAATAATTGATCAAACTAAGATTATGAATTTACCAAAGCCTATCCCATAAGAGTGTCAAACCAAAAGTGTAGTAAGGCCCATTTATTTGCACCAGTTCTTGTTTGATTCTATCTCAAAGTGGTGTTTTCAGGTTTTAAGCCTTGATACATCTGTTCCAGAGCAACCACGACTTGTTCATATCCAGACAGATAAGTATTTTATTGATAAACCACTAACACTATACTCAACAAAATTTACAGATTATTTTTTATTCTTTGTCTTATCCATAAGGCCTTCAGTAGTTTTATCTAATCCTAACCCCAAAAATAACTATATTTATCCTCTAATACCAACTATAATAACCCTGGTCAATATTATACATTTAAAAAACCTTTATTATATAAACATGAACTTAATAAAACCAAGAATATTGAGAGTTCTAGTGTCTCTGGGGCCTATGGACATTACATGACAACTTAAAACATAAAATACAACATCTTTATTGAAAACATCTTTTACATGACCACAAAATTCCTTCATACAAAGCATTTAATTGGATACTCTGAGGAAATACATAAGAATAGTGTGAGCTATAAATCCCAGTAAAAAATTAAACAAGGAATAACATGAAGAATACAATGCATGTTTGGAAATACACATATAAATAGAGAATAATATAATCATTAACGTAAAGGCACGATATAACATGATGAACATAACATGGAAATGTGGAAACAACATATAACAAGATATAATCATAAACCAAGGGTAATTGCACTTGGATTAGCATGAGTAAACCCTCAATTCACATGAATTATACTGTGTAAACCCTCATTGAACATGACATATGATGATAATAAACATTACCTAATGCATTGGAGGCCTATTAGGGCACACCCTTCATAATCATTTTAAATCTCATGCTTAGGTGTGAAAAATAGATCATATATCATGGATTCATTAAATATCATCAATTATTAAATGACAATGGAATGTGGAATAAATACATGAATGTATGCAATAAAAATTTATATATCCATAAAGGTGAATACCCTTGATAGAGAAATTAGATTTGTATTCTCTACATGATGATTTTGGCATGGAAAATCACAGTGCAATTTCAGTAGCCTAATGGCTTGACATAAAAATTAATCAAAATAGATGATAAATGAGAAATGGGTATCTCATCATATATAAATAAAATGGATAGTAACGTTTCAAATAAATACATTTCCCAACACAACGAATTTGGAAATAGAATGCATAATATAATAAAGAATCATGAAGAAAGAGGACAAATGGAATAACCCATATGAAATTTCATCTTCGTAACGGTTGTAAATGGGAGGGTTTAATTAGAAAGAAATAGGTATCTATGAATTGAAACATAATAATAGATATATGGGGGAAGTTAAAAAAACATACCCCATTATTTTTAATTTAATATAATGTGGCGTAAAAATACAAGGAAACATGGATAAAATCGAGAAGGGAAGTGTGGATCCCTTACATGGATGTCTAATCCCAAATGCTTGGGAGATGATTCTTGAGTGCTTGGGGGTTTATTGAGAGGACTATAGAGAGTATGGGGAAGGTTTTGGTCAAGATACAAATTGTTTATTGAAGATTAATGAGAGATTGGGTGGGTTTATATAGAAAAGGTGTGGGTAATCTTTATTATTTTCATTTGGACACTATACACTAAAATATTCAATTCAACAAACCATCCCAAGGTTTTTGACCATGGTTTTAGGAAAATGATAGTGGTATACATTATTTTAATTGGATAAGGGCCAATGATATTATAATATTCCCTTTTATTATGTGGAGGTGAGTCACCATTTCAAGGAAATGATTTTAAAATAATAAAATATTTTATATATCATGGATAATTCACTAAGGATATATAAATTAACTAAAACACATATAAACACATTTTATTATAATGATTAAAAATTTATTGGTCCAATAAAACAAATTATTTTTTTATTACATCATTTTGGGTTCATAATGTTGTCATAAAACACATATTTTATTTATACGGTATTTAATTTTTACCCAAAAATTTCACAGTATCAAGAAAATATTGAATCATTCAGCATTAAATAATTTTGATTTCCTAATTCCAAAAATAATATTCTTTTAATCTATATAATTTTATGAATATGTGAATTTTTATTTTTAAAATAAAATATGGCATTTATTGAAAATTAATGGGTTTAAACAAAAATAGATTCCAAACCATAACAAAAATTAAAATTGACATCATAAAATTTATAAGACAATTTATATTTAGTAAAATTATATTTATAATAATTTATTATTAAAATGTTATTTATTTAAAAAATATGTAATTAATCGAATAGATTTCTTAGTTGAATTTGAATATTAACCGAATAAAAAAATATTTGTGATTTAAAAATAATTTACAAATTATAAATAATAAAATCAAGTTCTATTTAATATTATATATAGAAATAACAAAAATAATCATGATGCTAAGATCTTGTTATGTATCCATTTATTATGCCAGTATACACTCTATGACTATGGTGCGTGATGGTGGGGCATTCTTGGGGTCGTTTGGTGAAAATGGTATAATCCATAATGTCGATGAGATTTAACTTCTACCAAAATGCATAATATCATGCTTATATTGTTTGAAATCGGCTTGGGATTGGTCAATAGTGAAACCTAGTGATGTTACTTCCATTACAAGCTCTGAAAAATGAGCTTCGTATGGCCCGAGTCTAATGGATAATGACATCATCTCCTTCGTCAATGTGAATGGTTTTTTTAGGACCATATATTTATATTAGTTCTGTGATCACTATTTAAAGGCTATATTTTCATTGGTAATGATAATTAACGGTCTATAAAATTTAATTGGATATAAAAATATAAAAGGAGAGAATTCCATTTCAATATCCATAAGACATTAAATGAAAATTAATTTTATTGATAAATGATCTGGTCTTTACAACATTCCCCCATAAGAAATTTCACCCTTTACATTTTCTTTTCCAACCCTAAATCAAATGACGATAACTCTACCTCACCACTTCATGTCATTCCCATGTTGCTTATTCAAACATTATGTTTCACTGTAACACCTTTATGAGAGGAATCATCTTATTTCAATTAAATATTTTTCTATGATATAAGATTTTTACTGGCTTCTCCTCATAATAATGGTAGTTATCTAACGATACCACCTTTGGACGGAGTAAATGTGATGGGTAAGGTATGTACTACCTCAAGAGTGATACATGAAATACATTAAGAACTCAAGACATGCTCGGTGGGAGAGCTATTGGATTGTACACTAATCCAATGTGATCAAAGATCTCAAAAGGGTTGATCTAATTTAGTTTAAGATTTCTATTCTTTTCAAATCTCATCACTCTCTTCCCTAGGGATATGCGAATGAAGACTGTATCTCCAACATCAAACTCTAGGTATCGTTGAATATTAACAACATATCTATTTCATCGACTCTGAGTATCTTTTATGTGATGTTGGATGGTCTTAACCTTCTACAATAAATTGTTTGACAATTTCTAGACCTAAAAGTTATTTCTCACCATCTTCATCCCAACATGTCAGTGTTATGATCCTCTTCCCATAAAGGGAATCCTAAGAATCCATTTGGATGTTTGAGTCGAAAATATTTCTGTAATAGAACTAAAATATAGAAATATGTTGTTCCCATCCTTCTTTGAAGACCATTGAGTATGATCTCAACATGACATCAAGTGTTTGGATAGTCCTATTATATTGGACATCAGTTTGAGGATGATAATTCATAAAAAAGATTAGCTAAATATTCTGAGTGTGTTTTTGACTCTTCTAAAACGTATATGTGATTCATGGACCTCAAGTTGATATAATCAGTTGTGGTACACCATGTATCCTTAACACATATTTGATATATATTCAATATTGTTGATCCAATGAAAAATCCTCCAAAATTGCGATAAAGTGTGCAATCTTTGTAAGACGATGCACAACAACCTAGATAGAATTTTTTTCCATTGGATGCCTTCGGATGTCTTGTGACAAAGTCTGTGGTGATGTTTTCCTATATCCATATCGATATGGGTAATGGATTCATCATCAACTTAGACATCTACCTCTTAGGCATCAAATGTTGACATACTAGGAACTTTGATATATACTCATCAGTCTCCTTCTTCATGTTATCCCTCTAAATATGCTCTTGGAGATCTCGATACATATTTTTGATTCCTGGGTGAATGGAGAATTTTGAACTATGGGAATCATCCAAAAGTTTATTCATTGACTTTGGTGTTGATGGAACACATTTTCTAGACCAAAATATTACAATTAATTCATCATTAACATTGAACTCTGAGGATTTCCATTATTCCATTGCTTCCACTTTCTTCTGAATTCCCACATCATCTTTTTGAGCATCCATTAAACATTCCAAAAGAGAAAGTTGAGAAATCATTTATGAAAGAATTGATGACGTTTATTATTTATGATTACCTGTCTATCTTCTCAAAATATATGAATATTTAATCCTTTTCAATTCTCGTCAATGATAGAATATATAGGACCTTTCAACATAGAGAATCTGTGACCTTGTCCCCATTTCCATGTTTGGAATGGATTGACTAGTCGTAATACATAATGCGATCTAACTATATTCATTAAAACATATTTATCTATTTTTGTGTGAATATATATTTCTTACATTTTTTTCTCTATATGTATTTCACACATTTCCCCAAAGAGACAATGCCACCGGATTTTCAACATAACGATCATAGCTACTAACTCTAGATCATGAGTGGGACATTTTTTCTCATTAACATTCAACTACCTTTAGATTTAGGAAATGAATTTGTCATTTTACCTCAAATTTCATCAATGGGATACTTATAATATATTCATGAATAACATTTCCACAAACTTCAACAGGTGATACAAAACTTATATAATGTTTCTCAAATGATTAATATCATTTTTGTTGGGGACTCAATGATCCTATAAAACATAATAGATATACTAATTGGACATGAAATAAAATACATCACAATATACACTAATTTTATGTAGTTTCTATATGTATTTCGTTCTTCATTATCTATATTATCATATAATATTTTATACTTTCTTGATCATTGAGATTGTTGATTCTCATGATTCTTCTCATCCATTTAAATAGTGAAATTTCATGGATAATGCCTGAATTCACTGCATTTATTACATAGAAATTTCTAAGATGCTTTAGATGAAAGTTTGTTTCCATCCATCACATAATCCATTATGTTATGGAAATTTGATACATTGTTTCCATCCATTCCACACATAAAACATCTCTTAGTCTCATTGTGACATTTCCCTTGGTGCCTCTTTCCTCACTTTTTCACAAATGAAATGGGATCTTCATTCCCTCATCACCGTTCTTTGATAAAATATCATGAAATGTAATGTTCCTCTTCCTTCATGTCCTCGATAATTCAATAAAGTACCAATTTTAAATCGCAACTTTCGATAACTGGTTAAGCATAATCATGATATGTTCTACTTGTGCTCCCATTTACTTGGGAAACTCATTGGGACATTTAACACATTTCCCACTACATTAGTTTCCAATCCGATTCCTCATATTATCGACTATTTGATAAAATTAATTGAAAATTAGGGGTGAGTATCTTAAACAAATTTCACATAATTGGGAGTCCAATGACATTAAATGGATAACTTATAAATTAAATTTATCTACATTAATTTTCAATTTTTAGGTTTCAATCTATGTTATCCATAATCATCCTCATAGTGTATATTCTTATGGTATTTTTATTTTCAATTTATAATGCTTCATAATAAGCTTATGAATTTAGCAAAGAATATCCCATAGAACTGTTGAACCAAGAGTACAGCAAGGTCCATTTTCGTGCACCGGTTCCTATTTGAGTCTAACTCGAAGTAGTGTTTTTATGTTTTACCCCTAGATACATCGGTATCAGAGACACCTCTAATTGATCATATATATATAGGGATGTATTTTATTTATAAAACACTTACTATATACTCAAAAAAGTTTAGTGATTCTTTTCATATACTTAGTCTTATCCCTAATGCTTTCACTATGCTATTTTAATGCTAATCCCAAAAATAACAAAATTTATCCACTAAAACTAACAATAAAAATACTAGTATTTATTATATATTTAAAAAAGATTTATTACAAAAAATTACACTTAGTAAAACCCATACAATTAATAGGTTTAGTGTTTTTTGGGATTAATAACAATACATGACAACTTAAGACATAAAATATGACATCTTTATTGAAAATAGCATTTACATGACCACAACATTCCTTCATATATAGCATGGAAAGGGATAATATGAGGAGATACATAAGAAAATGGTGGGATATAATTCCTTATAAGGGAGTAAAATGAATAACATGATGAGTAAAACACATTTTATGAAATCGATAGATAAATGGATCATAAGAGAACCATGAACATTAAGTAACGATTTAACATGACCATCATAATAAGGAAATGTGGCAACAACATACACCGTGATATTTTCATGAGCCAAGGCTCATTTCACATGGATTATAATGAGTAAACCATAATTTTACAAGAATTATCATGTGCTAACCATTATTAAACATGGAATATCATGATACTAAACATTACCCAATGCATTATAGCGTTATTAGGGTACACCCTTCCTAATCATTTTAAATGTTAGGTTTAGGTGTGCCACATAGATCATATAACATAGATTCATTAAACATCAGCATTTATTCCATGATAATTAAATTTGTAATACATACCTAAAATTCTATAATAAATTATTATATGATCATAAATTTGAATACCCTTGATAGAGAAATTGGAATGGTATTCTCTACAAAATGATTTTGGCATGGAAAATCACTGTACAATTTTGGTAGCCAAATGGTGTGACATAAAAAATCATAAAAATGATTTATGATAGATAAAGGGGGTTCTCATAATATAAAAATTAAATATAAAGTAATGGGGTCATATATATTCATGTCCCAACACAAGTAATTTTGATGTAGATGGTGTAATATAATAACAAAACATGAATAATGAGGAGAAATGAAATAACTCTTACAAAATTTAGGCATTATAATGGTTGTACATATGAGGGATTAATGATTGATAAAGAGGTATCCCATCGTAAAAACATAATAAGTTCAGCATGGGGGAGGTGATAAAACATACCCCATCAGTTTTAATTTTGAATAAAAGGGGATAACAATATAAGGAAACATGGATAAATATCTGAATGGAAGGAAACTGAGGATCACATACAAGGATGTGTGATCTTAAAGGCTTGGGAGAGGCTTTTTGTGAGTTTTTTAGTGCCTTGGGAGGACTATGGAGAGTATTAGGAATAGGTTGTTGTACCTATAAATGGTTTTTGTTAAGAGGAATGAGATATTTGGTTAGATTATATAGGAAAGGTGGGGGAATTCATTATTATTTTGGTTTTTGACACTAACCACAAAAGTATTCAAAACCCAAAACCCAACCATCATTTATTCCCATGGGTTGTGGAAATTTGGAGTGGTATACATTATTTTAAATTTATAAGTGTTGATGATATTAAAATATTTTATTTTCTTATCTGGACGTGAGTCACCCTTTTAAGGAAATGATTTTAAAATATTGAAATATTTTATATGACATGGATGATTGACTAAGGATTTATAAAATAAGTAAAAATAAATAAAATAAAATTATTTCAATATAAAAACATATATTGGGTCTATAATACCAATAATTGTATTTATTACGTCATTTTGGGATCATTATGATCATAAAACATATAATTTATCTATATTGTATTTAATTTTTACAGAAAAATTTCACTATCTCGAAAAAAATATGATAAATTCATAAAAGGAAAAATTGGATGTCATGATTTTGAATATAATATTCTGTTTATCTAAATAATTTTCTAAATATGTGAATTTTGAATTTAAAAATAAAATTCATCATTTATTGAAATTTGATGGTTTTTGTCAAAAATAGTGTTCAAACATTAATAAAAATTACATTTTACTACATAAAAATTATACGATCATTTATATTTTAAAAAAATAATTTAATAATAATATTTTATTAAAATAATATTAAATTTATAACTCCATTAATTTATCAAAATATATTTTTTAATTGAATTTCAATATTAAAAATTACTATTTGTTCTTAAAAATTCATTTATAAATTTAAAATATTAATATGAATGTGTATTCATTATTCTATAGAAAAGTAATTTACGTAATCATAATTTTAAGGTCTTGTTACGTATCCTTTTCTTACACCTGTTTACCCCCTAAGAGTAAGGTGTGGGATGGTGGGGTCTCTTGGGGTTGTTTGGTGAACATGGTCTGGGTTGCGATTTTGATGATATTCAACATTTCTAGTAAACAGTTATGCTAATGCTTAATTTTTGGATCTTGACTTGGGCTGGGTCAAGATTGAATCACAGTGATGCTACCAGCTTTATGAGATCTGACAAATGAGCTTCATAAGACCCGAGTATACTGGATGATGGCATCATCTTCTTTATCTATGTCGAAAGGATTTGTTATAACTTCATATTTATATTAGTTGTCTAATCACTGTTCAATAGCTATATTATCAGTGGTAAGGATAGTTAACAGTCAATCAAATACAATTCCATATAATTAATCCAAAGGAATGCATGTGTTTTCAATATCTCTAAGACATTAAATTTAATGTAATTTTATTCATAAATGATCGAGTTGTTACACTATTCTTGAGGTAGGGGGAGGAAATGATTTCAATGTTTTGTAAAATTCTACTAAAAATGTTTTCCTTGTAATTTAGTGATTCAATTCTAGTACAATGGTCTAATGCACAGGTCTAATGCATGGGTTAGATGGATATTCCAATGGTGTCTATAAATACCATTTACCATCAATCAGGTTTTCCTTCCACATTTGTTCCCTTTTCTACAGTTGTTCCGGACTTCTACATTTAGTTTCTATTCGTTTTATTTTCATAGATATTCTTAATGACATCCTAATTCATGTAAATGGGAATAATAATTTAGTAACCACCCTATGTGTAATCACCTGTGTTAGGATCATGTGTAAGGCTTCTAGTTGAGTGACCTTCAGAAGGGACCACATCTAGGAGACTACGTGAGGAACCCTGTCAAGGGGCCTATTTGAGGAACTAGGTCGAGGGGCTATTGTGAGAATCCTTGTAAAGGGGTCCAGATGAGGGACCTACCTTTCTAAAATATCATAACATTTTATAACAATATTTTAACCATAATGAAATATCTTGTTATCTTCTTGTTAGTTTTCAATGGTTTCCGTTATGGCTTCTCAAAAACAAGTTGTTGCATGTGCCACCAAGATGAACAAAGATATTGATCCAGATTACTACTATATGTGTGAATCCACTATACCATATTTGGAAATGCACATTCCATAGAGAAAACATGAGTATCTATGAACTGATTATCATCATATTTATGATTGAATACTTTCTAGGGACTCTCTCATTTTGATATCTCAAAGATACCTCCCAAATTATTGGTTTGAAAAAATACCAATTGTCCTGCCTCCAATAACTAAGCTATGGGTGTCAATGTATCACACTGACCCTAAATAGCCCAGAGCCGAGATATGAAATCAATTACATTGATATGATTACATGGAATCAAATCTCTAAAGATCGAGAGTTTTGTAGTCTTCATAAACTTTTACATTAATGAGTATTGTATTACAAATTAATACACAAATAACAAAATAATTTTTTTTCTTCTTTTTAAATAACATTGATGATTATAAAATAATATCTTATATATCTATTAATATCTTTCTTACTTCTTCCATTCCTAGGTAGAGGAAACATAATATGGGTGAACTCAAATACTCAGCATTGTAAAAATATAGCAGACTCAATAATGAATCAATGAGAAATAAATTAACAGGGAAAAGTAAATAATTGAACACACATTCCATGAAATCCATAGAAAGAAAAGTTAGTGAATAAAAAAGTCATGTTTAATAAAAACACATTCATTTCAATAAAATAGATAATTTAAAATAAATATGGCAAGGTAAGAAAGTAATACACATTCCATTTAGTCATTGAAATGAAAACTACATGTATCCATATATATGTCGACGTGAAATATCATAGATTAATAATAACTGAAACTAAATGATGGATGTGATTTATTATTGGATTCCATGTTTTGGAGGTACATGGAACGAGTACCATAAATTATTCTTACTAAACAACTTAGATATCAGGTAAAAAACTGTGTCTAGCCAACTAGTCCGTTCCATGAGACTACCAATGCATCGAGGGTTTATCTGTTACTGATCCCCAACTATGTTATAACTATTCAGAGAAATCCTTATATATAGAATAATAAGTTTTTCAACAATTTTTTGAAAAATATTAAAAAGGAATAGAAGATATAAATTTATCAATATTTCCCAAAATAATCATATAACATTCAATATATAGACATTACAAAAAATGGATTACGGTTTTGGAAATGATCAAATCTATGAAAATGATATACATATCTAGGTGAAATTAAATGTCAAATGATCATATAAAATTGATTTTTGAAAGGGGACTAAAAGGAATCAAGTAAATGTGAACACTATTAATTTCCAAATCAATCAAAACCCATGTGAAAGATTTTTATGGATGGTATCAACACAACATATCCCATGTTGACTAAACAATTTGTGTTTTTTCATTGATGAAATAAAATCAAAAAATCAAAAAATATTTTTGAGGAAAATAACATTTTGTTTTGTAAAATAATTTGAGAAGAAATAAATTTAAATAAAACCACTTTTAAAAATATTTTCATTAAAAATAATCCTTTTAAAATTTGAGAGGAATCTTCAAATAACATATGATAGATAAATCCATACATGTCATATGATTTAAAAATAAAAATTCATTTTTGAGGTAAAAAGGGATAGAAATATTGTTTTTCTAGAAAGCAACATGATGATTCCATTAAAAACATTAATAAAAACCAAAAGGGTAAAAATTTATTTAACAAAATTAAAATTTACATTTTTTTAATAAAACATATTTCTCAGTAGAAAATAGGTTCTTTTCCTAAAAAGAAAAATGATGGTAGGTTATAATGATTTTTTTGAGACATTTTGAGTACCAAACAGTAGAAAATGGTACAGATACATGAAAATGGTTATTAATTACAAAATAAGATTAAGATAATTAATTGAAAATAATCTTAATTTAATTTCCCCAAATGGAAATTCCTTTGAAATATTTTTTTTATTTTTGATCAAATTAATCTTTAAACATTCTAATGTGTCACATTGCACTTTGAAACATTTTAAATCATAATCCTCAAAAAAGAATTAAATTAAATGAAAGTACTAAAATCATGAGAGTGAGGATATTCATGATATATCATTTAATGGTAGTTATATACCCCATTTTAATGTAACTAGGTGCACAACAACAAATAAGTCTCAATAGAATGTAAATTTTGAAAAAATACCTTACATTACACTTCCATTTCGGTGAACCTAATTAAACTTCATATATAATAACCTTAGGTTAATTTTTTAAATTTATTGATAACAATTTTTATGTTTATAATTAATTTAGTTTCACTAATTTTTATGTTGTATACAATTACTTAAAAAATTATTTTTACGTCGGATGTTTTTAGGAAATTTGGTTTATGTGTAAAAAACTATTTTGTCGGCCAACTATTGTCAAAGGGATCATTCTATAATATATTCAGAATAATATTCATATCATTATTATAATATTTATACATTAATTATAATTTCAAAATAAATCATTAAATATTGATTTGAAAATTTAATGACCACTAATATCATGGAGATGGTAGATCGTACGTACGGATGAGTAGAGTTCTAATTTTTTTCCATGATTGTTTTGTAATGAAGCTACGTAACACCATATCATTCTATAATTATAAATATATGATACATAACATTTTATTTAATCATATATTATTATATATAGAATTTTTTTATGTAAAGGGAATCATATAAGGATAGGAAGGTGGTTTTCCACATGTCTAAGAAATAATTTATCACTTTTTAGGTGTGTGAATGGGTTAAAAATAAAATAAAATAAAATATATTTATAGATAGTTAATTATGAAATTAATACTATATATATGGTTTTTATGTATCATATATTTAATTATAACCATAATTTATACATTTAATATATATTTTGAAGGAATCAAATCACTTTTAGGGGGTGGTAGTCCACACTTCCACAAATGATGTAATAATTTTTACACAAATTGGAAAGTATAAAGATATGATTTTTAAAAATAATTAAAAAAGAAAAAATACATAATAAGTATCATATATAAAATTTTAAAATTGAATTTCCATTATAAATTCCACCATGATAGGTGGTAATGTAAAAATGAACAACCACCATTTCATGAGGGAGTAGTTTTCCATACTCATAAATAATGTGTTTGTCATTCATGAGTTGAAGTTGTGTGTATGGTTAGGTCCAAAAAATAGCATAAAAATCTTTTATATTTTGAATAATATTTTTTTATATAATCTAAAAATACTAATAATTTTAGGAGTGTATCAATGAAAGAACCCTAGAGGTATAAATGAAAGATGATACCTCTTAATTGGGTAAATCCATTTGTTTTGTAGAAAAGGGATTCACTAGATTTATTCCCAACCATGGTGAGTATTAACGGTTGAGGTTTGGGTATTGATGAGATATTTGGAAAATTATCGGTCAGTACACAGTGACTTTAGAGGCGTGGGGATGTGGGAGGAGAGGTTGCCTTTTTACATCGGAAGAAGAGTGACACTATTGTAATATTTTAACAATGAAATTCCTTACACATTTTTCAATTTTAATGTGGCTAAAATAAGGAAAAAAATCTATAAAAACGGTTATTAAGAATAAAATGTCCATAAAATATATTTTGGACAATTCAAAAGATTATTTGTACCTTTAATATTAATGTTGTGTAATTTATTATGCAAAATATTACCTTAATAATTATAAATATTTTTTATTACCTTTTATAATATTTTTATTCAAAAAATAATTGAAACTATTAGAAAATATGAATTATAATTATTCCAACCATCTTCAGAATTCCAATCACAAAAGTGGACTAAAATAATTTAAATTTAATCTCACAGAAGTGATGATAATGGGGGTTTTAAATTTAAAATGTCTGACAGTTTTCTATGTTTTTATGGAAACATAAAATTCATCTTGAATCCATGGAACTAAATTAGATTTTTTGATAAAAATATAATTTATTTACACTTTAAAACGAATTATAATTATAATTTTCTATTATAAATATATTAGATAAAAATAATCATTTTATTAAATTTTATTATTTTTCACTTTTCATTAAAAATCAATCTTCAAAAAAATACAAAAAAATTATCCAGAAGTAATATTACGGTACCTAATTATAATAATAAAATTAGTTTTAAAAATTTAATTTATTATAGGGAAAAAGATTGAATTTAAAATACTATTTCATTTTAGAGGAGTTAAAATTATTTCAATAAAATATATGTTTTTATGTGTAATGTTGAGTTTTTTCTTTTCTCATGTTTATTAAATATATTGGATGATAATAAAAATATTTTATTTAATATGTAAAATATATAATACTTTAATATAAATAACTAATTTTAATGTATTCAATAAATTGCGGTAAAAAACATTTCTAGGCATGAAAATTTTGTGTCAATAAAAATTTTTTTATATTCAACAGGTTGTTATATTCATTTATAATTAATTAGTAATCACTAAATTAATTTTATATTTGTGTAAAAAAAATAATTTTATAAGTTATTTAATATTATTCATAACTAAAAATTTAACGTTTAGTTAATATCTTATTATATTAAAGAATAACATTTAATAATATATTTTTTTTTGTAAAAATATGACGTCTGTGTAACACAAGTAATCGGCCAAATTTGTTCATGCATGTAAGGAAAAATTACTTATTGATTGTATGCATTATAACTTATAAAAAAATATTTAATTTATTTAAAATAGTGAATATATTATAAATTATCAAGATATTATGTTCTTTTTCACACTTGTTGATGTGTGTCTTACATGTTATCTAATACAATGTTCTTACATTACAATATCAAGGTGTTATATTTTCCCCACCTTAATTAAATTGTTTCCTCGAAATTGAAACTAAATATTGGGGACATATTTTTTGATAATTCGTATTTTGAAATACCAAATAATGATAAGGGTTCATAAACCATATTCTAGGTAAGAAATAATTAGAATTACAAAGGTCACGTAGACTATAATATAACTATTTCTATAAGTTGGAGATCATTAGTGGAATGTAGATATACATACATGGAGGAAATACAAAAATATTTTTGTGGAGTGATTATGGTTATATATAAGAAACATTTGAATTATCAAAAAATAGTTGAGGTACTCAAAATGCAAAATCTCAGATGAATTAGAAGATCATCATTCAACAAAAATTAGAGTATAAGAAAAAAATGATAATTTGATTTATTTATATAATCAAAATTTAATCCTTTTGTTTTTCATTGGTCTATTTTAAATTCTTTAATTACTTCACCAAATTGAATTTTAGATATAAACATTGATATTTGAAGCACTAAAATAAATTTCTAAAGGATAATAAGGATGATAAAATAGTGAAAAGTCATTGAATTTGTGTCGATATATTTTTCAAATATAATATGGTTTAGAAATTAATATCTAAACAAAAAAAACATAATTTACATCAATAATATGTATTCATCAAATTGTTCAAATAAAAAGATTGAAATATTAACCAGGAAATTTCATAGGTATGTGGTTTGTGTGACACTCTTACCAACCTTAAGTCTTAAGTTGAAGACCCACATCCTTGATGGACATGTTTGGTTGTCACCCTATATAAATGTATCATTTTATTAAACCAAAATAATATAATTTTCAAAATAAATATGATAGACATCAAAGAAATTAGGTTAATCACTAAATAGCCTTTAAATAATGTTTTTAATAGAATCCTAATAAAAAAACCTCATCAATTTATTTTCAAATAGTTCCTTCCTTCATCTTTGGTTTATCCATAATATTATTAGTTGGATTTCCAGAACATGACACCTTATCATTAAATCTACAAAACCTTAGGATTGACCATGATCATTCATTTTCATTATCCATTCAAATTATTCATAATGTTTTTTAAATAAAGCAAGGATTATCTTATGTACATCACTTGAGAGTCTCACACTTGGTACAATGTAATGGTTGTTATCATGTACAAAGAAACCTCAAGTCATTCTCAGAACACCTTGTCGGTTTTATTAATCCTTGGTATAATTACTCCAAAACCACATTCAATTCTAGTATCTAGACAGAGATCTATATCTAGAAAGACACACATAATTTCTACTTTAACAATATTCTGTGATTTTCTTCTATACTTATCCTAAAATTCTACCTTAGGGTTATTTTATCTAACCTATTTTTTTTTTCCAAAATCTAGTTCTCAAGGCTGATACTAAGCTTCCTTTGATAGGAACTGTAGAACCCCAACCCCAGATAGACATGAGCCGATGTCTTCTATAAATTACATCGGCATGACTACAGGAAATAAAATCTCGAATGAAAGATATATTACTATTCTTGGTAAACTAGATACAATAATGAGTATTGTATTACAAATGAATACACTAATTAAAACATAATGTTTTTTTTCATTCTAAATAACTTTTAGGATAATAAAATTCCCTCTAGTATGTCCCTTAAAATATATCTTACTTATTATATTCCTTGGAAAAAGAAACATAATAAGGGTTTACTCAAATTCGTAATATGGGAAAAATAGGCCAGATGAAATAATGAATAAATGAGAATTTAATTAACATGGAAAGTTAAATAGCTAAAAACACTTACCAAGTGAACAATATGAAGAGAATTAATTGAATAAACAATAAGGAAAGTTAAAAAACACATTCCATTTAAAAAACAATATAAAGAAAGATAAATATAGAAAGATAAGATTCAAAAACCAATGTCATTTAATAAATGAAATGAGAATGAAATGTATCCATAGATATGTTGACGTAAGATCTCCTGGATTCATAAAGACTAAAAATAAATGAAGGATGTTCTTAATTATTAGACATGATTTTTTAAGGTGCATTGAATCATTAGAGTCCAAATCTTTCATATTATGGTTTAACTATTATGTAATAACCCATCTAAAAATAGATAACCAACTTAAATTTCCCATGAGACCACCAATATATCTAAGAGATAACTATTACCAGTCCCCACCAGAGTCATACATATCCAAATCATTCCTCATATATTTAATAATCAATTTAAAAATGAGCCATATCAAATATCCCAATATAATTGAATATATATATTTAACAATATTTCACCAAATAATAAAATAACATTGAATTGAAACATTATATAAAAAATGGATTATGGTATTAGAAATGATCATGTCCATGAAATATGATATAGATACTTTTGGTAAATTCAATGTCAAATGATCATTTTATATTGAATCATTCAAGGTGACTAAAATGGATCAAAGGAGATAATGTGAATACTATCCATGGACAAATCAAGGAAAACCCATCTAGATGAAAAATTTAAAGGTTATCAATACAAAATTTCCATAGTGGTGTAATGATATAGTGTTTTTAATTTATAAAATTAATGAAGAACATTAAAAATATACTTGAGGATGATAATGTTTTCTTTTGAAAAGTAATTTTTGTTGGTCGGAGTAGAGAACTCAAGAGGGTGGGTGAATTGGGTATCTGTAAAAATTTCTTTTAAAATGTTTTCTTCAAAAGGTTCCCCAATAAATAATAAAAATAGCCCAGTCAATCACATTAATATAGTTATAAAGGTTTTACATTTCAAATAACCACTCAAAATATTGATTGATTCTTAGTAATATTATAATGAGTTATTGATACTACTTTTGATGCTCTTCTAATAAGAAAAAACAATTATAACTTCTATAAAAAAGTAAATATCAATGTAAATCTATTGATTTATTAATTATATAATAAAATAGGGAAAGGCTAAATTAAAAAACACAGTGGATAAAAAAGTGGTTTAGTCTTAAGACAAGACCAAATCCACTCCACCTATTGATCACCTTCCTCCAAGATGTTTATATTAATAAACATGGTCCACACCTAGGATCGCGGTAAAAAATAGTGCACAGAACTATCCAGGTCACATGACCTCTTCCAAATTTCTTAGTGGGTAAAAAAGTTAAGTCACAGAAGGATATCTCCCACCCTTATACGTGGGAGTAACCAAGTGTAAAAATATATGATAGGAATGATATCTTGTATCATTCATTTTAGTGTAGGGGACAATGTTTGTTTTCAATACAACACACACACACTTCTCAAAAGCTAAAAATAATAAACAATAGAGAAAATATGATAAGATAAGGTTAAAAGATATCTGTGTGTTATTCTATGCATCTCTGGACTTTTAGGGTGATGCAAATGAAATTATCGAGTCCTCTTACTTGAAATAGAGTATCAAAAGTCTGGTACTCTAGTTTCTAGTTAGATCTAACTCGTGTTCTTTGTGGATTTGGTATTATGAAGATGTTTTTGATATGATCTTTGGTATTCCATATTACTGATTCTACAATGATTTTTTTGT
This sequence comes from Viscum album, assembly GCA_963277665.1. NCBI lineage: Eukaryota > Viridiplantae > Streptophyta > Magnoliopsida > Santalales > Viscaceae > Viscum > Viscum album. Next base: position 1,444,803,703 of record OY728165.1, on the reverse strand, counting down.
TCTTAATATGTATCTTATTGCTTGTATCAGTCCAATTTTCAATAATTCTCTCACTTCTACTACACACTACCGCGCATCCCTTGTTTTAGGGCTATCTGTTTCATTTTATTCTTGGAGTGCATGTGTTAGAGCTGATAGGATGTATGTATCCTGTACCTTGTACATCATAATGTTAGGAGAAATGTCTAAAAATAAATATTAATTATGCCAATTCATTTACATGACATAAATATGACTGTTAGAAATTAAATTTTAAATAAAAAAATAGATTAAGGAATATTGTCAGATTTTGTCTACAAACTATTTCACATGGAAACGGTGTCACCAAAAAATGGTGTCTTCTTATTTTCCTTTGAGTAGTGAAATAGTCATGATGGCATAATTTTATTGAGATCAGGAACCATAAGCATAGATATAGTGTTAGGATCATTGTGTCTTTTTCTTTTCCAAACCTTTAACGGTGTCTTAGCAAGGAAATTGTGTCACAGACATCGTGATATCTGAAACTGGTTACGGTGTCTAGTCACAATGTTTGGTTCACAATGTCTATATCACAGTGTCTGGGTCATGGTTTATGGGTCACGTGTCTCGGTCACAATGTCTTGGTCACTGTGTCTGCGTCATGGTGTTTGGGTCATGGTGTCTGGGTCACAGTGTCTTGGTCTTTTTCCAGAAAACCAGAACTCGTGGCAGACTCACAGTTTCTCAGACTTAGCCAAAATATCTAAATATATACTTCAGCATTAATATTCACCAAATTAATAAGAATTAATCATTCATAAAAGAAATCATTATCGACCAATGTTAAATATAAATTACAACAATCAGTAATGATTTATAGGAATCAAGATCTTGATAAAATTTATTTGATCCATAAAAAAACCAAGCATATCTACATATGATATGGTATGGATTAAACAAGAGTAAAAATTTGTGATCATAAAACATGATTAACACATGAGGAGTAAAACAATCTCTTCCTTTTTGATGATCACAAATCATACGAATGAGATAACAGTTCTTAGTGTGTTGTCTATCCATTAGTGTATGTATCTGTCCCCCTTTTGAGATTTTCAAAAAGAGTACAAATGTAATGAAATGAATAAATAATAAGATCTCATATTGAATTAGAGAGAGAATGATGTGAAATTACAAGAAGAGAAAATATGTGTCATTATAATTAGTAGTCCAAAAAAATATAAAATATCCATATCCAAAGATAGTGCTCAGTTTTCTTCGGTACTGGTTTTCTTGGATTTTCGCTTGGCAGCTTCATCAAGAGGAGCCACAGGAATAGTGGTAGAAGTGGAAGAGGGAAGTGAGCCATCTTTCCGAGAAGGAAGAGGGCGTCCTTAAAAATATAGGGTTCCAAGGTAGGATTGGTGGAAGACTAAAGTTATTGTTAGTCTAGGATCAGAGGTCTGATCTGACTCCAAGCCTAAGAGACAGACATAGAGGTAGAGGAAAATGTAGTGTATGAGGTAGGAGGAAAACTAGACTACAAGGGTGCAGTTGTAGGATCCACAATAGTAGTGCACTACACATGAAGATAAGGCCTCAAAAACATAATAAATTCCGTAATAATCACACCAGTATACTACATCACTTTCCCAAAATCATCTTTGTTCTCCTTGAACACTTCACATAATGTAGTGAATTCTTTCTTCCTTTGAACTTGAGTTTTGAAATCTTGAGTGACATGAAGAATTTTCAATTTCTCTACCAGGTACGTGAAATGGTTTGTAATATCAGGCTTAGAGAAAATCATTTTGAAGTAGATATAAACATTCATAGTAATTTATTCCTGAACATCATTTTAATTTTTTTAATGAATCCTTACCAAATCAAGGCCGTTTTCGCCATTTTTGGAAACCATAGATAGACTCACCTTGTTAAATCCACTTAGCACTGATTGAAGTTCTTCTTTACCAACAATTTCGAGCAGATCACTATCAAAGGAAGGTTGAGATGACTATCCAGAGGCACTAAAGGATATAAAAGATGATGTGAGGGTCATTATTTTATTCATTTCTTTCTATAGACATCATTTATACTCATCATTCAATTTTTTGAGACCAATAGCAAGCTCACACATTTCATGAACTATATTCTTATTTCTCTCAGCCACCTTGTCAGGTAAAAAAGTTACGTTTGTTTTAGTCAAAGTGGAAACTTTATATTGAAGCTAACCAATAACATCCTCAACATGATGAGGAATGGGATATGGTCTTGATTTAAACACTTTCAACATATATTCAACCATTTTTCTGAGAGACACCACTTCATCACTTAGTAGTTTGATCTCAATACTGACCTCTTGAATTTAATGAACCATTTTTGGCTGAATCTGCCACATGATATTTTCTAATAGTAGGGTAGCATATCTTTCACTCATGTTGGTCACAGGACTAGGTTGGGTGTTCATGAACTTTTCAACTCCAGCTAATAAAGTAGCTCCAAATGAATTCAGAACATTTTGACTCCCAAAATTAAGAGGTTCTTTTGAAGGTTTGGGAACAAAAGTATAGACATTCTCATGTTCCTTTGAAGATATTACATCATCATCAGAGACTGGTTTCAATTGAAATATAGTAAATAGTTCTATAACATTATAAGAGGCTTTATGTGTATCATTCACATCGAAGTAGCTATAAAACTTATACCATGTATCTGTTGTTCTTTGATCAACTAGATTACACTACTGGAAAAAGGGAATATACCCAATGTTCAAAACCGTGGGTATAGACCCCAAAACCGTGTGTATAGGCTATACCCACGGTTTTGGGAACTGTGGACTGGAACTGTGTCGGTATACGGGTCTTGACCTATACCCACGGTTTGGTATAACTGTGGGTATAGGTGTGTGACACATCAACACCACGCTGTACAACGTTGCATGGCATTTGCACCACGGTTTTCAAACCGTGAGAAATATATTCAACTCATTTTAAAAAATTTGCATTCAGCAAGGCTTGAGCCCTACACCGTACACCTAACAGCGAACCCTTGGACCAACTGAGCTGCATTTTTTTATGTCATATATAAATATATCAGTGGATATTTATTAATATAATTCCCTTTGGGTATTCAAAAAATGCGGTCTCCAAGAATTGAACCCGATCCTCCAGCTACGCGTCGCGCCAGCACCCCACGATGGACCAGACGAGCTGTTAATTTGATTTGTTATACATTCATATATCTGCATATATATATTAATATAAAATGTTTTTAAATTCATAAAACGCGGCTATGAAGACTCGAACCATCGTAATAAAATACCCCTCATAGCTGCTTTCCAGAAACGTACCAACCGAGCTATCATTAATATTTAATATATAAACATTTATCTTATTATATATATTAATATTATCTGTGAAAAAATGTATTCCCGCCAAATTTTTCTCATGTACCGCCTTATGTTTTTTCCCCACCATAACACGGGAAAGCTATACCCACGGTTCTAGAGAACCGTGGGTATAGGTCATAAAAAAAACGCAATACTGACGGTTTTCTCCACAACCGTGGGTATAAGTCTTAAAAGAAAAAATTACCCACGGTTTTTGGCAAAACCGTGGGTATAGGTTCACATACTAGTCCTATACCCACGGTTTTGGAAACCCGTGGGCATAGGGGTACCCTATACCCACGGTTATTTGAAAAACCGTGGGTATAGACCTATTTTCTAGTAGTGTTAGGAATTTCAACTCTTTATAGTCTATGGTGTTTCTCCCCCTCAACAAGTGAATATCTCATTAGACTAAGAGATTCAATTATTTGATCTGTTTTCAAAATTACATCCCCAATAGATTCACCCTTGTATTTTCTAGACAACTGAAAGGAATTCTCCATTCATTCCTTAGCAGATAGAATAATATCAGGATCATATTGTTTCATTATTTGTTCCTCAAAAGTAGATTCTTTCTCAGGATAATGTTCTTCTTAAGGATTTTCTTCCAGAACAAACTTTTACCTTACATTTACAAAAGAATCTTCTATAGAAGTAGGTTCTTCTTCCAAATAAATAGTTTCTTAAGGAACACGTACTTCCTTCTCAACTATATCCAGAGGAATATGTCCAATATCTTCTCTGTCTATGATACTTTCCCTTGAAGGTGCAACAACCTCTTCTTATTCTTGTTCTTCAACAGGATAGTCAGTAATTTCATCTTCTTCCAAACCAGTATCTGGGATGTCCTTTGTAACATCCCAAGTAAGTAATGAATAATAGTTATTTTTATCTATGTCTATTAATGAACTATATAGTGTTTTATAGGCTTAAAATGAAAATAAATCCAATCTTATGCATGGAATACACTAATATTTTAAAAAGATTGTTTTACTGCCTTTTGATGGTAAACCATTTTTTAAATCTATATTTTGACAATTTTATAAGATATGTTTGTCAAAATAAACTTATTCTTTATGATTGGGACATCAAAATTTACTTTGTGTGAATTTTTGGTATTTTTCTGACAATGTTCATTTTTTTAATGAATAGTGAAAAATACTGCATTTTACATCAAAACTGCTTCTTAATCTAATTTATTTATATTATTAGATTATCTTTTGAATTGGTCTTAATGTGTATTCTGAATATATATTTTTCATTTAATCCAATGGTGGTCATTGGAATCAATTTCACTTTGAAATTAGACTTAAACTGGTGTCAATCTTTTGATACATATTGTTTTATAAAAACACGCTATTTGCTCTGACAGCGGGAATTAATTATTAAATTAATTAATGTGACATATATGTTTTTAATTTTGTAAAATAGACTTCATTTTTTGAATTCGGAGTATCAAATATAGCTTAGGGTGAATTTTTGGTAATTTTCTAAAAAACTTCAATTTTTGATGAATAGTGAAACCACTAAGTGGTACTTATAAAAACTAATTTTCCGTTTAAATGAAATTTTTCCATCATTGTGTTTTGAATTTCAAAAATCCGACATACATGGTTTTCATTAAGAAGTAAAATGTGGTTCAATGAGATTAAAATAATTTTTGGTGAATAGTAACTTATTAAGTTTTTAATCACGATTAGAGGTAATTAGTGTAATTTAAGGTAAAAATGATATTATAAAAATATGAAAACACCATGACACTTGTCCTACCCCTATTGGATGAGTCATGACCGACCAAGACAACCCATGGGTCGATTTAGGGGACCCTATGGAGCCTCTTGGGTGAGATAATGACTTTAATACCTTTTTTTAAATAAAGGTGAAAATGACACTAACATAAATTATTTGACTAAAAAAAATTAGAAGGGGTTATACTAATCATATTTTTGTCTATAAATACTATTTGGAAAGATAAAAATATTTCCTACATCAGGATATTTTTTTATAATTTTTAGACATTAAATAAATTAATTTAATTATGACATCATGATGATGCAACGTTGACCTCATTAATGAACAGTTTAAATAAAATGAAACGATAATATAAAATCTAAGACCTACACTTGGCCAAAAACTATTGAATGGGAATATTTCGAAGCCTTATCATCTTATCGTCGAAATATATCAATGTGGGACCTTAGAAATTCGAAACACTTTTGGAAATAAAATAATAGTTTCATGATTTCCAAAAGTTCCCCTCCTCTCATCTTATAAAAGGCCCGTACCTCAACCTCATTTCACACACACCTCAAGCCTTTGGCTCGGCCATCCCGTGCCCATTTACTCTCTTTACATCCCTATCCTCATCCTAGAGGATTCCCTTTGGGCAGAATCCTTTCAAAGGAAGCCTTTAGGCTCAAATCAAAAGGAGTTACACTTTTAAAGGTAATTCATTCTCTCATGTTTATTTGTTTTATTTTGCTTCTCCAACCACATAAACTCTTTTTATTTACTTCTTTTGTAACAACACCAGTATCTTAAATATACTAGGATGTTGTTATAAGATTTATTCGAGCTACACTCTCACACAACTACATCAAATGGTTAAGGAACATACGGTTTCCGTGGATGGCGAAATTCTGCCTCCCGAAGCGATGATTGTTCAATACTCATTTAACACCTTCAAAGGTGGCCATTATGATGTCACAATTTTTATATATGATATATAATATGTTTATTCTTTCCTTAAGCTTCTGTATTTTTCATTTATGGAATACCATTATTGTTTCCATTTTGGGTAAACACGATATCTTCATTTTAGGAAGTGCGGACTACCGCCCCCTAAAAGTGATTTGATTCGTTAATACCATATGTGGGATGTGTAAAGGATAAAGTTAATGATATTATATATGTTATTATACTGGAATTATAATATACTTTTATATCATTATGATTCCATTCCAGAAAATACGAAATAGAAATGGAAGTAGCCTTCATGCGTACGTACGGCTTACCGTCTCCATGAACGGTGCATTTCATTTCTTACCTCTAAATGTGATGTAATATTATAAATACATGTATATGATGAATATATATGATATATATGTTATCCAAATCATTAATATCATTCTGGATATTACGAACCTTTGACCAAATTAACAATATGTAAGTGTAAGAAGTCTATTTTTGACTTAAGAACCAAATACCGACAAAATGAACATTATTAACTTAAATGATTACATGATGTTCATAACCTGATATAAAAGGAATAATTAACTTGAAAAAGGTTCTTAAGCAAGTAGAGATTAACTCAAGTTTATTATTCAGGAGATTAAAGAGCGGTCGGGTCAAGTCGGATACGAGGTATAGGACTTCATCTCAATCTCCTTTCATTGAGGCATATTTTGTTTTATACACAACCTTCTTCTATACGGTGTATAAACCCCCTTTGACTTTTACGTTTATCCAAAATGAATCTTTTTTATACGAAGCGTTTAGTAAACGAAAAAAGGGAATTTTTTTGTCGTCCGTATGCGGCGACAACGACTTCTTCGCCGTCGTGACTGTTATTTGAGTTTCGGTTTCCTCTACAAGCCATACCTTCTTTTTAAAAGAAAAATAAATACCATGTTTTACGTTTCTTTTATTTTGGTATCGAAAATGGTTTTCATAATGTTTTTATATCAATGTGTTGTATTGATATCTTGTGATTGAAAGGTGGGAATGTTATGTTTCCTTTATGCATGTTTTATGTGAAATGATTATGTTGAGGTTGTTGGGCATTATTATGAAAAAAGGTGGTTCCGTGATAAACTAATGGCGGGTGAGCCCGATATAGCTCTCCAATGCATTGGGTAACGTGAAGGAGTGAAACGTTAAGGTTTCTCTGAATAGATTTAGGGAATATACTGTGATGGGTATTCCAAACATAACCAAGAGGGTTACTCCCTACGTATGAATGTTATGAATGCCTCAAGTTACCTTTATGTCTTATGATTTCTATGATTTATTCATGATTTGATGAGGTATGTTAAAGTTCTTATGTTTTATGGGTAATGTATGATCTCATCCTTATGTATATATGTACCCATGTTTCCTTTCCATATTTTTATATCCCTTACTGAGCTTTTTATGCTCATCCCAAGTTTTTTTGAAATGTTTTTCACAGGTCAAGGGAAAGGTACATGATATGATGATAGTGTCAAGGAAGTGTCAAGAAAGAATCCATGTTTATTTTAAATATGTTTCCATTGATGGGAATGAATAATACTATCTTTATGTAACCACTTTGTTTATATGTGGAATGTAATGCAAGTTTTATGATATAATTCTCTAAAACTCTAAACCCAAAAAGATCCTCAATGTGTAATCTTGTAATAACTCAAGATTATGTAAGGTTTAATGATGGGGCCTTATATCATTAGTTCTTGATAAATGCTCAAACAGATCAAAATTTTCATAAAACCATTTGTTATCCTCCCCCAAACCTTTTTCCATGGATTCTGACTAATTTTCATTAATTTTACTATAACCTTTGAGATAAATAATTCAAAGTCAATAATGACTTTTTCATTTGGTCCAACCAACCCTTTATTATATATCATAGTAGTGATTACCATTTAGTAGAACATGGAGGTTGACTTTGAGGTTATCTTTATCAACACATACAAATAAAGTATAACAAACATTCATAGGTTAATATGGAGTCCATTATTCATAAGTTGTTTCAAAAATTATTCCTAATAGATGAGTGTATAAAAATATACTTTTCTTGGAATAATCAAATTCTAAATAAACCTATAAAACAATTTGGTTTCACCATCTAGCTCAACACCTATAGATCTTCTCTCTATTTTATTTCCAGTCAAGCTTCCAAAGGATTATTCTAAAACAATGATATCATTGGGAGGAGAAGGACCTCTCTAGTATTCCATAAAACATCCTTCAAAATTAATACCTAAGAAAGAATCCCATAAACTTAAATAAAAGGTACATCTTTGGCCATTAATCCATCTTATTACTACAAAATCATGTTCTATATTGAAAGATAACTGAATGAACTGATAGAAAAAAGAAACTAGCTTTGGGTAAATTGGCCTTTTTTCTTTTGTGATTCAGGCCATCCATCCCTACTCTTTTTGTACCTTCTACACTAAATACTTACTTGAAAACAACCACTTAGGGAATATCTCTTTTTTTGGTACCACTATTATATCAATAAGATTTAGATTCAAAGGACATTCAGGTGCTATCTTCGATTCTCTTTTCATTTTCTTCATTTATTTGAACTTCTCAGGTGTTGATGACGATAAGAGTTTTATTATGGGAAATCAACAAAGGTATGAGAGAGAAAGAGTGATAACTAAAGGGTTGAAGGAGGACTTAAAGATTTAGAGAAGAGATATCAATTGTAGAAAAGAGTGAAACCTATTTTGTTTTTATCATTTAAGGATATCAGGCATCGGAAGATCAAAAGCGTGGGAATGAAAAAGAATAAAATAATATATCACAACGATACAAATAATAATAGGTAAATAAAACAAAAAATGTGTTATAATTGTCAGACCAGAATATAATTTCATAGTGAGATCATTATAGGTTGTCATGGTGAGACCATAACAAGTTTTCATGGTGCCATATCTAATTTGTGACTACAAAACAAAGAAACTGAATTGTTTGAAATAGTACGTGAAAAATGGTAATCAAGAGTTAGTTATCGTGACACCATAAGAATGATACATCAGCTTTAAGATAGTAACTTGCAGAACTGTGAGAGTGAGATATTATTTATAAGACAATGCCTCCTGAAACTATAAACTGTAAAATAGTAAGCTGTGAGACAATATGTTTTGAAATTAGTATGTTTTTCAATTAATATTTATCATTCCTAATTCATGTCTTATTTAACCTATCCTTTAAAAATTTAATTGTTTGGTAAATAAATCAGCAAGCTGGTATTCAGTTCCAATGAATTCTAATGTTATATCACTTTTTAGATAATGGTATCTCAAAAAGTGATGACTTACATAAATATATTTTATCCTAGAGTCTGAAACATGATTTTTTGATATGTTAATTTCACATGTATTGTCACAAATTTTAGGTACATACCTGAATTGATATCCATAATCAAGTAATGTGTGTTTAATCAACAAAATTTGTTCACAAAAACTACCCGCATCTATGTATCCAGCTTCAGAAATAGATAATGCAACAGAGTGTTGTTTCTTACTACAAAATGATACTAGAGACTTTCCTAAAAAGTGACATGTTTGACAGGTTCTTCTTCTACCTATCTTACAACCACACAAATCATCATCAGAATAGATATCTAACTCAAATGATTTTCCTCTAGGATAGAACAATCATAGATGTGGTGTAAGTTTTATTTATTTGAATATCATTTTAATATCATTTAAATGAAATTAATTTCGGTTTTATTGAAAATGGGCACACATACATACAGTAAACATTATACAGGGCCAAATAGTAGTGAGGTAGCATAAGATTACAATCATTCATCTATAAGTAGTTTGATCAACAAATTATCCATCTTCATCAAGATCTAACTATCAAGTAGTACTCATTGGAATGTCACTACTTTTAGTGTTATCCAAGAGAAAACATTTTATAATATCTCTAGTGTATTTTCTTTGATTTAAAATAATACCATAATTATTTTGAAACTTTTGAAATCCAAGATTAAATTTTACTTCACCCATTAAACTCATTTCAAATTCATTTTACATCATTTTAAAAAATTAAGTACATAATGAATTTTTTGAAGATCCAAAGATAATATCATCTACATAAATTTGAACTACTAAAACATCATTGTAAATTCATTTTATTAAAGTGTTCTGATCAACTATACCTTTTTTAAAACCTTTGGAAATAAGAAATTAACATAATCTATCATATCAAGCCCTTATATCATTCTTTAAACCATACAATGCCTTGGATAATTTAAAATATGATTTGAAAATTGAGGATTTGGGAAACTAGGGGGTTTTTCAAAAAAGACATCCTCATAAATATACACATTTAGGAATTCAATATTGGAATCCATTTGATATAGTTTAAAATTTAGATGGGCATCATTAGCAACCATAATTCTAATGGATTCAAGTGCAGATACTGGTGAAAAGGTCTCTTCATAATCAATTACCTCTTCATGACTATAGCCTTCTGAAACTAATGTAGCTATGTTTATACCTATGTTACCAGCTTCATCTACCTTATTTCTAAACACCCACATAGTGCCTATGGTAAATATGTCTTTGGGTCCGTCAAAAAGTTTCCAAATATTATTCCTTTCAAACCGATAACGTTCTTATTTCATATCAATCATCTAAAATTCATCATTGATAGCATCATTGATGTTTTTAGGTTCTATTTGTGACAATTAAAAATGATGTTAAACCAGATTTCTATAAGAAGATCTACTTTGAGTTCCTTTATCTAACTATCCAACAATAAGATCTATAATTTGGTTCTTAAGGGTTATAAAAGATCTAGAAAAAGAGGGGCAAGAGATTTTAGTTTCTTGAACAGGTTTGGGTTCATTGAGACATGAGTCTAGAAAATTTTCAGAACTATATGTTTTCATAGATTCCATTATAGGATGGTTAGAGGATTTCTCAATGATGTCTAGATTTGACATATCATCCTCTAAGTTCTCTAGAGTTGTCTTAGGCTCACGTGGATCTGTCTCATCCAACTTGACATGGATAGATTCTTCCACAGATTTAGTTATTTTGTTAAACAGTCTTTATGATTTAATATATATTGAATATCCTAAAAATATTCCTTCATCACTCATAAAAGAAAACCATTCATGACTCCCTAAGTTTTAAGGACATAAACATTTCAACCAAAAACATTGAAGTAACTTACTTTGGGTATTCTATTTTACCATAACTCATATGTATTTCTTTTAAGAATATGTCTAATGAACACTCTAATAATATTACATGATATATTTTCTACTTTATCCCAAAAATAAATATATGAGTAATATTCTCAAAGAATGGTTCTAGAAATCTTTTTTCGGGTTCTATTTCTTCTTTCTACAACACCATTTTGTTGTGGTGTTCTATGGGAAAATAAATTATGAATATTTCAATTTTGTGACCAAAAGGATTCAAACACTTGATTTTCAAACTCACAGGAATGATCAATTATTACGGATTTAATTCTAAGTCCACTAATATTTTTTTTATAGTTTTATCATATTTGGTGAAATAAGAGTCGGATTCACTTTTGTGAGCCAAAAATAAAGTCCAATTATATCAAGAAAATTCATCTAAAAGAACATAAACATAGTGATTCGCGTTTAAACTAGAAACTCTAGATGGTCTAAAAAAATCCACGTGAACCAATTAAAGAGGATGAGAATTTGACAATTATTTTTTTGGTTTGAAAGAAATTTGTTTTTTCTTTCCCTTTTGACAATGATTACACACATTATCATTTGGAACTCACGTTTGGGTAGATATTTGACTATGATTTTTATAGTTATCTTTATATGGGGGTGAATATTATAGTTTCCTATTCTTCTATGCCAATGACAATACTCTTTGTGAAATACACCTAAACATTAAGCATTTTTAGAAAATAAATAATCTATGTTAAATGAGTATACATTATCATTTCTTAATGAAGAAAACACTAATTTATTTTTATAATTAAAAACATTGTAAGCATCATTTTCCAAATTAACATGAAATCCATCACCACATACTAGCGAAATACATAGTATATTATATTTCAATCCATCAAAAAAAGTACATTGGAAATTAAAACTGATTTAGGGTTACCGATTTGGCCAAGGCCAATGATTTTTTACTTTGGTAGTGCCACCAAAAGTGACATGTCCACCAATAATTTTTATTATGTTCTTGAAGAATTAATAGTATCCTGTCATGTGTCTTAAACAACCACTGTCCACATACCATAAGATTGTATAAGATCTTTTATACAATTCTCATAAAAAATAGTCAAATAAAAATAGATTTGGTAATCATATTTGTTTGGGTCCAATAATATTAGTGACTAGTGATTTAGGAACCCACATCTGCATCATAGGTTTCATATAATAATTATTTAAGGTACTTGAAAAATAAACACTGTTTGGTCCAGAAAAGCTAGAAATAATAGAGAGTGTATCGTAATTTTAACTAGAATAGTTTTTTCTAGAATTAGGAGTAATTATGTATGTCCTAGAATTAGAAACAAAATTGGGTTTTCCAAGGTTTCTTTTACCAGGTTGATAGCTAATACCAATAGTATATTTAAGAGAAATATATTTACCTATAATTTGTACCAAAGTATCTTTACCATTTGTAAACCTTTCGTGGTCCTTTTTCAATTTCTCATTATATAGATTTAGTTCATTATTTTCTTTCAGTAATTAAACATTATTCTTTGTTTCAATAGTTACTTCAGATTTAATAGTTGTGGTATGAGCATTCTATTTTTGTAAATACATGTATTTATATTTTAGTTCATTACATTTATCTATAAGAATTTTTTAATAATCAATCATTTCTTATTTATACATATTCTTATAATCAATTTCATCTCCATAATTTAAGGAATTTTTTACATAAGATTCCAGGGTTACCTCAAATGTGTTTTTCATGAAACACATATTGGCTTTGTAAGTCTGTTCATCATGTGAATACTCTAAGTCACTTGAACTGTCCCTTGAAGCACACCAAGTTGCTTTTATTTCCGTTTTATACATTCTATCATTATCCTCATATTTCCATTTATACTTGATATTGGGACAGTCATCCTTTACATGTCCCTTTCACAAACATTCATATCATACAATCTCATCAGAATTGTCATTTATTTTACAGTCTTTCTTCCAGCTTCCCTTTTCGTCATATCTTCCATTTAAGTTCGGTTTTCAAAAAAATTTCTTATTCTTGTAAAATTTATTAAACATTATTGCTACATGAGTAATCTCCTCATCACTATCAGGTGATGATTGTTCACTTTCTACATAGACTTCCAATTTCCCTTTTAGTTTGTGTATTGAGGTGGGGGTCTTAAAGGAAATGTATTTTCTTTTGGTTTTATCCTATTCATTAGTATTGACTTCTAGATCCTCTTAAAACATCATTAGTTTCCCAATGTGTTATTTGATAGTTAATTTAATGATGTAATATTACTCTCTAATAGCGACAGAGGTTCTTATCCAACTATCAGGTATGCGTGTGAGAATCCTATTGATTTTTCCTTGGAAGTAACTTCTCTTAAAATATAAATCATTGTGTTGATAATCTAGTTGAACATGAGATACAAGTCAAAAATATACTCTCCCGGTATCATTTTAATGTTATCATATTTAATAGTATTTGTATTAAGTCTCATTTCTTTCACACTAGATATTCTTTCTGGTGAAACAGAAAAAGTATCCCAAATTTCATGGGCAGTTTTATATGCAGAAATTCTATCAAATTCCTCATCTCTTAAAGAGAAATATAAAGAATTCATGGATTTAAAATTTTTATTGTGATAAGTCTTTCTTGGGTTATCCCATGTAATTTTATTAGTAGCAGTAATCTTATAATCATCTATATTTGAAGAACAAATTTTAAAACCCATACATTGAGAATGAATTTTTGTTTTATTATTCCAGTTGGAATAATTTGTTCAATTAATGAATGGTTGTCTTGTTGTTGCAGAACCATACACTCTATTATTCATAATAAACTAATACATTGAAAGTACTGGAAATTTATAATTAACACCAATTTACTGATCTTTAACGAATAAATAAAATCACAATTGAAGAGTTTCAAAAATAGAGTCTTAATAACTGACTATGATACAAAATGTTGGTCGGAGTAGAGTACTCAAGAGGGGGGGGGGGGGGGGATGACTATATTTAAAAAACATTTTAATGATTTTTCTTAAAAATGTACCTCAATAAAAAATAAATACAGCCCAATCAATCAAGGTAATATAGTTATAAATGTTTCAATGTTCAAATAACCTCTCACAAGATTGAATAATTCTTACTAATATCGGAGTGATTTATTGATATTACTTTTGATGCTATTTTAATAAGGATAAACAATTATAACTTCTATCCAAGATTAACTATCAACATAAATCTAGTGATTTATGAATTATATAGCGAAACAGAGATAGAATAATCTAAACAACAAATTGGATAAAACAATGGGTTCAGTCTCATGTAGAGACCTAATACAAACCACTTGGTTATCAGCTTATACCATGATGTTTATATAAATTAACTTTATCCACACCCTAGATCGAGGTAAGATATAGTGCACATGAATGTCCAGGTCACAGGACCTCTTCCACAGTTCTCGTTGTGTAAAAACTATAAGGTCACACAATGACCTCTTCCACCCTTATCTGTTGGCATAAAATAGTGTAAATAGATATGAGAGTATTTTTATCTTGTATCCTTCAGTTTAGTGCAGGAGACAGTGGGTGTTTTTAATAAAACACACACACACACACACTCCTCGAATGCTAAGAAAAATACACAAAAAATAATATATGATGAAATAATATTAGAAGATCTATGAGTGTTATTCTATGAATATCTATACTTTTAGGATGATGTTGATGAATGTATCGAGTCCTCTTGAGAGAAATAGAGTATCAGAAGTCTGGTTCTCTTGTTTGCAGTTAGATCTAACTCGTGATCCTTGGGAAGTTGGTATTGAAAATATGTTTTGGCTCAGATCAGTGGAATTACAGATTTTTTATTCTAAAATACTTCTTGTGTTCTTCAGATGTATCTTCTTTCATGTATTGGTCCACTTTTCAAGAATCCTCACACTTATTCTTCACAATACATCTCATCTTTTGTTTTAGGGACATAATTTTTTTTATTCTTGTAGTGCTTGTGTTGGAGACAACATGATGCATGTATCCTACAACTCATACCTCGTACTATTAGGTGACATGTCTACAAAGAAATATTAATTATGTTAGTGAATTTAAAAGACTCAAATATGACAATTAGAAATTAAATTAAAAACAAAAAAAATAGACTAAGGAATGGTGTCACAGTCTTACTAGAAACAATGTTACTTGGAAATGGTGTCACCACAAAACTGTGTCTTAATATTTTCCATTGAGAGGTGAGACATTAAAGATGATATAATTTTATTGAGATCAGGAACCAGTGGCACAAATGTGGTGTTAGGATCATAGTGACTAGTTATTTTCCCATCATCGAACCATGTCTTAGCAAGGAGCCAGTTTCACAAATAGAATGAGACCTAAAACTGGTTATGATATCTAGTCATGGTGTCCATGTCATGGTGTTTGGGTCACAGTGTCTCGGTCACAGTGTCTGGGTCACGGTGTATGGGACACGGTGTTCGGGTCACAGTGTTTGGGTCACTGGGTCTCGGTCACGGTGTCTGGGTCCTTTTATATAAAACCAGAACTGTTGGCAGACTCACGGTTTCTCAAACATAGAAAAATATCTGTATATAAACATAAGAAGTAATATTCACTGAATGAATTAGTCTTAATCATCCATAAATAAAATCATTATAGACCAAAGTAAAATATAGTTTAAAATAATCATCTATGATTTATAAAAATCAAGATCTTGAGAAACTTTATTGGAATCATAAAGAAACACATCATATCTACACATGATATGAGATATATTAAACAAGTGTAACAATCTGTGGTCATTAAAACATGAGGATTTCAAAAATTTGAAATAGTTTAATTTTTATAAAATCACTAGTAAAAAATTTAAATAAAAATTAGGCCTTTTAAAATTCCAAAGGAAGCATTAATGAAATGATGGCAGATAAATCCATAAATTTTATACAAGGTAAAAAGGAACATTCCTTTTCAATGGAAAAAAGTGTTATAAAAATGTCTTTTTTGGAATGAGATGAGAATATTCTTATGAAAAAATTGGTTAAATTAAATTATTGAAAAAATACCTTCACCAAATAATTTAATTTTTTTAAAAAAAATATATTAAAAAATGAATTTTAGAAGAAAACTTGTTCTCTAACTAAAGAGTGAAATGAAGTTGGGTTTCCATAAATTTTTTTTAAGGATTTTGAATAAAAAAAGTGTGGAAAATGGCTCATCTACATAAAAATGTTCATGAATAACCTAAGGAGAATAAAACAATTTAATGAATATTGGTTATTTAGTTTCCTCAAATTGAAATTCCATGGAAATATTATTAATATTATTTTAGAGGAATATAATCATAAAATATTCCAAAGATTCCCATATATTTTGAAAAATTTTAAATCAAAAAAATAAAAAAAAATTGAAGGAATTTTAAAATATCATGAGAGTATTTATATTAATGATATATCATTTAAAAGGTTATTATATACACCATTTAAAATAAACTTCGTTTATAACAACAAATATGTCTGAATGGGACATAAATTTAAGTGAAATCTCATAATGAATGATTCCTTTAAATTGAAGACACATTAAATTATTATATAGTTAAATTTTGTAAATATTTTCTTGAAAATAATTTTAATTTTATCATTACTTTTATTTCACTTATTACTATGTTGTATACAACCACTTACACAATTATGTTTACATTATTTGTTTTGAAAAAAATTCGTTTATGTGTTAAAAACCACTTTGGGATGTCAATAATGGTCAAAGGGGTCATTATATAATATCAATGGAATTATAATAATTAAATAACTATAATATTTTTAAATAAGTTATACTTATAAATTCAATCATCAAATGTGGATATTAAAATTGAATGAACATTACAATCATGAATACAGCTGGGCGTACATATGCAAGAGTAACGTTTCCATTTATTAAATGATGGTTATGGAATGAAGGTAAGTAACACAAAATATTTATAGAATTATAGTTATATAATAAATGACATATTTTTTAATCATATATACTTATATATATGTATATTATTATGTAAAAGGAATCACCTTGTGTCGATGTGGTAGTTGTCCACACGTCCAAGAAGGACATTATCACTTTTTTAGTGTGTGAAAGGGTAATAAAGATAATTATATATAAATATAATTACAAAACGGAAATTATTCCATTAATATCATATTTTTTATGCCTAATATGATTAATTAAAAAAATCATTTACATATTTCATGTATAGTGTGAATGAATCACATCGCTTTGAAGGGGCAGTAGTCCACAAACCACAAATGATGTTATCATTTTTACAAAAAATGGAATGTATAAAGGTATTAGTTTTGAAATAATTATATAAGATTAAAGACATAATAAATATCATATATAATAAATATAAACATATTTTCGATCATAATGGCCACCATGAGAGGTGCTAAATGAAAAATGATCAATCATCATTTCGTGATGTGGTTGTTTTCCCACAATATAAAGAAAACTTACATTATCCAGCATGTGGAGGTGTGTGTATGTTTATGTAAAACCTCTAGAATAAAAATAATAATTTTATTATTAAGATACTAGTGTTGTTTTTCAATTAGGAATTAAAAAAATGAGGATTGTAGAAAGGAAATAACACAAGAGAGCTTATTGGAAGATGTTACCTATTAATTGGGTAATTCCTTTTGGATTGCCCAAAAGGGCTTACATGGAAATATTAATACCCAAGGTATGGGTTATAGATTTAGGAGATGGATATTTATGGCCTAATTGGGCTGATATTGGTCTATCCAATGTGTCATGTGATGTGTGATGAAGTTGGATGGGAGGAAGCTCTTTTATAGTGGAGGAGGAGTGACACTCCTATAATATTTTAAAAATGCAATTCAATACATTTTTTCAGATAGAATGTTGATAAGATTATTAAAAACTTTTATAATGTATTATAGGGTCTAAATATGATCCAAAAATGGATTTTTGAAATGTTATTAGGACATATGAACAATTAAGATTAAGGTTTAATCCCTTTTTAAGCATTAATTTTACCATAATTGTTATAAATAATTTTAATTACATGGACTAATATTTTATGTCAAACTCTATTTATATATTATACTAAATTATAAATTATTCTAATTCCTAATATTTTATATATTTTTATAATTTATAATCACAAAAGTGGAAAAAAGTAGGTTAAATTTAATTCCACAGACTGGGCGACAATGCGGGTT
The DNA here is from genome assembly GCA_963277665.1 of Viscum album. NCBI lineage: Eukaryota > Viridiplantae > Streptophyta > Magnoliopsida > Santalales > Viscaceae > Viscum > Viscum album. Next base: position 1,444,785,229 of record OY728165.1, on the reverse strand, counting down.
TTTAATGTAAAAATGTTATAAATTATGCCATGTTTTTTATAGTCAATTTCAAAGTGAAATTGATTCCAATTACCTAAATTTCATTAGATTATAAAAATATTATCTAAATAAACTTTAAAACAAATAACATTTATTGTTTTACCTTACAAATAAATTATATGAAAAAAGTTGTTTTGAATTAAATTTCAGTATTTTCACTCTTCATCAAAAAATGAATCTTCATAGAAAAAAAACTATTTAATAACATAAATTCCATGGTTCTACATCATTGATGATAATTATTTTTACATATTAAATTTATGAATGGTTAAAAAATAGATTCAAAATTTTTTCTCTATTAAAAGGTGGAAAAGGTGCATTAATAAAAATTTTGGTTTTTATGTTTAATATTGACTATATTGTTTTCTTATGTCCATTGAATATATTGGATGATTATCAAAAATATTTTCTCCAATAATATATATATATATATAAAATAAATTAATACCACTCCTTAGCTGTAATTTGAAATTAATTAGAATAAAATAACTATTTGGGCATAAAAAATTGTTTTCATTAAAAATTTTATTTTTATATTCAATTGGTTGTTATATTCATTAATAAATAATTTGTAATCAATGAATTAATTTTATATTTGTGTAAATAATAGGTTTTTATAAGTTATATAAAACTATTTATAACAACTTATTTAATATCTATATTATATCTTATTACATAAAATAATAAAATTTAGTAATGTATTGTTTCAGGTAAAACTCATTCTTACATGCAACACAAGCTATAGATATAGGTTGTTATTGAATATTAAGAAACTAACATAGTGTTTTTAGGCACAAAAATCAATTAAAAAAATTTAAATTATATAAAAAATTTACAATATTATAAATTATTGGGATATTAAGTTCCCCTGTGTGCTTAGTGTTGTGTGTCATACATCCTATCAAATACAATGTTCTTAAATTAGAATTTAGGGGTATTACAATACTCATCAAATAATGGACAACTTCTCCTACAATTTTCATGCATATAACCACACAACCTCATATCTGAAGTCACACACCAAAGAATAGAAACATCAATAATATGACTCATCCTTCCATACTTAACAGACAGGGAACTTACAATGTTGGAAGGAGGTTATGAACTTCCGTTATGGATGGGGATTATGTCTAGAATGGATCGGGGCATGCTAGGTGCACTATGTATTTATTTAGTTCTAGAAATATCTAAAAGAAAACATTATTTATGAGGTTATTTGTGTGGGAAAACCTATGTTTACAATATCTTGTATATTATCCATGATCTATTGATTTGATGGTTCCTTCATACGAATTATTTTTATATGACACATGGTGATTTTAAAAATTTATTTTGGTAAATCTATATGATTTTTGGAGCCCCTATCCATGGGGATAGGTATTAAGAGTTTATCCCACTAATGATAGTGTCTGATAATGCTGAAAAAACAACCCATTTGGTTCATTAGATTATTAATGTAGGAAAGATGATTATGAATAGGGGAACTATCCCAAAAATATATATAAATCCAGAAGCCTGAATGAAGGACTTCGTCAAGGTATAAGGATAAGTCCTACATGAAAAAATTCCTATAAGAGGCCCCACATTAAAAAACAGAAGCACTCCTTGAAATTTTTGGACTACATGTGGGAATAGCCAGTATACCCATGGGGGTTACAAGTTCAATATTTTATTTCCTGTGAGGACCTATTTTTCCAACTTCCTCAAACTATAGTTCAGTATGGAGCTATTTTCAATTCATGAATATGATGGTGGCGTGATTCATTGGTCATTTGTTATAGAAGAAAAACTAGTATAAGGGGGCCACCTACGGTTGTATTCCCCTATATAGGTGATAATATACAAGTTTTTACTACATGCATACATAAGGAATGACACAATTGGAATTTATGGGTTATTTAAATGGTTCTGGGTGTTGGATTGCAGCAGACATCATTTTTTACATTATTTAATGTAGAAAGATTGTCCCAAAATACTTATTCCACATGTTTTTTCTAGATTTTAGATAACTCTAATATTATGAAATGTTTTTATGTAATTTCATATATAAATTAGTTAAATATTAATATATTGTATATAATATTTGTGTTTGATATTCATGTTTTCGAAATTCTCTTGTAGGATTGATATTTGGAGCACTACGAGAGCCAAAAGCTAATGATGTAGGAAAAACAAAGATTTTAGTTCATAATCCACATTTTCCAAATTGTGTAAAATCATTACATGATGTGAAATTTCATGCCTAAAATTATTTATAAGTAATGAGAAGATGAAAATAAGAATACATGTTTCCCATCAATTAATTTCCCAATTCTAAAAAAACTATTTTCCAGCATAACTTATGATGGGAATTAATGAAATAGTTTGACCAAGATGACCATTTAATGACATTATTGAAGTAAGGAATCCCTAGGGAATAATATATGGATCATAAAATAGGGATTTTGTCCATGGGAAATGAATTACATTCGATTTTGGAGGTGCGACCACTGGTAGGATACCACAAGGTTCGGACCCGAATTTTTTCATATATATGTTTTGTTTATTTTTTTTGTTATTTCATTCATGTAAACCTCCGAAAATTTATTATTATAATTTCAATATATATATATTTTCTTTATTATATTATCTTTTATTATTTTATAATATCTCCTTTATGAGTATTGGTTTATACATCGTCGGTGACCACCAAATGATTTGTGGGTAAACCCCATAGGGGGGAGGGGGATGAGTTAAAGGGGGAGAATACCAAAAATGTATTATTTGAATTTTTAGGTAAATATGATTTTATTTGATAGAATATTTATTTTATTGCGTGTCCAGTTTATTCATTATTGAATCACTGACCATTTATTTCAATAATGAACGATCCTCAATATGATTTAGATAGTTTATTCTTGACCACAGAATGTAATAATTATTCTACTTTTGGAAATCTTAACATAATGAACTTTAGGAATTTTTATAAATATAACAACTAGTAATTTGGATTATAGGGTATTTTGATATAGAATATACATTTCTTTCCTCGATAAAGCTATTTTATTTAACTGTTAACTCGTATGATTATTTTTCAATCATAGATATATTAATTTATTTAGAAAAACCGCCAATGGAAAATGATTACCCTCTACTATTTTTAGATATTTTAGTTAAATATTTTAAATACATAATTAGTTTAGTATAATCAATAAAAATATTGAGAGACCAAACATTGAGTATAATGTTTTCGTCATTATGTTCCCCGCTCACTATGGGCCAACCCACACATCCTCTATACTATGCCCTTATAGTTAGTAATGTTTTGTTTAATTAGAATTTTATATTTAGCCCATGCCCAATCGAATTAATGACACCTACAGGTGCATCAATATTTCTAGTATCCATCCCTTAACCATGGTATGTGACAAAGTAGAAAGGATTCAGAACATATTAGGGGACTTCTAATTCTTCTCGTATGGTGATCCACCAATCAAGATATTCATTGATGATAGAAAATGTAAATGTATTCTAAGTTTGTATATGATTTCAATTAGAGAGAGTGTACTAGTGTCCCAAATTTATAGTGATATCAAATATGATTAATACACACCAAATTAATTTACCCACCAATTCATCTGTCCACCGCAGTAAAGTGTCTTTCCCGCCACACAATAATTGAGAAATACCTGATGGTGGAAAAACAATTCTAGATTATAATGACCATGGAGGTGTCCCAAATGTCAAAAAAATCTTCCTCTATTGGGTGCATTGATCATACTATAATATGGGTATACCTGCGCTTGGAATTCATGATACCCTAATTTGGTATTAGAGAAAAGTGTTCCTCAATTTGAAGTTATAACAACTGACAGTATCAGAAAGTACAGTTGGAAGGTTAAAGTCAAAGGTGTTGATTATAAAGATCTATAGTCAGCAAGGTGGTCTTAAGAAAAGACCAATCAGAATTCTAGAGTTATGAAAATAAAATATTTCAGGCCATGTAGTTCTAATCATTATTTCCATGTAGAGATTGGTGTTCCCGTTACCTAGTCCTCTATCAGAGTAGAGAAGTGAGAAAAATATTCAAATTCCAATGACTCAATGTATTCCTCATAGCTAGATGAATGGAAATATTATTTTGTGAAACCCTTATAAAAACAACTTGGATGGTTATTACTCACAATATCAAAGACAAGTTGATATTTTTCCTGGATGGTGTATGCATGTAGGAGTTGAATGATATTCGATAACCCTCTGATCTCACCCTAAATGTAATTTTAGTAATGTGGGATTTTTTGGGAGATCAGAATGATGATATTTGAATATAAAGATTATATCACAAGCACAATGTGATTATATATCATGTTTCATTGAGGAAAACACGATTTGGGGTATCTAGTCACATTGACATACAATGGGATGGCTATGTTGACCCTTATGATTCATTTTTCTCTTCGATAATTTATTTTATATATTCCATCCAAAATTTGTAATTTGAAGGTAATATATATCAATATTTGGTGGAGATAATGAGGAATAAATTGGGTAGGAACCAGATTCACTGATATATGTTCCCACGAGCACACTCATTAGAGTAGTGGATGAGTCTTCTAGATCCCAAAAACATTCCCCATGACCAAGGATAATGGTGGACGAAATAGAAGAATGGTATCCTTGACTGCTACATGATGTTCCCATTTCTAATAGGACTGATGCAGGATCCTCAACCTCTAGAGATTAAAAGAAATGAAAGAGGGAAGAAAAGATGGGCTGACGTATGGACAATAGTAACTGTATCTTCATTCATCAGATCTCATGAATTTATCATCATACACTTTTTAACCATTATTTATATTATTGAATCTTTATCTCTTTCCTCCCTTAATGTATTTGACACTAAATGATAAATAATAGAATGGTACTTTATATAGGAGGCACAAGATAATGATTATGAATCCATCCCCTTGAATGATGATGTTATAAGAGATGAAACCATGTATGATCCAATTATTGTAGTCTGAGGATAAGGTTGTGATAATGTCAGATGTATAATGTAAGGAATCATGTGCTGGTTAATAACTTTTTTTCGTTGGATATTTTAGATCTTCCATGTACACTAGAAGGTTATAGAACAATAATCACCAACCTCATATCTAGTCTAGAAGGGGGTGATAGGGATCACTGATTGTCTATTGAAGGTGTTAGTGATGATCCTGACCTCGTGAGGTTCCATGATGTTGTGTTTTTTTGGAAGTTAGTAGAGAAAATAGATAGATGATTCAATTTGGGTCCTAATCCCCATTTCTCAGGTACCCATACTAGTAAGGATTCTTCGAGATTTAGATGATTATATTATGAAATAATTAATGAACTAACATAACATGATTATATTTTAATAATCAATAATATTAAAGACTATTTTGAATAGTTTACAAATATTAGTAGGTTACTGGTTGGATGTGAATTCTCTATTTCATGATTTTTTTTCAAATTCAGTCATCCAGTTTTCATTTAACGTCTCACATCAGAGGTCAACATCTAAAAATTTCTATAGAGATTATTTCTGATGAAATTTAATACCAAGGCCTCAAAGACCATCCTACTCTGATTTTTAAGGGATTTTTAGATAATAATCATGATGTAGGAGACCTTTATGGGACATATATCCTAGTTTTGGGGAAAATCATGGAGAAAACACTTTATAAGTTGGTCCTCATTCTAGGAACTGAGACCAGAAGTACTATAGAAAAGTTAATGCCAATAAATGAATCAAAAAATGGTTAGTATAGTTAACAAAATTGGATGCTTCATTTAACTTTATTTATGTAAATCACCAATTTTTCTAATGGGACTCCACTTCTAATCAACATCATCAACATTTTTGGTTGATCATGATTTGGGGGACTCTATTCCAGTTCAGTCTAGTCTTGTAGTATAAACTAGGTTTTTTTTGGAATGAATGAATCAAGGTGACTCATTGAGTTCACCAATCATAAAATAGATTTCTCCCTCTAAGATCATGCATATTATTGACATTGATTCATATGATGATCTTTTCACTAAACCACATATAAATTTTTGAGACCTATGGAATATAGTCATAGAGACTCAACATAAATTCCTTCCATCATGACTTCATTGACTAACAACACAATTTCCTTTTTGGGTAATTTCATGTTTGATTACTTTATAATCCACCATTTTGAATGTTCAATCATATGGAAATGAGAAAAGGGGTAATGGTCACAGCAGACTATGACACATTTTGTGGGCAAATTCAAGTATTTCAAGACTTCTATGTCCCCAAAAGAGATGAATCATTCCAAGGGGGTGGAAGTTTATAAGGGTCCTCTTGATGATAAATCATTCCCAATGGAATTCCTTAAAGAATATCTAATTACCATATGGGAAGAGATTTTTGAAATCCACCATTCATTGAAGTGGTTCTCGACATAAGGTGATTAATCTATGGAAATAGATAAAGAGAATTTTCATCATGGTGAAGATTCCATTGGCATAGAACTAACAAGGTTATTGTAATATGTTGAAAATAATCAATCCATAATTCATTATCTCAAGGAATATGTCAAATAACACCTTATTTTTTTTCAAGTGGCTCAATCTTGTGGAAGTCCCTCTATGTTCTATAACATAAATGAAATGGTTTTTTTCAATCAAATGTTCTTATATTTATATGCTAAAAAAGCACAATATGAATCTGAGAATGAATTATTTTACTAAAATCATCATGTTATAATTATAGTGATAAGGCTGTGGTAGTGCTCTATTTTTTTTCTTAGGATGTGTGAACTAGGGAGAATTTTTTTACTAATGATAGGGAAATATGGGAAACTATAGAA